>JAAALK010000284.1:49070098-49152079 GCA_019279435.1 Zizania palustris
TCTCTACTGTATTCGACACAGGTAATTCTTCTAGACCAGCGCTTGTTTGAGTGAAGATTGAAGCTCTACGCGTTCAGCATTGGAATCCACCTCCACTTTTTGAAGCCTCTCAATATTGGCCCTTAGAACCATATGCTCCGCTAGAATTTCTTCTATCAAAGAATTGAGTTTAGCGCAGGTCTGCTGCTTTTCCTGGAGTGGTTCCTCCGTTATGGCTTTGGCCCTTCGCTCCTCAAGGAGCTCTTCCTCTAGCTGTAGAGTTTTATCCTCGGAGCCCTTGAGGATGTTCTGAAGCGTTGTAACCTTCTGTTTGAATTGATTGGTTTCAAGCTCATTGGAAGTCGCTGCCGCTCTAGCAAGGACAAATTGCTGCAAAAACAAAGTGAGTACGATGTAATTTTCATTAAATAAATATGCTTGTTATTTGCTGCATACCTGGAGGGTAGCCCTTTCGAGGGCCAAGTCGAGCTCCGGTCCGGTGGCCTCGCTCAGAATGGAGACAAGCTCGGAGCTCCCGACCTCTTGGCTCTTGTCCGCCAAAGGTTCCAAAAGAGCCTAGAGCCCTGTCTGCTACTCCAAGAACGAAGCCAATAGCGGGAGCCAGGACAGGGCTCATTGATCGTCTTCAGCGGTGTCTTCTTCCGATGCTCCTACCGAAGGATCATTTGATGAAGGTGTTGTTGACAAAGAAGGGAGAGGCTCAAGACAAGTCTTTCCCTTACCTCTCCCCAGTACGAAAGTTGGAGCTGCGACTTTAGTTGGAGTTGATCCTCCTTCGAGAGTCATTCCTTCAGGCGGAGCCACCTCACCCGAAGCAACTCCAGTCGTCGGAGCTATCACCTCGACCGGAGCCTCATCTCCAAGAGGAGCCGAAGCTCCATCATTGGTTGGAACCATGCTGCTCCTCGATGCATCTGCAAAATGCAAGTTATTCATTAACTATTCATTGAAATATTATTGGTGTAGTGGAGCCATTTCGGGAATTTCGAGGAAAAAAGTTCGAAGGCATACCTCCGTCTAGACCTCGAGGAAGGATTTCGGAGTCCCCTAGAAATTCATACAACTTGAGGTACTCGTCGAGTTCCTCCCCCAAAGATTGTGCCGGAGCAGCAGAAGTCGAAGCTCTGGCCTCCGTCGCTACTACTCCGATCACCAGCGAGGTAGGATTTTCTAGCTTGGGTTCTGGCTCGACTCCGGCGGGTTCGGAGTGAGTCGCCACCGCTACTTCTATAGTCTCTCGAGGGGGGTCCTCGGTCGCAACTTGGGACTCGCCTTCGTCGCCATGTAGCATGTAGTCTTCTAGTTCCTTTCCCATGCGAGCATCCGAATATCTTTCTTCAGACTCCTCTGAAGAGGATCTCCGAATATCGAGTGAAGCCGGGGACGATGGAGGCGAAGGGAGTTTGGCTATCTTCTTTCCCTTCTTCACGGGAGTCTTCGCGGCCTTCTTGGAGGTCCCAGCGATGGCTTTTCTCTTCCGAGAGACCGCTCCCATTGAGTCAAAGTCTGGCAGTGGCTAGAGCCTCCATCCCAAGAGCACTTCCACACTCGGTTGGAGCATTCCCAACTCCCGACCAACTCCACTCTCTTTTGCTTTTCCACTACAGAAGGGGCTCCGAGCACCCTTTCTGTGGCCCTGGCTATCTGCTTGGAGCTAATGCCAATGGAGCCACTGAAAAAAGGTAACAATCTATTGAGGATATTATTTGTTCTCTAATCAATGTTAATGCAGAATATGAAAAGGCTTACCTAGGCTTCGAAGCACTCCTTCCGAAGCACTTTGGAATACAATCAACCAATTGGCCCCGAGAGGAGGAATCTAGAGGGCAATGAATTCTTCGGCCAAGTACCAAATGTTAATGCTCATGCGCTTGGCCACCGAAGATAGTAACCCGAGTCGCGTTGATAGCATGCATGGGTCTGGAGACACCTCTCCTTCCCTCCAGTACCAAATGTCTTGCAGGGGCCCCGCCAGGCCAGAGTCTTCGCCGACTTCAGCATAAAACCACCGGAGTATCCAATCGGAGTACCACCGGTCGTTGATTGCTTTCGATGGAAAGTTCTTCAAATGCTCCTTTCGGAGCTGGAAGTTGACGCTCCCGAAGGCCACCAACACCTTGGAGTCTCCAGGTCCATCTTCCTGCTTCGGCTGGCACGATGCTTCGTGAGTAGCTGTGAAGACCTCAGACCTCCCTTCGTATCCTTCAGCCTGAAGGGCCCACTCGAAGATGACCAATATTGTGATGGCGTTAGGAGACAATTGCGGTAAGGTAATGTGGAACAGCCCAGGTCAAGGCTCGGCTCTATCAGACCTACCAGCGTGAATATGAAAATTTCACACAAAAGCCGGGTGAATCTGTTGAAGCATTGTTTGTTCGTTTTCAATCGATCATAAACAAGCTTCGGGACAACAAGGCTGATGGTGCTCAGTTAGTCTCAGATCACGAGTAGGCGCTCAAGGTTCTCCATACCTTGGACCTAAAGATCTGGGAGATCAAGGTATCCTCTATCATTGAGAGCACATCTTATGATACCTTGACCATTTCTGAGTTGTTTAGCAAGCTGAAGGCCACCGAGGTTGATATCAAGTTGAGATCAAATCTCACTGGCTCTGGATCAAAGTCTCTGGCCCTTGCTACACCTTCTGTTGATCCTTCTTCTGTGAGCTGTGCTGGGTTCTCTTTGATGTCTATCACTGAGGACCAGCTTGAGTCCTTGGGAGATGATGACTTGTGTCTTTTTAACAACCGGGTGCGTCGTGTTTATGACAAAAGGATGTTCAAAAGACAGGGCACAAAATCCGGGTGCTTTGAGTGTGGTGACCTAGGACACTTCATCGCCGACTGCCCTTAGCGCAATGGACACAAGAAGGGCACCGGTGGTGTCTTCCATGACTCCGGCAAGCACGATAGCTCTTCCTTCAACAAGGGCAAGCCAAAGACCAGATTCTTCAGAAAGGCCCTGAAGGACTACCGGCGAGAGAACAAGAAGCGCGACAAGGCCTTCTTCACCGAGATGGAGAAGAGCTACTCCAAGCGGTCCACGTCTTCTTCCTCTTCATCGAGCTCAAGCGATGAGGAGATCGTCATCAGGAAGGGGAAGGACAAGGATGATCCGGCGGGTCTTTGCTTCATGGCTTTTGGGGACAGACCGAAGAGCTGCTCACATCAGCGCCGAAGATCTCGCAAGAGCTTCTGCTCAATGGCTCTTGGGGATAAGGAAGAGAAGGGCTCCTCTGATGACTCCGACGATGACGACAACAAAAAGGTATCATATTATGAATGTGAAATCATTGATTTACTTGAAAGCAATCATCAGGAGTTAAAATATCGGGAAAAACTGCTTAGGGGGGCTAAGAAGAGGATAGATGAGTTAGAGAGTGAGCTTGCCGTGGCCAACGGCAGAATTGAGAGTCTATCTTCTTCCCTTTGCTTGGGTGATAGCAGTGAGTGCCCAAAGTGCGAGGTGCTTCTGTGTGACCTGTCGACTCTGAAGTCCAGGTACAAAGAAAGGGTTGATAAGAGGGACGATTTGGCCACTGAGTTTGAAAGCGCTCAGCTGGAGCTGAAAGATGCTCAAGCCACTGTCGTCGTGCCCTGTGCTGATTGCTCATCTCATCTAGCTAGTTTAGCTGAGCTGAAAGCCAAGGGCGATGAGCATTTGGGTGATTTGGAGAGAATAAGAGCTGAGCTGGCGCAGACTAGGCTAGAGCTTGAGACACTGTCAGTTCCACCCACTGTCTGTGAGAACTGCTTGTCTCTTAGAATGGAGTTGATCAAGCTAAAAGCCGAGAAGTCTGTCCAAGTAGATAGAGAGTGTGAGACCATTTTGTCTTAGGTGGAGGTTCTAGCTTCCTTGAGAGAGGAGCTAGCTGATTCCCAGAATGAGAACTTTTACCTCCGGGTCTATCCTGAGTTGGATCAGTGCCAGGGAGCCACAGCTCGACATGATGATCCAACAGTTTAAGAGGCAGGATGGGTTTGGGGTAGGTTACACCTACACCAAGGCTGACTTTGAGAGTGCTATTAGCCGGGCAGTGGAGTGGAGTAAAATGACTCCTGAGCAGAGATACCTCAAGACTCACTCCACTGAGTCTTCCTAGGCTAGTCAGCCCAAGGATGGAGTGATTCATGAACAGCCCAAAGCTCCACCCAAGAAGCCCTCTGGGTTCCAAAGCCCAAACACCTCCACACTTCTCTTGACTCTCTTCCTGGACCCTCTCAACACAAGAAGACTACACCAAACACCACTAAGCCCAAGAACCCCAAGCCTCAACCACATCCCAAGAAGCCCACCTACCATTGTGAGTATTGCCAGAGCTCGTGGTGGTCAGGAGTAGTTCTACCTGCAGGGTGGTAGACTGAGAGTTCCTCGACGCGGGGAGAGGCTGGAGGCCAGGCCGCGTCGTGTAGGTGGTGGTAGAGGAGATGACTTTCATGCCCGTGCTCCAGTTGGTGGTGTTCGTTCTAGCAGAGTTCCAGGCCGTTTTTGCTACGGTCCTGGACCTCGTGGCCAAGGCTTTAGGCAGAACCTAGGACCACGCTTTGAGCCGTGGTTTGGTCCGAACTCTCATGTTGATTTCTGCTTTCCGTCTTTTGAGCAAATGGCTCGACACTGGTTTAGCTCGTTTGCTAAACCTGGTGCCGGACCATTTGCTCCCCCTTACAACCACTGATTGTGTAGGATCGGGGGCTGGAGGACGTTTGGATCATGGACTCAGGATGCTCTCGCCACATGACAGGACATCGCAGATGGTTCTCCAGTCTCACTCCCCCGATCTCCAAAGAGTACATCACATTCAGGAACAGTGGTCAAGGGAAGGTACACGACATTGGCTCAATTCGCATCTCTGACCATTTCTCTTTGAAGAATGTTGCTTTGGTTGGGAATTTGAATTTCAATTTTATTTCTGTCTCGCAACTTCTTGAGGATGGGTTAGAGGTTCGTTTTAAGAAGGGCAATTCTTCTATGTTTGATTCTAGAGGGTCTTTGATTTGCCAGATCTTACCTTTTGGTAAGGTTTTTCGGATTGTCTTCTCTAGTTCTTTTGGCCCTTCTCGCTGTTTGATTGCTGGATCCTCTTCTGAGCTCTAGAAGTGGCATAGGAGGTTGGGCCATTTGAGTTTTGATCTGCTAGTCAGGTTGAGCTCTATGGACCTCATCCGAGGATTGCCCAAGCTTAAGATGGAAAAGGATCTAGTTTGCCATCCCTGTCATCACGAGAAAATGGTTGCCGCTTCTCACTCACCTGTGACTCAGGTGATGACTTCGTATCCGGGCGAGCTGTTACACATGGACACTGTAGGTCCAGCTCGGGTATGCTCAGTCGGTGGGAAGTGGTACGCGCTTGTGATTGTTGACGATTTTTCTCGATTCTCGTGGGTTTTCTTTTTGGAGTCTAAGGATGAGACTTTTCATTTTGTTCATGACTTGATTTTGAAGCTGAAGAATGAGAACAATGGTAGGATGCGAGCAATTCGCTCCGACAACGGCTCTGAGTTCAAGAACTCTCAGTTCATCAGCTTCTGCAGTGATCAGGGTCTTGACCATCAGTTTTCTACTCCTTACACTCCCCCACAGAACGACATTGTGGAACGAAAGAACCGCACGCTAGTCGAGATGGCCAGGGCGATGCTCGATGAGCACAGGACTCCTAGGTGTTTTTGGGCTAAAGCCATGAACACGGCTTGCTATTTGGCCAACCGTATTTTTCTTAGAGCTTAGCTAGGTAAGACCTCATACGAGTTGCGGTTTGGTAGACAACCCAAGGTGAGCCACTTGCGAGCGTTTGGCTGCAAGTGCTTTGTGCTCAAGAAGGGAGGGCATTTGGACAAGTTTGAGTCTCGTTGCTGGGACGGAGTTTTTCTTGGCAACGCTTTGCATTCTCGAGGCTTCCGAGTTTGGAATCTCGACTCCCAGCAGCTTGTCGAGACTTGTGAGGTTTCTTTTGATGAGTCCTTGCCTTCTTTGACTCCCTCTTTTGAGCTTTCTGGAGATGATGAGCTCAGAGAGTCCATCTTCGAGGAAGATGATGATGCTCCAGCTGCTGATGAGGGTGGGCCTTCCGCACCTCCTGCAGAACCCACACCTTCTGAGACTTCGACTGAGGATGAGGGCGGACCTCTGATCACTTCTTCCACTTCGATCGAGCCCCCTCAGTCGAGTCCAGAGGTGCCCGCTGCTGACTCCGGTGAGGTGACTTCAGATCACCAGGGATCCCGAGCAGTTTAGCGTGATCACCCCTTAGAGCTCATCATCAGTGATTTGACTGAGAGAACTCTGCGTTCTCTGCTGTTGTTGCATCTTTTGAGCCCAGAGATGTTTCTCATACTCTTTCTGATTCTAATTGGATTAATGCTATGCAAGAAGAGCTTGAGAATTTTGTCCGTAATCGTGTTTGGACACTAGTTGAGCCGCCACCAGGATGCAACCCCATAGGCACCAAGTGGGTGTTTCAGAACAAGCAAGGTGAAGATGGGGTTGTGGTGCGCAACAAAGCTCGACTAGTTGCCCAGGGTTTTTGCCAAAAGGAGGGTATTGATTTTGAAGAAACTTTCGCCCTTGTTGCCCGTCTTGAGTCCATTCGCATTCTTTTAGCTTTTGCCGTTTCGAAGGGTTTTAAGCTTTTTCAAATGGGTGTCAAGAGTGCTTTTCTGAACGGGTATATAGAGGAGGAAGTGTATGTTAAGTAGCCTCCAGTTTATAGAACCCCAAGTTTCCTCGACATGTTTTTAAATTGCAAAAATATTTATACGGGTTGAAACAAGCCCTCAGGGCTTGGTTTGACCGGTTGAAGCAGTTTTTGTTGGGGAAGGGCTTTGTGATGGGTTCTGTGGATAAAACTCTTTTCTTGCTTAGAGATGCTTCAGATTTCTTAGTCGCTCAGATTTACGTGGACGATATTATTTTTGGCGGTACTACTAATGATCTTGTGTCCAAGTTTTCTGAGCAGATGCACAACGAGTTTGAGATGAGCCTCATGGGTGAGCTCAAGTACTTCTTACGGCTCCAGATCAAGCAGACCAAGGATGGCACCTTCATCCACCAAGGTAAGTACACTCGTGACATGTTGAAAAAATTTGACTTTGGTGGAGAGCTGAAGCCGCAGATGACCCCAATGGGCACACCTGGGGGCTTAGACAAGGACGAGAGCGGCGTCAAGGTCAATGAGAGAGAGTTTCGAGGGATGATCGGTTCACTGCTGTATTTGACGGCGACGAGGCCAGACATACAGTACGCCGTGGGACTGTGCGCGCGCTTCCAGTCTTCACCTCGCGCGTCTCATCGGCAAGCTGTCAAGCGCATTTTCAGGTATCCCACCTATGCGCCCGATCTCGGTCTTTACTATTCAGCATCATCATCTCTTGATTTATTTGGCTTTTCGGATGCCGATTTTGGTGGGTGCCAGTTGGATTGCAAGTCGACTTCCGGTACTTGCCAGTTTCTTGGTTCTTCTCTTGTATATTGGTCTTCTCGAAAGCAATCTGGAGTTGCTCTTTCGACCACTGAGGCGGAGTATGTAGCTACTTCTAGCTGCTGCTCACAGTTGGTTTGGATGATTTCCACTCTGCGAGATTTTGGGTTGTTTTTTCCTACCAGAGTTCCTTTGTTTTGCGACAGCACCAGTGCTATTAGTGTAGTGAAAAACCCTTGTCTCCATTCAAAAACCAAACATATTGATGTGCGTTTTCACTTTCCGCGGGATCAATATGAGAAAGGTGTCATTGACCTTATTCATGTTGATACCCATCATCAGTTAGCTGACATTTTCACCAAACCCCTAGATCAGTCTACTTTTGAGCGTTTACGAGGGGATTTGGGTGTTGTGTATCCTTTCTAGGATATTTTGCGTCAGTTTTATTTCTTCTTTACTCTTTTCTTGAGTCTTTTTATGTGTGCTCATATCATGCATATTCACATATCACACTTTTGAGCTTGCTTTTGTTATATGATTGAACTGCTTTACTTATTCTAGCTGATACATGTTTTTGATTACTTGTCGATGATCATGCTTTGCTTCAGTTCACTTGATATGTCTGATATCTGTCATATGCATGGCTTTTATGCTTTAAAGTTGAAAAGATCCATGAGGGTTTGCTTTGTTGCATTGCATTGTTCTGGACTGCTTACCATAGCACTCTGGTATTAACTAGGACAGTGTAATGTATGCCAAGACCAATGTCTTAAGCTTCTGATGGTCCAGTTCTTGCCTAGGCTTGACTTGGTCGGCATAAGATTTGACATGCAAATAACCCCTGGCAAAAATAAAAAAAAAGGGAAAAAGAAAAAGCCTGAACATTAAAAAGATAACAAGTTTGCTGAAGCCCTTTGTTTTGAACAATGCTTATCTTGGTAGATATCAGTTAGCTTCTGCATCTCATGCTTTACCTTGCTTGTCAACTGGAAAATGTGGTGATGCTTTTGTTTACAAAAATTGAAAATGCGTGCTAATGACCTTCTTTAGATATCATCTGTTGCACTAATCATGCCATGTGTGTTAGACAATATGTCTTTTGCTGTATCTGTTAGATGTTGTATTTGCAGTCAATCATATCTGAGAAGCATGCTTTATTCACTCCACCTGCACCCCAGTTGCATTCATTACATACTTTGAGGGGGGGGTGTGTTTCAGGGGGAGTCTGTATCTCTTTCGAGTGCCTTGAGTCTTGCTTGATGAGTCCACTTGTCAACAAGGGGGAGAAATTTTGGGATAAGAGTTCAAGTGGGAGTTTTGGCTTTCTCTGGGTTTTTTCAGGGGGAGTTTTTGTCCCGTTTGTCCTTACTCTTTTGTTATCCTTGTTGATGTTTCTGAGATCGCACTCATTTTGAGCTTTTACATTTTGGTTAACCATAATGACCACTTCTTGCTTTTTGTTTGGCTTTTGGTCATTAGGGTTAAACTTTTACTTTATTTTCTTCTTCTTTGTTTTCTTGTGCTTTGTTTTTCGTGTTTCCACATGTGTTCGCAGGTACTGAAGAGCTGATTCAGTGAAGTGTTGACAATGCACTCATCAAGGGGGAGATTGAGGAGCCATGCTGAAGAGCGTGGGCCTCATGGCTCCAGATGTGATAAGTCATTGTCAACGGTAGTCAAAGAGGACTAAAAAGAGAGAAGACCTGCTGTGTCTGGGCCGCATGTGACTCAGGTACACGGGCAGCGAGCGACTGTCGGGCAGAGGGGCCGCGAAGTCGGGCTGGCCCAATCCGGGTACATGGGCCAGGAGTAGCAGAAGACCCACTGGGCTGTTGACCAGGATTGACTCAGGTACACGAGCGGTGAGCGATTGCCGGGCTGAGAGAGCTGCGGAGTTGGGCCGGCCCAATCCGGGTACCTGGTGCAAAGCTGGTGGATGCTTTGTCAGTGTCGGCGCAAAACTGACAACCGCTGATCTTGTATCAGACTGTCCAGAAGAGAATCCGTAGTCGCTACGAAAGCTTAGCTTCCGGATAAGTCATCTATAAATAGGAGTTTACTTTTTTGTCCTTAGGCCCACAGTCAGTCAGTCGAGTCTGTAAAAATATCCTAAGGGCAGTTTAGTCTTTTCCTTTTATTTCAGCGTCTGTAAAAAACCCTAAGGGGCTGGTAGAATATTCCTAGCTATTGGGATGCCTATAAATAGGGCCCCAATCCCTAGGGTTAGGTCACCCTTTGAAGAAATCACTTTTTAATCATCCCTTGGGTCATCTCTCTAGTTTTGTGCGCCGCCCGGCTCCTGCTCACGCAATGTTTATTCCTGCATTCCTTCTGTTCTTCATGATGCTGTGAGATTCTATTCTCTGTTCATGTCTTTTGGTGTGCAGTGAATTTTTGTGGATCTGAAGCTTCGTTGTTCGTGCGTCTATTGTTTATTGCTGATCTCACGTTCTTCTCTGTTGGTTCTTGTTCAACGGGCCGAATACTAGTTCTACTAGCTTGTTCTTGTGGCAAGTAGTACTAGTTTCCTGTAGCAGCAGTACATTAGTACTCTAGCTTTGCTTTTTCCTGCATAGCCTTTTTAATCGAGTAGACAGAGTCTAGGATTTCTCTGGCTGTTTCTGGTGAAGCCCCCTTGTTTGTTCGAAGTCATTCAGCTCTGAGAAGCAGGCTTCGACCCAACTTCTTCGAAGGCTTTGCTAGAACTTTTGACCCCGAACTCGAACTATGAATCTAGCTTCGAAGTATGCTCTGTGTTTAGTGTTTATTCTTTGACATACTTCGGCACCCTTGCGAAGCATACTTCGACAGGCTTTGAAGTTAGCTTCGAAGCATGTCTCTCTAGTAGACTTCGCTCGGAGTGTGTTTTCTGAGGTCTTTCTGCTGCTGTCTTTTTCGAGGGTCACAGTTTGTGGGTTCGGAGCTTGTCATTCAAAGTTAGTCCTTGGTTCGAAGGTTACCACTTCGGTAGTCATACCTCGATCAAGCTAGCTTCGAAGGTAGAGTGTAGGCTTCGATTTGGTCTTGTTGCTGTGTGTTTGGCTTCGTCTCTCTTTCGAAGGTTGCTTTTCTGCAAACTTTGTTCGAAGCTGTCTGATCGAATTATAGACTTCGAAGTACTCTGTTCGAAGCAGGCTTCGATTTTTCATACCTCGCACCGAGGCATACTTCGCATTCTGCATCACTCTAACTAGGCTAGACTCAGCAAACCTTCAACACTTCAATGATAGACTTCGCTAGGCTTCGACACAGCGAAGCAGGCTTCGACACAGTGAAGCAGGCTTCGACACTACGAAGCAGGCTTCGCCAAGTTTCGAACAGGAGACAAATTTGAACAGTAACTTCTCATCTCTCTTCATGTACACTTAGATCATCTACTGAGAAGTTTGATCTGCCATGTTTTGAATAGTTTGTTTATCTGCCTATTAGCACTGAATTGGTGTTTCTCTGTCTAGGACACCGATCGTTTCTAGGCTAGATACTGTTAGGCTTAGGCGATCTGTTCACGCTTTGCTGCTCAGTCTTTTGAGGTGCGTTGGGTGTTGGGAGCAGGCCATTGATTCAAAAGAATTTTTAGGCGCCCATTCACCCCCCTCTGGTCGCTACTTTCGGTCCTACAAGGTCTGCTGCTTTTCCTAGAGTGGTTCCTCCGTTATGGCTTTGGCCCTTCGGTCCTCAAGGAGCTCTTCCTCTAGCTGTAGAGTTTTATCTTCAGAGCCCTTGAGGATGTTCTGAAGCGTTGTAACCTTCTGTTTGAATTGATTGGTTTCAAGCTCATTGGAAGTCGCTGCCGCTCTAGCAAGGACAAATTGCTGCAAAAACAAAGTGAGTACGATGTAATTTTCATTAAATAAATATGCTTGTTATTTGCTGCATACCTGGAGGGTAGCCCTTTCGAGGGCCAAGTCGAGCTTCGGTCCGATGGCCTCGCTCAGAATAGAGACTAGCTCAGAGCTCCCGACCTCTTGGCTCTTGTCCGCCAAAGGTTCCAAAAGAGCCTAGAGCCCTGTCTGCTACTCCAAGAACAGAGCCAATAGCGGGAGCCAGGACATGGCTCATTGATCGTCTTCAGCGGGGTCTTCTTCCGAAGCTCCTACCGAAGGATCATTTGATGAAGGTGTTGTTGACAAAGAAGGGAGAGGCTCAAGACAAGTCTTTCCCTTACCTCTCCCCAGTACAAAAGTTGGAGCTGCGACTTCAGTTGGAGTAGATCCTCCTTCGAGAGTCATTCCTTCAGGCGGAGCCACCTCACCCGAAGCAACTCTAGTCGTCGGAGCTATCACCTCGACCGGAGCCTCATCTCCAAGAGGAGCCGAAGCTCCATCATTGGTTGGAGCCATGTTGCTCCTCGATGCATCTGCAAAATGCAAGGTATTCATTAACTATTCATTGAAATATTATTGGTGTAGTGGAGCCATTTCGGAAATTTTGAGGAAAAAAGTTCGAAGGCATACCTTCGTCTAGACCTCGAGGAAGGATTTCGGAGTCCCGTAGAAATTCGTACATCTTGAGGTACTCGTTGAGTTCCTCCCCCAAAGTTTGTGCTGGAGCAGCAGAAGTCGAAGCTCTAGCCTCCGTCGCTACTACTCCGATCACCGGTGAGGTAGGATTTTCTAGCTCGGGTTCTGGCTCGACTCCGGCGGGTTCGGAGTGTGTCGCCACCGCTGCTTCTATAGTCTCTCGAGGGGGGTCCTCGGTCGCAACTTGGGACTCGCCTTCGTCGCCATGTAGCAGGTAGTCTTCTAGTTCCTTTCCCATGAGAGCATCCGAATCTCTTTCTTCAGACTCCTCTAAAGAGGATCTCCGAATATCGAGTGAAGCCAGAGACGATGGAGGCGAAGGGAGTTTGGCTATCTTCTTTCCATTCTTCATGGGAGTCTTTGCAGCCTTCTTGGAGGTCCCAGCAGTGGCTTTTCTCTTCCGAGAAGAATCAGAAAGTGCATGACTAACATCTAAGGGCTCGAAAGAAGCAACAAACGCTGAATCAATGAAATGAGCATGATAACGTGTTACCCTTTGATCAAGCTCACCAATGATCTGCTCTGGAGGATGCATCCTTTGAACATGGTGTGGAGCCTCGCGGCGGGATGCAGTCTCCCCCTCAACTTGTGCGTTGGAGTGGTCCAAGATGACCGATGTTGAGGTAGTCGCTTCGGGACCTCGTGCCGAAGTAGTTGAAGCGGGGTCTGCTTCGGGGGTTGATGTCGAGGGAAGTAGGGGTTCATCCTCGAATTCTCCGGGATCTTCTTCTTCGAATAAGGTATGTTCCATGTCGTGTTCATTTGCCTGTTCAAAAGCAGAACTAACAGAGGGGGTTGATTCATCAAAAGTCACATCACATGACTCGATGACAGTGTTAGTCTCCAAGTTATAAACACGATAAGAATGACCATGTGTAGTGTAACCCAAAAAGATCCCGTCAGAAGATCGCGACTCAAATTTATCCAAGTTACCACATTTTAGGATAAAGCAGCGACAGCCAAAAACTTGAAGATGAGTAACCTTGGGTTGTCTCCCAAAACGCAGCTCATAAGATGTTAAATTTAAAATTGAGCGCAAGAAAATCCGGTTTGAGATGTAACATGCTGTGTTCATGGCCTCAGCCCAGAATTTTCTAGGAGTCCTATGCTCATCAAGCATCGTCCTAGCCATCTCAACCAAAGTGCGGTTTTTCCTCTCAACAACACCGTTTTGTTGAGGAACCCGCGGAGCAGAGAATTGATGTTCTATGCCATGCTCCATGCAAAAGTCAACAAAGAGACTATTTTTGAACTCAGTGCCATTATCACTTCGAATGAATTTCAATGCACCAGGGAGTTCAGTAAAAAGTCTCAAAGCCAAGCTCCGAAAGTGAGAAAACACTTCATCCTTGCTGGCAAGAAAGAAGACCCAAGAGTAGCGAGAGAAATCGTCGACAATAACTAATACATACCACTTGCCGCCTAAAGAACTGACCCGAGAAGGACCTACAGTGTCCATATGGAGAAGTTCTCCGGGTTGTTCAGTCATCACTGTGGTGACTGGCGAATGCGAAGCAGCAATCATTTTTCCATGTCGACAAGGAGCGCAAACTAAATTCTTCTCAAACTTGAGCTTGGGCAATCCTCGGATCAGACCTAGGGTGCTCAGACGAGCGAGCAACTCAAAGCTCATATGCCCTAGTCTCCTATGCCACTTCCAAAGCTCAAAAGTCGAATGAGCAACAAGACAATGAGAAGAACCAGATGATTCTGAGAAATCAGCTCCAAATACTCTCCCAACTCTAAAGATCTTACACACACAACGCCATCAGAATTGAGCACTTGCGAAGTATCGCGATGAAATCGCACTTCGAGGCCCTCATCAAGCAACTGAGATACAAACAGCAAATTGTATACCAGATTTTCAACCAAAGCAACATCTTTGAGAGTGAAATTCGAGTTAATTCTTACCACACCTTTACCTTTCACTCTACTCCTTCGATTGTTTCCGAAGGTGATATGTTCCCTTTGCTTGGTTGTGGTGAGACTGGAGAACCATGCTGCATCTACGGTCATGTGGCGCGAACAACCGGAGTCCATGATCCACGTGCCCTCCAAGCCTCGATCTGTCGCCTACACATGATAAGAAAATCTCGATCGCTCAGTGCTGGGGTGAGTAAAATAATGACGAGGCATCCAGCACTGAGTGACACGAGTAGTAGGCGCAGTAAAAGTAGACGGTCTACGCACATAATAATCTGAATGATGCAAAGTGCGAGGTCTACCTACATGCTGTGATCGAAAAGCATGACGAGGTCTCCTACTCTGACGAGGTACAAAGCTACTCGCCCGAGGTCTACCACCATATGGAACATGGTGAACACCTCGAGGAGCAAAACCTCTCCGAGAAGCGTGAGGAGCCTCAAAAGCAGGACGATAGTACAACTCAGACTCATGCATACCTAAAGATGGGTAATGCATGTCCTGGTAATTCATCGCCTGAGAGCGTCGCTCATCCTTGATGCGACGAAAACAGAACCCAACCAAATGACCCGCCCGCTGACAGTAGGAACAGTGAAAAACTCTCCTGGGGGCACTCTCATGGGTCACAGGAGCAACTCTCACAGGCTCCTTGGGTTTTCTCTGAGTGGTTTTCTTGGGAGGATTTTTCTTGGCAGGAGGGGTGGTTTTCTTTGGTGGTTGGATAGGTTTTTTGGCTGATGGTGTGTCTAACAGAGCTCTCTCTTTCTCTAAGGTAGTGGGAGAGGTAAAAACAGTTTTGGTCTTACTGTCTGAAGGAATCCTCTCAAAACTCAAACCTAGAGCTACCCCTGCTCTGTCAGCACACAACTTGGTCTTGGCCAAGAGCAAATCCATCCTACCCTTTCCCTCAGTGCATTTATTAACCACGGAAAGAAGGTATTCATTTTCTGACATGAGGTTTTCAGCTCGCTCTCTAACAGTGCCTAGCTGGTCCTTAAGGGTGATGCAAGTGTCACACACAGGCTGAACATCCTTAGAACTACCGGCCCTCTCCAGTCTAGCCTCTAAATCATGAACATGTTTATCATGTAAATTAATGCTCTCGCGCAATAAAGAACAGTTCATGCAATCAATAACATCATGAGGTCTAGAATCCACCTCCAAAAGCTGCTTCTGTGCAGTCTCAAGCTCAGAAAGAGTTTGAGCATGAACAGAACGCAATTGAGCAAGCTCACCCATGACAGTGGTACAAGAATCACATTCAGCATCATTAACTTTAGACTTAAGCATGGCATATTCAGTAGAAACAGATTCTAGCCTAAGTCTAAGGTCTTTTCTTTCTCTAGCGGCTTGCACAAGTAATCTATCCTGACCAAGAACTACTTCATTCAGCTCATCTAGTTTTATTGAAAGCTGGTCATAGGATAGTGGTACCTCAGATGAGTCAAGCTCATCGCCGCTGTGATCGCTGTCGGCCATGAAGAAAAGGCCGGTGAAGTCTCGTCCCTTCTTGTCCTTCTTGTCCTCCTTCCTTGGGGACTCCTCCTCCTCAGAGCTCGACTCCTCAGTTGAGGAAGTGTCGATGTCGCTGAGAGCAGCAACAAATGCTCTGGAAGCGGCTTTGGCTACTCTCTTAGCCACCTTGCCGCGCTTGCCCTTCACAAAGGGTTTCCTCCCCTTTTTGTGGTATTTGGGGCGCTCACTCTCATCTCTCTTCTTGAGCTTAGGGCAATTGGCCTTAATGTGAGAGGTGTCGCCACATTCAAAGCAACCACTAAAACCACTTCTCCTCTGATCCCGTCTCTCAAGATGAAAGCGGGTGAACCTCCGGGCAATGAGAGCAAGCTCATCATCATCTAGAGTGTCCACCTGCTCTTTTGTGACGGAGACCAGGGAGGACAAAGCAAAACCATCTGCAAGAACACAAGTACCAGATGTGCTTGGTTCTGCAGTGGTGCCACAGCTAGTGCTAGAAACCAATGCCAATGGCTGTGGCAAAGAGCTTCTGTGCACAGCAAGAGATGCCTTGGCAATCTCTGTGGACTTCAGCTTGCTGAAGAGCTCATCACATGTCAAAGTGTCATAACCTGCAGACTCCTCAATGCTGTATATCTTCACTTCCCATATGCTATGGTCAAGAGCATAGATAAGCTTGATAGCCCTATCATGATCATTGTAAGCAAGCGTCCCGTTGGATCGCAAGTTACTCACTATCGCATCAAAGCGAGAAAACATGGCATCTATAGATTCACCCGGTGCCTGCACAAACAGCTGATACTGTTGATTGTAGGTGCTTTGGCGCCTGGCCTTAATCTGAGTAGAGCCCTCATGAAAAACAGTGAGTGTTGTCCAAATCTCCCTAGCAGTCCTAAGGTGCTGCACCCTATCAAACTCACTTCTACTCAAACCAATGAACAGTATTGTGAGTCCACAATCTCCCAAATTGCATTTCCTTGGCTTAACAAGTAAGCCTCCATGCGCACCTTCCAGTATGCAAAATCTGTCCCATCGAACAGAGGAATTTTACTGCCTCTATCCATGTCGCCAACAGATCACAAAACCGGTTAAGGTCAACTGGTGATCTTAACCTGCTCTGATACCAATTGTTGGACCGGAAACGGCGACCAGAGGGGGTGAATGGGAGCTTTTAAAAATTCAGGATAAAAACAAGCCTTCGGTTTGGTTCTGTCTTCTGCGGAACAGGCTTCGAACACAACCTTCGAAGGTTTGGTTCGGAGGTGCTTCGACAGCTCCGAACACAGGCTTCGCAGGAGCAAAAGTTCGAAGCCAAGAAGACTTCGCTCCACTTACAACCCTCGAAAATCTACTCTGCTAAGTCAGTGCAGGCTCTGCACACAGGGTGCTTCGAGCAGGCTTCGCACTTCACCCTTCGCAAGAGTGGACACCCTACTGGGGACTTCGACCGAGTTCTTGGCAGCAGCAACTGGTGCTGGGCTTCGTACACGAAGGTCTACACGCACACAAACGGACTTCGCTAAGGGCTTCGACACAAGAAGCAAAACGGGCCTCGATCAGGGCTACGCTAGTAAGATGTGAGGTCTAGCCTCAAGTTACACAGAGCGACAGCACGCTGAAAAACACACTTCGCACAAAGACAACCTTCGCCTAGACAGGCTTCGGTGCACTAAAACTAGTGAGGTATGTAACGCGAGCTCAAGCAAAAAGCACAAAGAAGCAGGGCTTCACCGCTTGAACAAGGAACACAATAAATTGAACTCTGGATGAATACAACGAGGTGTGTGGCTACAGGAGCTCAACAGTAAATGCTCAAAGTGTTAAATGTTACCTACCGAGCCCCCATATTTATAGCCCACAGTTCACCCAAAGGAATTCACTACTTTACCCCTAGGGTTTACATTGGTTTTGTCTCTACAGAACTGAGGGGTACAAAAGGTAGTCCAACTTTATTCTGGAGGCTTCTCTGTCAGCTTTGCAGAGGGGACAACGTTTTTGAGCCAAAGCCGTCAAAGCCCTTGGGCCTTCGCACCAACACCTCCGGAGTGGACCACCACGGCTTCGCAGCTACTCTCAGCTCGAACTCCATCAGTCCGTGTACCGAAGCCATGCAGGCCGAAGTACCACAAGACAACCACACTCCGGAGCTAGCCTCGCTCCGAAGCCTTCCTCACTCCGAAGCCCCACCTTCGGAGTACCACCCTTCGAAGTCCCTCCTTCGTCCAAGGCCTCCGCACGAAGCATTCCATGAGCCCTTCGTCGCAGTGTCTCTCCCCGAGCACACTCCTCGACGAGCCTCACCCGGATCATGCCTTCGATGCGCCTCGACTTCTGAGACCTTCGTCGGGCACCTTCGAATGTCTCCCTCCAGAGCACACTTCGAATTCCTTGCCTCCGCAGAGGACTTGATCCATCCAACTCCGAAGTCACTCCATCCGGAGTACCTTCGAAGTGCCTCACCTCCGAGGACTTTGTCTCGGAGTACCTTCACCCGGAGCCACGCTCCGCACTCTCTGCCTTCACCTAGCGCACCTCGACCCGAGGACCGACCCGGACCCCCTTCGCAGCCACCGTGATGGAGCTCCTCGCTCCCCTGGCATCAAGCCTCCCGCTTGACCCATGTTCACCTGCCGCGAACCTGTCCGTCACCTCCGAAGTCCTTGCGCACCACAGACAAGCAGACAAGTGTATCCAGTACTCCGGAGACCTCTCCGGGTTAGCAACCTTCGGCACACACTCCGGTGTACCGCCCAAAGTACCAAACCCTTCGGTACACACCCAGTCATCGTGTACTGTCGGACCCCTCCGACACGCACACTCCGCTGCAACAGCTGCAGCAACCAAACACCGAACACCCTTCGGTGAAACCACCTCCGAACACCCTTCGGAGGTACCCTCCTCCGAACATCCTTCGGAGGTACAACCTCCGAACCCCCTTCGGAGGTACCCTTCGAACAGAGGGTAAAAATCCTGTCAATCACTCATCACAAACACTGAAACCAACCCTTAGTTTCTCAGTAAGTATAGCCTTGCAAGTATCAGTTTCGTGGCTTCGGTTTTCACCATGAATACAGCAGAAAAGGGTCTGGCCTTTGCCAGCCGTTTTCCCTGGCGGCCTCCAGCCGCTGACCTTGTTTCCCGAAGGTTGTGGAGCTCTCTGGGTGAACTTTTGCGGGGGTGCAATGTTCAGGACTTCAGAACGGGGATGCTTTTGCCCCCTTCTCCTATCATGCTGAACTTCGAAGACTGGTTCCCGCGGCTGTGCCGAAGTTTTTACTTCCACTTTTACTTCCTGCAGTACGGATGGAGTAGCTGCAGTTCTTCGAAGCCAACCTTCTTCCCACCTCGCATATTCTTCAAAGTATGACATCAACTGAGAAACAGAAGATATGCTTTTCCGGTGAAGTTTATCAAGGGGGCCTTGATGAATGACACCTTCCCGAGCTGCGTCAACTACCGAAGATGTAGTCAACCCTCGGATCTGCGACTTCGTATGAGCGAAGCGCTTGAAATATTGCCTCAATGTCTCTCCAGGGAGTTGCTTCACCTGGAAAAGACTTCCCGTCGACATTGGAGGCACGAAGGTGCCTTGAAAATTGCTTACGAACTTCTTCTTCAGCTGCCCCCATGAATTAATTGATCCTGGCTTCAAAGACCAGAACCACCGCAATGCCACTCCTTGAAGAGCTAAAGGAAAGCATTTTGCCATGGTGTCTCGAACTCCTCCACTAGCTTCAATTGATAGAGAATAAGAACGGACAAATTCTCTAGGATCCTCATCTCCGGCATACTTGCAAAGCTTTGAAGTCTTAAACTTTGGATCGAAGCGAACTTTTTGTAGCTCAGGATGCAACGGAGATTCGGTATCAAAAGAGGCATTCTCCGAGGCTTTAGGATAGATAGGTTCGTCGTCTTCAGGAACTTCTGGAATAACTGGGATGGCTTGAGAACGAAACCTATTTGCAGCTTCTTGCCGCCATCTCGCTACTTCGGCTTGGAGACTGGCCATTTGAGCGGCCATATCACCAAGATTGTCTTCATCTCCTCCGGAAGGAACTTCCGGGTCTTGAGAACTGTAAGGATCAGTTCGAAGTGGAACTTGAGGTGGAAGGGGAACTCCGGGTGGTCGAAGTATAGAAGGAGTTGGCGGAGGAACTCCGTATGCTCGAGGAACGGAAACTCCTTCCGGAGTTTGAGGTGGAGGAAACGTCGAAGGTCCTCCGGCCTCAACAGTGTCGGGAGGTGTCTCTCCGGAGGTTCGAGGGGACCTCCGAACAGGGTTACGAGTTGCGCTCCGCTTAGGAAGCATGATGTAAGAAGTTGGTAGAGAACGAAGTTTCTTGGACTAGAATCCCCACGGACGGCGCCAACTGTTGGCGTAAAAGATTACGCTAACAGGTTTCTGGAGATTAGAAACTAACAAACGAAGTGTTTGCGAAGTGAACTGTTCTAAGCCTCCGAAAGGATAATAACTTAGAATAGTTCGAATGTGTGTATTGAATAACTTGTATTCAGTCCTCTTTACAGGGCAAAACGGGGGGTATTTATAGGTCTAAACATTAAGGAAAAGACCTTTGTACCCCTCTATTACAACCGACATAGTGGAAACTATTCGGTGCCCTCAATAGGGCTAAAATGGTAAAAGACTAATCTAACAAGAAAGAAGATAAGTCTTCCATCTTAGCTGGCAAAGAAGATCATGGAAAAGTTTAAGTTCGAAGATATACTCCGAACTAAAGCTCATCATCATGCTTCGAAATTGATTCAATGTATCTTCGAAGGTATATGCTGGAAGTCTTTAGCTTAATCACCAATCTTTATCTTGTCACTGTAGTAACCCTGAAGATGGAATATTTTCCCCCAACAAAAACCTTAGCCCACTTATACAGTCCTAAGGTTAAGATAGAGATCCAAGGAGTATTATTCCGGGCCGAGCCAGTCCTCATTAAGTGTACCGGACTCGACCTCATCCTAGGGATGGATTGGCTAATGAAACACAAGGGAGTGATCGATTGCGCCGGCAAGTCTGTGACCAACCCTGAAGGCGAAGCCGTCACTTTTCGGATGACCAACCGCAAACCACTTGAGGCATCTCTTCACTCTCTAGACCTTGAAGAAGTGCCCATAGTCAAGGAGTTCATGGACATCTTCCCTGAGGACCTACCAGGAATGCCTCCCAAGCAGGACATCGAATTCAGAATCGAGCTTTTCCCCGGGACCATTCCAATCTCCAAACGCCCATACCGGATGGTCGCCAATGAACTAGCCGAAGTCAAGAGCAACATCGAAGACCTGGAACAGAAAGGGTACATCCGACCGAGTACCTCACCCTGGGGTGGACCGGTCATCTTTGCCATGAAGAAGGACAAGACCAAGAGGATGTGCGTGGACTATAGAGCCCTGAACGATGTAACCATCAAGAACAAGTACCCATTGCCTCAGATCGACGACCTGTTCGAACAACTGAAAGGATCCTCGGTGTTTTCCAAGATTGACCTCAGGTCAAGTTATCACCAATTGAGGATTAGAGAAGAGGACATACCCAAGACTGCCTTCACCTCACGCTATGGACTCTACGAGTATATTGTGATGTCGTTTGGACTCACGAATGCCCCAGCCTTTTTCATGAACATGATGAACAATGTATTCATGGAGTTCTTGGATAAGTTCATCTTGGTATTCATCGATGATATCCTCGTCTACTCCAAGACCAAGGAAGAACACGAAACCCACCTCCGTCTGACCCTCGGAAAGCTAAGGGAACAGCAACTGTACGCCAAATATAGCAAGTGCGAGTTTTGGTCGTCTGAGGTGAAGTTCCTCGGTCATGTCATATCTTCCAGAGGGATAGCTGTGGACCCAACGACCGTGGAAGCAGTAACCAACTGGTTGCAGCCCACGAACGTGACCGAGATCCAGAGTTTTCTCGGATTGGCTGGATACTACCGCCGGTTCATCGAGAATTTCTCGAAGATAGCCAAGTCTATGACCAGACTATTGCAGAAGGAGGTAAAATTTGAATGGACCCCATATTGTGAAGAAAGCTTCCAAACCCTCAAGAAGAAGCTCGTGTCAGCTCCTATTCTGACTCTACCGGACATCCAGAAAGACTTCCACATCTACTGCGATGCCTCTCGCCATGGATTGGGATGTGTCTTAATACAAGATGGGAAGGTGATATCCTACACCTCCCGACAGCTGAGACCGCATGAGCTGAACTACCCGACCCACGACCTAGAGTTAGCAGCCGTGGTTCATGCCTTGAAGATATGGAGACATTACCTTGTGGGAAATCGGTGCGAGGTCTTCACCGACCACAAGAGCCTCAAGTATATATTCACCCAACCGGACCTAAACCTCATGCAAAGGAGATGGTTGGAACTGATCAAAGATTATGACTTGGGCATCCATTATCATCCAGGCAAGGCCAATGTGGTGGCAGACGCCCTTAGTTGAAAAGGGTACTGCAATGCCATCATGGTACAGGACCAGGCCCCTTTGCTATACAAGGAGATGGAAAGGCTGAATTTAGGGATCACCACCCGAGCGTACCTCGCTGCCTTGGAGTCTAGGCCTGTCTTGATAGACCAGATCCGAGAAAAACAGAAGGAAGACCCGGACATCTTGGAGATCCAGCAGAACACGCGGAAGGTTAAAGCCCCTGGATTCTCCGAGGACGAGCATGGTACCATCTAGTTCGGAAATAGGATATGCGTACCCGACAAGCCTGAGTTGAAGACCCTCATCCTCCAAGAAGCCCACGATACTCTATACTCCATACATCCCGGGAGTACAAATATGTATCAAGATCTAAAGGAGAAATATTGGTGGGTCAGCATGAAGAGGGAAATAGTTGAGTATGTGGCCAAGTGCGACACATGCCGGCGAGTCAAGGCAGAGCACCAAAGACCTGCTGGACTGTTGCAACCCCTCAAGGTCCCCGAATGGAAGTGGGAAGAGATAGGAATGGACTTCATCACGGGACTACCCAAGACCCAACCCGGTCATGATTCTATCTGGGTGATCGTCGACCGACTCACCAAAGTGGCTCACTTCATCCCCGTGAAGACAACTTACACCGTCGCCAAGTTGGCCGAGTTGTATATGACCCGGATCGTGTGACTACACGGAGTTCCTAAGAAGATCGTATTTGACCGTGGGAGTCACTTTACCTCTAAGTTTTGGAAGAACCTTCAAGAGGAACTCGGCACCCGACTGAACTTTAGCACCGCCTATCATCCACAGACCGATGGTCAAACCGAAAGGGTTAACTAGATATTGGAAGATATGCTTAGAGCTTGCGCTCTAGACTTTGGCGGGATGTGGGACAAGAACTTGCCCTATGCGGAGTTCTCTTACAACAACGGCTATAAAGCTAGCCTGCAGATCTCCCCGTTCGAAGCACTCTACGGGCGTAAGTGCAGAACGCCGTTACTCTGGGATCAGACCGGAGAGTCACAGCTGTTTGGGACAGATATACTAAGAGAAGTTGAAGAGAAGGTCAAGATAATCAGGGACAGATTAAAGATAGCCCAGTCCCGACAGAAGAGCTACGTCGATAACCGATGTAGAGACCTAACCTTTGAGGAGGGTGACTATGTCTATCTCCGAGTCACTCCCCTCCGTGGCACACAGAGGTTCAACATGAAAGGCAAGCTAGCACCCCGCTTTGTCGGACCTTTTTAGATCCTCCGATGGCAAGGAGAAGTGGCATATCAACTAGAACTGCCTCCATCCTTGGCAGGAGTTCATGATGTATTCCACGTCTCTCAGCTGAAGAAGTGTCTTCGTGTGCCCACCGAACAGGCCGATCTCCAACAACTCAACGTCCAAGAGGATTTGACCTACATCGAGAAACCCGTCAAGATCCTGGAGATTAAGGAAAGAGTAACCAGGAGCCGTGTGGTTTGCTTCTGCAAGGTTCAGTGCGACAACCACCCCGTTGAAGAAGCAAAATGGGAAAAAGAAGACGAGTTGAAAGCCCAATACCCCGAACTATTCGAGTAGCATTTCAATCTCGAGGACGAGATTCTTTGTAAGGGGGATAGGTTTGTAACACCCCAAATTTTCAAAGAAATAAAAATATCAGTTAATCTATTTTCCTGGAATTATTTATTTTAGAAATACCTTTAATGCCCTCCTTAACTTAATTGAGCTAGAACCTAGATGAAATGACCCAACCAGAGGCTAGAAAATTTTGTATGAGTTCCCAAGACCAAAAGATATTTTTGAGAATTTTTACAAATTTTTATCACCCTTGGAAGTAGCCCAAATATTTTAAATCAATTTCTGTAATTATTTTTATTCAGAAAAGCATTTAAACAGTAACGGGCCCTCCCCCTCCCTTTCTCTCTCTCCCGACCGGCCCAGCCTACTCCTTTCCCCCGCGCCCGATTGACACCCGGGCCCTGCTTGTCAGCGAGCCCCTCTCTCCTCGCACGCGCGCCCGATTCCCCAGGCCCCACCTATCGGCGCCAACCAACTCCCTCTCTCGGCCGAGCTCGACCCCACTCGTCAGCCACCGCGCTCGTACGCTCGCGCCCGCTGACCGCCTTGGCCCACCTGTCAGACCCGTCATCTCCACGAGATCCTCCGCCAAATCCCCCCTCGCCGGCCGACGCCTTAACGCGCCTCGAATCCGCTGCCCCCGACCCCCTCTCCCCGAATTGAGCCCGCCATTACTTCGCCCGATCCCCGGCGACCGTTTCCCCCTCTTCAATTCCAACAAATTCATGTCCAGGTTCGATGAACCCTTGCAACCGAGCTCGTCGGCGTTTAAAACCGCGTTTACCTCAGTCTCCCCCGATTACACCCCCTGCCCCCGCTGGTACCTCTATTTAAACCCTACACCCTCACCGCGTCCAACCCGCATGCCCATTTGCATCGAGACCAAACCGAACGCCCGTACTCCAAGTTTTAGCACTCCTCCGCCACCCGCTCTCCAGCCATCATTCACCATCGCTGGTGACCTCCTCCGTCCTCACCGACCACACCATTGTGACCGCAAGGACTTCACCGACCTCGGCCACCCCTCCGCCGTCGACGAACCCCACCGGAACACCGTCGCCGACGAGGAGCCCGAACCACTTCGCCGCCTCCACTCGTCACCGGCCACGCTCTGTCGATCTCTCGCCTCGCCTAAGGTACCCCCGTGATCCCCTAGGCGTCCTCTTTCCGTTTCTAGGCTTAGCTAGGACCGCCGTCACTCGTCGTGGCCTCTGGCCCGCTCGCCGTCGCCGGAGAAGATGACCGGTACGAGCTGAGTACTCGTGCCATGTCGGAGTTAATCACGGTCGTGCGATCGTGATCGGACGACGCCAGTATTATCACGTGTGCGATTTAATCCACACCATCGGATCTGATCGAAGCGGTACGTTTTAATCCCGTGCGTCCGTTAGTTTTATTTAAATTCCAGAAATGATTTTAAACTTCTATAATTCATATCTTACGCATTTGGACTCCAAAAATTACCATTTCAATTCCAGAAAATTTATAATTTTATCCTCTACATGTTAGTACAATAAAACAGTATGTTTACTTTGGATATTTCATGTTTATTTAATAAAGTATCGAAATGCTCTTTAAGGAAAAATTTCAAATTTAATTATTTAAATTTCAGTAAAATTTATCTTTATTATTTTCCTGTTAATAGAATGGAACCACTAAGTTTTCTCCGAACCACTTATTTTGAATTGGTTAGAAAACTTAAAATAAAATTGTTCACACTCTTATCTCTTTTATTAAAGGACCATATCTCATTATAGTTCATTTTTAAATATTCATAAAATGAATTTCAGAAACTTAACAACTTTATTTTCCTTGAGTTAAACCAATCAAAACATATACGCTTGTTGTGTGATTTTGTATTGTTTATTGAATGTTATGTTTATTATTCATGTTAAAAAGACTACGACGCCACCGAGGAGCCGGAGTATTACTCGGAAGTTCTCCCGTCGCCTTTCGCTGAACAAGGCAAGTCACCAAACAACACTTTTGAGCATATTGGACCCATGTTTTATTAAACTATCGCTAAAACACATAGAATATACATGCATTAGTTAAATGAAACCTTTACAATATATTTATTTAGGATCCCCGACCTTGTTGTGCAACCCAAGCCATGCTATCTAGCCTAAACTCCTTGTCACCATATGATTAGTATTATTAGCTAGTGTCCAATGTATCGACACGATTGCTATAGGATTAAAAATGAGTCATAGCAATTGGAATCTACTATATGATCCTCGTTATTCTCATCCCTGGAATGCTATTGGTGATAGAGTTATGGTTGAGAGTGTATGCATGGTGGGTTTCGGGTGCAAGCTAGGGCATTGGTCGGTAGCACCCGGGGCACTAGAAGGACTGGTCTGAGGGATCCGTTGCAATACACTTCCGTACTAACCACAAGTCTAATGGGTAAGTCCTAACTAAGGTATGGAGTGTTCCAAACCGAGACCACCACTTGGAGATGGGTCAAGCAGCACCTGCAGGTGGCTTGTACCGATGTGGAGCAAAAGGGGGTGCGACGTTAACCGAGACGGCCCGGCGCGCCGGCGAAACCTAGAGCGGGTGGTTATCGCTTGGAGCATTTCATGCTGAAGTTTTGGCACGAGTTCCCATGGTATGGGTCATCTCGCTACACTTTGGTGTTTGGGATGAGTGCGTGCCTTGTGGGTACAGTAGTACACCTCTGATCAGAGTCATAAATCTTTTTGAAAAGCCGAGCCTACGGTCAAGGACGGGTTGCCTGACATCCCACAGTTAGTTTACTTTTGGAATGAATGTGCATGATGGTTTGACATGTAAGGACTGTTGTGCGAGGAGGGAAAACGTACTCCTCAAGTTAGATGGTATTATGGATGTTCATGTTTATTATTCCGCATGATAAAATTTGACTACACTAAATGGAATAACTGAAAAATGTACTTTTCCGCACTTTTAGCCATTATCCTTCCTTTGTTATTATCTTGCATTACTACTTGCATTTGCGGTGGCTTGTTGAGTATTCTTTGTACTCATACCCGTTGGACACACAATTCAGAGGATGCTTGCTACGAGGATGGTCTGGAGTAGCAACCTAGTCAAGAAGAAAGATCCTGAAGAAGACGTTCGTCATGCAGTTTATTTTTATTATTTTAATTGCACTCTTATGTAATAATATGGTCTGCGTACCATGAATGCTTGTCGTATGTACGTTGTCGCATGATGAACCTCTTGTATTATTGTTTTTCTTTGGAAATTCAATAATGTTCCGATTTGTTAAATCGGGGCGCCACAAAGAGCTTCTGCTCAATGGCTCTTGGGGAGAAGAAAGAAAAGGACTCCTCCGACGACTTCGACGATGACGACGATGAGAAGGTATCTTCCTATGAACAAGAAGTTGTTAATTTACTAGAACAGAACCGTCAGGAGTTGAAGTATCGGGAGAAACTTCTTAGAGGGGCTAAGAAGAGGATAGATGAGCTTGAGAGTGAGCTTGCCACAATGAATGACAAGATTGAGAGTCTGTCTTCTTCCCCTTGCTTGGGTGATAGTGGTGAGTGTCATAACTGCGAGGTGTTGTTGTGTGACCTGACGACTCTTAAGTCAAGGTACACAGAGAGAGTAGATGAGAGAGACGCCTTGGCCACTGAGCTTGAGAGCGCTCAACAGGAGCTGAAAAATGCTCATGCCACTGTCATCATACCTTGTTTAGACTGCCCATCTCATTTAGCTAGTATAGCTGAGCTGAGAGCCAAGAGTGATGAGGAGTTGAGTGAGTTAGCTGGAGTGAGATGTGAGTTGGAGCAGACTAAGCTAGAGCTTGAGACCTTGTCAGTTCCACCCACTGTTTGTGAGAACTGCTTGTCCATTATAATGGAGTTGATCAAGCTAAAAGCTGAGAAGTCTGTCGAAGTTGATAAAGAGTGTGAGATCTGCTTGTCATCTACCCAGGGGGATATGGGCCTATTTATAGGCGACTCCTAATACATGAAAAGAATGATTTACCCCGAGGGTAAATTAACACGGACTCTAAAATAAATTCCGAAAATTACTAAAATATTCTTAGAAAAATATCCTCACTCAAATAAAAATATTCTAAACTTAAAAACTAAATATTAATATCCTAAAACAAAATAATCATAGGTTGTCAGTTTTGCGCCGAAACTGACAAAGCGTCCACTGTCTTCGCACCGGGTACCTGGATTGGGCCGACCCGACCCCACAGCTTTCTCAGCCCGGCAATCGCTCGCCGCCCGTGTACCTGAGTCAAACCCAGTCAACAGACCGGTGAATCATCTGTCGCAACTAGCCCATGTACTCGGATTGGGCTAGCCCGACTCCGCGGCTCCTCTGCCCGGCCATCGCTCGTTGCCCGTGTACCTGAGTCACACGCGCTTTAGACTCGACAGGTCTTCCTTTCTCTTCCTGTGACTTCCGTTGACAATCACTCATCACATCTGGAGTATCAAACCCATGTTCTTCAACATGGTTTCTCAATCTCCCCCTTGATGAGTGCATTGTCAACACCCTTTTCAGCACATCTTCAGAACCTGCAAAACATGTGGAAACAGGAAAACAAAGACAAGAAAATAGAAGAAAGGAAATAAAAGTTTAACCCTAATGACAAAAAGCCAAACATAAGCAAGAAAATGGTCATTATGGTTAACCAAAAATAAAGACTCAAAAGAAGTGCAAATCTCAGAATTACCAACAAGGAACTCCCCCTGAAATAAATCCCAGAGAAAGCTAAAAAATGTTCCCTAAACTCCAAAATTTCTCCCCCTTGTTGACAATTGGACTCATCAAGTGAGACTAAATGCACTCTAAAGAGACATAGACACAAACTCGTCCTAAAATGCAGCTCCCCCTCAAATTATGCCATGAATGCAAATGGGGTGCAGGTGGAGTGTAAAAAGCATGCTTCTTACATATGATTAACTGCAATTACAACATCTAACAGGTATAGAAAAAGATGCACTGTCTAAGATACATGGCATGATCAGTGCAACAAATGATATCTAAAGAGAGTCATTAGCACGCATTTTTTCAAGTTTTGCAAACAAAATCATCACCACATTCTCTAGTTGACAAGCAAAGTAAAGCATGAGATGCAAAAGCTAACTGAAGATAAGCATTGTCCAAAACAAAGTGCTTCAACAAACTTGTCATCTTTTTAAATTTTTCAGACTATTTTTCTTTTATGCCAGGGGTTATTTGCATGTCAATCCTTATGCTAACCGACCAAGTCAAGCCTAGACAGAACTGGACCATCAGAAGCTTATGACATTGGTCTTGGCATACATTACACCATCCTAGTTCATACCAAAGTGCTATGGTAAGCAGTCCAGTACAATGCAATGCGACAAAGCAAACCCACCTGGATCTTTTCTAATAATCATAAAAATGCATAAATTTTTCATTTTTCAGAATTTTTTTATCAGTTTTATAACACACTTTTCATATTTAAAGCATATAAGTGTCCAAGTTGCATATCTGCATCTAAGTAAGAATCAAGCTACAAGGCATGTAAAAAATAGCGAAAGCATTCAGCCTACACATGCTAGTTACCAGAAGCAATGGTGATCATTTTTCAATTTTAAAACATAAAAGGCCATGCATATGACAAATATCACATATATCATGTGAACTGAAACAGAACATGATCATTGACAAGTAATCAAAAACATATACTAGCTAGAGAAGGTAAAGCAGATTAATCATATAATAGAAGCAAGCTCAAAATGTGATTGATGATTATGCATAATATGAACACACACAAAAAGACTCAATAAAAATAAAGAAGAAAAGAAAAACTGACTCAAAGTATCCTAGAAAGGATACACAACTCCCAAATCCCCTCGTAAACGCTCAAAAGTAGACTGATCTAGGGGTTTAGTAAAAATATCAGCCAACTGCCGATGAGTATCAACATGAATAAGATCAATGACCCCTTTCTCATATTGATCTCTCAAAAAGTGAAAGCGCACATCAATATGTTTGGTTTTTGAATGAACACACGGGTTTTTCCCTACACTAATTGCACTGGTGCTATCACAAAACAAAGGAACTCGCGAAGGAAAGAACAACCCAAAATCCCGCAAAGTAGAAATCATCCAAACCAACTGAGAACAGCAGCTAGCAGCAGCTACATACTCAGCCTCAGTAGTAGAAAGCGCAACTCCAGATTGTTTTCGAGAGGACCATGAAACAAGTGAAGAACCAAGAAGCTGGCAAGTACCGGAAGTAGACTTGCGATCCAGCCGGCACCCACCAAAATCAGCGTCCAAAAAACCTGCTAAATCAAGAGACG
This sequence comes from Zizania palustris, assembly GCA_019279435.1. Taxonomy (NCBI): domain Eukaryota; kingdom Viridiplantae; phylum Streptophyta; class Magnoliopsida; order Poales; family Poaceae; genus Zizania; species Zizania palustris. The sequence goes on from JAAALK010000284.1 coordinate 49,099,725, forward strand.
ATGATGCAGAATAATAAAGACCTAAATCAGGAGCATAAGTAAGATACCAGAAAATACGCTTCACAGCCTGCCGGTGAGATGCGCGTGGCGAAGACTGAAAATGCGCACACTCACCCACGACAAACTGAATGTCCGGTCTCGTCACAGTCAAGTATAGCAGCGATCCAATCATCCCTCGATACTCTCTCTCGTTTACCTTGACACCGTTCTCGTCCTTGTCCAGACCACCAGATGTACCCATTGTGGTCATCTGTGGCTTTAGCTCTCCACCAAAGTCAAACTTCTTCAGCATATCCCGTGTGTACTTACCCTAGTGGATGAAAATGCCGTCCTTTGTCTGCTTGATCTGGAGCCCTAAAATGTACTTGAGTTCTCCCATGAGACTCATCTCAAACTCGCTATGCATCCGCTCAGAAAACTTGGATACAAGCTAATTAGTAGAACCACCAAAAATAATATCGTCAACATAAATCTGAGCAACCAATAAGTCTGCGCCATCTCTAAGCAAGAAAAGAGTCTTGTCCACAGAACCCATCACAAAACCTTTCTGCAACAAGAACTGCTTTAGGCGATCATACCAAGCCCTAGGGGCCTACTTCATACCGTATAAAGCCTTCTGCAACTTGTAAACATGTCGTGGAAATTTAAGGTTCTCAAAACCGGGGGTTGCTTAACATAAACCTCCTCCTCTATATACCTGTTTAGAAAAGCACTCTTGACATCCATTTGATGAAGCTTAAAACCTTTAGAAGCAGTAAAGGACAAAAGAATATGAATGGACTCAAGGCGAGCAACAGGGGCGAAGGTCTCTTCAAAATCAATGCCTTCTTTTTGACAAAAACCCTGTGCCACTAATCGAGCTTTGTTGCGCACCACAACACCATCTTCTCCTTGTTTGTTTTTAAACACCCACTTGGTGCCTATGGTGTTGCATCCAGGTGGCAGCTCAACTAGTGTCCAAACCCAATCGCGAACAAAATTTTCAAGCTCTTCTTGCATGGCGTTTATCCAATTTGAATCGGAAAGAGCATGAGAAACGTCTCGGGGCTCAAAGGTAGCAACAAAAGCAGACTCGTCAAACATAGCAAGTGAACCAGTTGAGGAACGTAAGGATCTCAGTAAGGTCACCTATGATGACCTCTGAAGGGTGATCACGCTGAACTGCTCGAGATCCTAGGTGATCTGAAGTCACCTCACCAAGTCAGCAACTAGCTCCTCTGGACTCGGCTGAGAAGTCATTTCACCGGAGTCAGCACCTAGCACCTCTGGACTCAGCTGAGGAGGCTCAATCGAAGTAGAAGGAGTAATTAGAGGTCCGTCTCATCCACAGTCAAAGTCTCAGAAGGTGTGGGGTCTGCAGGCTATGCAAAGGGCCCACCCTCATCATCAGCAGGAGTGTCATCTTGCTCGAAGATGGACTCTCCAAGCTCATCATCTCCAGAAAGCTCAAAAGAAGGAGTTGGCGAGGGCAAAGACTCATCAAAAGAAACCTCACAAGTCTCGACAAGCATCTGAGAGTCTAGCTTCCAAACACGAAAGCCTCGTGAGTTCAAAGCATAACCAAGAAAGACTCCATCCTAGCAACGAGACTCAAACTTGTCCAGATGCCCTCCCTTCTTAAGCACAAAGCACTTGCATCCAAAAGCTTGCAAGTGACTCACCTTGGGCTGTCTACCAAAATGCAACTCATATGACGTCTTACCTAAGTAAGCTCTAAGAAAAATGCGGTTGGCAAGATAGCAAGCTGTGTTCATTGCTTCAGCCTAAAAACTCCTAGGAGTCCTATGTTCATCAAGCATCGTCAAGGCCATCTCAACAAGCGTGCGGTTCTTTCGCTCCACAACGATGTTCTGTGGGGGGAGTGTAAGGAGCAGAGAACTGATGATCAAGACCCTGTTCACTACAGAAGCTGACGAACTGAGAGTTCTTAAACTCAGAGCCGTTGTCCAAATGAATTACTCGCATCAAACCGTTGTTCTCGTTCTTCAGCTTCAAAATCAGGTCATGAACATACTGAAAAGTCTCATCCTTAGACTCTAGAAAGTAAACCCACGAGAATCGAGAAAAATCGTCAACTATTACAAGGGCGTACCACATCCCACCGATTGAGCGTACTCGAGCTGGACCTACTATGTCCATGTGCAACAGCTCTCCCGGGTACGAAGTCATCACCTAAGTCACAGGTGCGTGAGAAGCGGCAACCATTTTCCCATGACGATAGGGATGACACACTAGATCCTTCTCCATCTTAAGCTTAGGCAATCCTCGGATAAGATCCATAGAACTCAATCTAACAAGTAGATCAAAGCTCAAATGGCCTAACCTTCTATGCTACTTCCATAGCTCAAAGGAGGATTCGGCCATCAGGCAGCGAGAAGGGCCAGAAGAACTAGAGAAATCAATACGAAAAACCTTAGCAAAAGGTAAGATCCGGCAAACTAAAGATCCTCTAGAATCAACGACAGAAGACATGCCCTTCTTAAAGCGCACTTCTAAACCATCCTCAAGCAGTTGTGAAACAGAAATTAGATTAAAATTCAGATTTCCAACTAAAGAAACATTCTTTAAAGAGAAATAATCAGAAATACGAATTGACCTGATACCTTGTACCTTCCCTTGACCACTGTTCTCGAAAGTGATGTATTCCTTGGAGCTCGAGGGAGTGAGGCTGGAGAACCATCGGCGGTGTCCCGTCATATGGCGAGAACATCCGGAATCCATGATCCATACGTCCTCTAGTCCTCGATCCTACAAGATCAATGGTCATGAGTGGGAGCAAATGGTCGACCACCAGGTCTAGCAAAAGTACTAAACCAGTGTCGAGCCATCTGCTCATAAGTAGGAAAGCAGAAGGAATCATATGAGTCTGGACCGAAATACGGCTCAAAGAGCAGTCCTCTGTTCTGCCTAGAATCACGGTCACGAGGTCCAAAACCGTATCCATAACGATCTAGAACTCTGCTGGAACGGAAACCACCCTCCGGAGCACGGTCATGAAAATCGTCTCCTCTACCACCACCTACACAACGTGGCTTGGCCTCTAGCCTCTCTCTACGTCGAGGGACTCTCTATCTACCACCCTGCTGGTAGAACTGCTCCTGCCCACCTCGAGCTCTCTCTGCTCGCTCAACCCGCTTCCTCCTGAAGCAAAACTCCTCAAGATGGCCGCCTCTCTGACAGAACTCATAGTGATAGGTAGGCTTCTTGGGATGTTTTTGTGGCTTAGGATTCTTAGGCTTGGTGGTGTTGGGTGAATCATCTTTGGTGTGAGAGGGTCCAGGTAAAGATTCAAGAGAAGTGTGGAGAGTTTTACGCTTTGGAACCCAGATCTGCTTCTTAGGTGGAGCTTTAGGTTGTTCTTGGATCACTCCATCCTTGGGCTGACTATCCTTAAAGGACTCAGTGGAGTGAGTCTTGGGATATCTCTGTTCGGGAGTCATCTTACTCCACTCCACTGCTCGACTAATGGCACTCTGAAAATCAGCCTTGGTATAGGTGTAACCTACCCCAAACCCATCCTGTCTCTTGAACTACTGGATCATCATGCTGAGCTGTGGCTCTCTGGCACTAATCCAAACTAGGATCTGACGGAGGTAAAAGTTCTCATTATGAACATCAACTATCTCCTCTCTCAAGGAAGCTAACACCTCCACTTGAGACAAGCAGATCTCACACTCTTTATCTACTTCGACAGACTTCTCAGCTTTATCTTGATCAACTCCATTCTAACGGACAAACAGTTCTCACAAACAGTGGGTGGAACTGACAAGGTCTCAAGCTCTAGCTTAGTCTGCTCCAACTCAGCTCTCACTTCAGCTTACTCACTCAACTGCTCATCACTCTTGGCTCTCAGCTCGACTATACTAGCTACATGAGATGGGCAGTCTACACGTGGTACGACGACAGTGGCATGAGCATTTTTTAGCTCCTGCTGAGAAATTTTCATACTCACGCTGGTAGGTCTGGTAGAGCCTAGCCTTGACCTGAGTTGTCCCCTCATGGTGTGCCTGGAGGGTAGCCCAGATCTCGAGCAGTGGTGAGATAGCTAACACGCTCAAATTCACTAGGACCTAAACCAGAAAATAAAATGTTCACCGCTTTACTATTATTTTGATGCTGGGTAACTACATCTACAGCAGTATCCGCAGCAATAGGCACTATGGTGAAAGTAGGATGAACACAGATCTCCCATATGTCCGAGCTTTGACTCATAAGGTATGCTCGCATGCGAGTCTTCCAATAAGTGTAGCCAAAAGCTTCTAGGGACGGGATTTTACCAGAAGACGTCATGGTCACTACCTAGGTTTAGAATCAGTTAAGATATGAGAAAACCCTAACCTTGCTCTTGCTCTGATACCACTTGTAGGACCGAAAGTAGCGACCAGAGGGGGGGTGAATGGGCGCCTAAAAAATTCTTGCTACACTATGATTCAGACCCAACACCCAAACGAACTAACCCAGATAAATAATATTGGCAAAGCAAATTACTGGAATTAACATTGTCCAGCCTAAAAATGATCGGTATCTTAATCTAAATGATATTAAAGATAAACTAAATAAAAATTCTACAGTAAATAAAAAGACCTAGATAAATCACGAGATATTTATTTTTTAGTCTAAAAATAAAATACTAATTAAATGAATAAAACATGTAACATCCAGAATTTAATATAGAGATAAAACTAAAATATTTCAAGTAAATCTAGAATAAAAATATTACTGCGACTATTACTAAATTTTTCTTTTTATATGAGATGATTAAAGAATATTAAAATAAAAATATACGAGTACTAAAAATATTTAGGTAGATTAAATTACCACAAAATTTCTAAACAAATTTTCCGCTAATTAATTAATAGATGATTATGTCTAAAAATGATCTACTAAAAAATAGGAGATTAGAAACTTACCCGCGTCATCGTTCTGAGTCACAGCGCGCAGGAAATCTGGGAGGTCCACCGACGCCTTCACGTAGCCACGGTGTGCCGCTGCTCCTTCCTCAGCCGGCGGGCCAAAACTGCTTGCTGCCGATGGTTTTTTCGTGCCGCACGCCAGGTACAGCTGCTGCCGCTAGACTGTGTTCGTGGGGCCCGCGCATGTGAAGCAAGCCTTGGCCGCTGTGCACCTGCAGTGTGGACTGCTGCTAGCTAGCGCCTAAGCAGCCGGCTAGCCTGCTGTGTGCCCAGAATCAAGCACCTACAAGCTTTGAAGAATGGCGTGGGGCCCGCACGTGAAAAAATTAAAGCCTAGTGCCTCGTGTTCTCCCGCCGCACCGCCGTGGGCTCCGTGCAAAAATTGATGTCTTCGCTGCTTGCCGATGCCGCTGCGGACTGCTGCACGACGGTGGAGAGCCAAAGACTGCGGCGCCTGCAACATCGCTGGAGAAAGGAAAAACGTCGTGGGGAGAAGTTTCGCCGGCGGCGACTAGGAAAGAAATTGTTGCGACGAAAAACTTAATGGACTGTAGATTGATCTCCGGAATAAAAAATAACAGTCATCTACCCGGGGGGGATAGGGGCCTATTTATAGGCGAGTCCTAATACATGAAAAGACTGATTTACCCCCAAGATAAATTAACACTGACTCTAAAAAAATTCTGAAAATTACTAAAATATTCTTAGAAAAATCTCCTAACTCAAAGAAAAATATTCTAAACTTAAAAAATAAATATTAATATCCTAAAACAAAATCATCATAGGTTGTCAGTTTTGCGCCGAAACTGACAAAGCGTCCACCGTCTTCGCACCGGGTACCCGGATTGGGCCGACCCGACCCCGCAGCTTCCTCAGCCCGGCGATCGCTCGCCGCCCGTGTACCTGAGTCAAACCCAGTCAACAGACCGGTGGATCATCTACCGCTCCTAGCCCATGTACCCGGATTGGGCCAGCCCGACTCCGCGGCTCCTCTGCCCGGCCGTCGCTCGCTGCCCGTGTACTTGAGTCACACGCGCCTCAGACTCGGCAGGTCTTCCTTTCTCTTCCTTTGACTTTCATTGACAATCACTCATCACATCTGGAGTATCAAACCCATGTTCTTCAACATGGTTTCTCAAAGAGACAGGATGGGTTTGGGGTAGGTTACACCTATACCAAGGCTGATTTTGAGAGTGCCATTAGTCGAGCAGTGGAGTGGAGTAAGATGACTCCCGAACAGAGATATCCCAAGTGGATGCAACACCATAAGCACCAAGTGGGTGTTTAAAAACAAACAAGGAGAAGATGGTGTTGTGGTGCGCAACAAATCTCGATTAGTGGCACAGGGTTTCTATCAAAAAGAAGGTATTGATTTTGAAGAAACCTTCGCCTCTGCCGCTCGCCTTGAGTCCATTCGTATTCTTTTGGCCTTTGCTGCTTCTAAAGGTTTTAAGCTTCATCAAATGGATGTCAAGAGTGCTTTTCTAAACGGGTATATAGAGGAGGAGGTCTATGTTAAGCAACCCCGGTTTTGAGAACCCTAAATTTCCACGACATGTTTACAAGTTGCAGAAGGCTTTATACGGTCTAAAGCAGGCCCCCAGGGCTTGGTATGATCGCCTAAAGCAGTTCTTGTTGTAGAAAGGTTTTGTGATGGGTTATGTGGACAAAACTCTTTTCTTGCTTAGAGATGGCGCAGACTTATTGGTTGCTCAGATTTGTGTAGACGATATTATTTTTGGTGGTTCTACTAATGAGCTTGTGTCCAGCTTCTTGGTTCTTCACTTGTTTCATGGTCTTCTCGAAAGCAATCTGGAGTTGCGCTTTCTACTACTGAGGCTCAGTATGTAGCTGCTGCTAGCTGTTTCTCTCAGTTGGTTTGGATGATTTCTACTTTGCGGGCTTTTGGGTTGTTCTTCCCTTCGAGAGTTCCTTTGTTTTGTGATAGCACCAGTGCAATTAGTGTAGGGAAAAACCCATGTCTTCATTCAAAAACCAAACACATTGATGTGCACTTTTACTTTCTGAGGGATCAATATGAGAAAGGGGTCATTGATCTTATTCATGTTGATACCCATCAGCAGTTGGCTGATATTTTTACCAAACCCCTAGATCAGTCTACTTTTGAGCATTTGCGAGGGGATTTGGGAGTTGTGTATCTTTTTTAGATACTTTGAGTCAGTTTTTCTTTATTTGTTTTTTTTGTTGAGTCTTTTTGTGTGCGTTCATATCATGCATAATCATCAATCACATTTTGAGCTTGCTTCTTTTATATGATGAATCTGCTTTACTTTCTCTAGCTAGTGTATGATTTTGATTACTTGTCGATGATCATGTTCTGTTTCAGTTTACATGATATATCTGATATTTGTCATCTGCATGACTTTTTTGCTTTAAAATTGAAAAATGATCACCATTGCTTCTGGTAACTAGCATGGGTAGGCTGAATGCTTTCGCTATCTTTTACATGCCTGGTAGCTAGATCCTTACTTAGATGCATATATGCAACTTGAACATCTATATGCTTTAAATATGAAAAATGTGCTATAAAAATGATAAAAATTCAGAAAAATGAAAAACTTATGCATTTTTATGATTATTAGAAAAGATCCAGATGGGTTTGCTTTATTGCATTGCATTGTTCTGGACCGCTTACCATAGCACTTTGGTATGAACTAGGACGGTGTAATGTATGCCAAGACCACTGTCTTAAGCTTCTGATGGTCCAGTTCTGGCCTAGGCTTGACTTGATTGGTTAGCATAAGGTTTGACATGCAAATAACCTCTGGCAGAAATGAAAAAATAAAAAGGAAAAAGAAAAAGTCTGAAAATTTGAAAAAGATGACAAGTTTGCTGAAGCGCTTTGATTTGGACAATGCTTATCTTGGTACATATCAGTTAGCTTTTGCATCTCATGCTTTACTTTGCTTGTCAACTAGAAAATGTGGTGATGCTTTTATTTGCAAAAATCAAAAAATGCGTGCTAATGACTCTCTTTAGATATCATTTGTTGCACTGATCATGTCATGTATCTTAGACAGTATATCTTTTGCTATACCTGTTAGATGTTGTAATAGCAGTCAATCATATCTAAGAAGCAGGCTTTTTACACTCCACCTGCACCCCATTTGCATTCATGGCATATTTTGAGGGGAGCTGCATTTTAAGGGGAGTTTGTGTCTATGTCTCTTTAGAGTGCATTTAGTCTCACTTGATGAGTCCAATTGTCAACAAGGGTGAGAAATTTTGGAGTTAGGGAACATTTTTTAGCTTTCTCTAGGATTTATTTCAGGGGGAATTCCTTGTTGGTAATTCTGAGATTTGCACTTGTTTTTGAGTCTTTATATTTGGTTAACCATAATGACCATTTTTCTTGCTTCTGTTTGGCTTTTGGTCATTAGGGTTAAATTTTTATTTTCTTTCTTCTATTTTCTTTTATCTTTGTTTTCCTGTTTCCACATGTTTTGCAGGTTCTGAAGATGAGCTGAAGAGGGTATTGACAATGCACTCATCAAGGGGGAGATTGAGAAACCATGTTGAAGAACATGGATTTGATACTCTAGATGTGATGAGTGATTGTCAACAGAAGTCAAAGAAAGAGACGAAGACTTGCCGTGTCTGAGGTGCATGTGACTCAGGTACACGGGCAGCGAGCGACAGCCGGGCAGAGGAGCCGCGGAGTCGGGCTGGCCCAATCCGGGTACATGAGCTAGGAGCGGTAGATGATCCACTGGTCTGTTGACTGGGTTTGACTCAGGTACACGGGCGGCGAGCGATTGCCGGGCTGAGGAAGCTGCGGGGTCGGGTCGGCCCAATCCGGGTACCCGGTGCGAAGACGGTGGACACTTTGTCAGTTTCGGCGCAAAACTGACAACCTATGATTATTTTGTTTTTAGGATATTAATATTTAGTTTTAACTCCAGAATATTTTTATTTGAGTCAGTTGATTTTTCTAAGAATATTTTAGTCATTTTCGGAATTTATTTTAGAGTCAGTGTTAATTTACCATAGGGGTAAATTAGTCTTTTCATGTATTAGGAGTCACTTATAAATAGGGCCCTACCCCCCTAGGGATATATGACTGTTTGGTTTCAAGATCAATCTACAATCTTTAGTCCACCGCCATAAATTTTTTCGCTGGTTTTTCCTTCGGTTGAAGCATTCTCACGCGTGCTTGTTCCTCTTCCTCCGTGGATCCCACCAGCGAAGCCGCGTTGATTACCAGTCGCGTGGCAACAGGCTACGCAAGCCGCAGGCTTCGACGGCCTGTCAGTACGTGCGCTCGACTGCAGTTTTCTCTGCCTTTTTCCTCAAGCGGGCCCCACGGGCGTGCAGCGGAGCAGGAACGGCAGCCTGAGGCGGCCGACACGCGGGCTCAAGGCAAAGAAAAATTTATTAGTCGTAATAAATTTTTATTCTAGTTTTCAGGTGAAATATTTTAGGTTTATATCAGAATTAATTTTGAATGATCCCTGCTTTATTCATTTGATTAGTAGTTTATTTCTAGACTGCAATATATATAATTAATAAGTTATCTAGGTGTTTTTATTTACTGCAATATTTTATTTAGTTTATTTTAATATATCATTTTAATTAGGACACCAGTCATTTTTAGGCTAGACAACTATAGTACCAGTAATTTTCCTTGCTAATTTTGTTTGTCTCGTTAAGTTGGTTGGGTGTTGGATTTAAGTCATAATATAGCAAGAAATTTTTAGGCGCCCATTCATCCCCCTCTGGTCGCTACTTTCGGTCATACAACGGTGAGAATCGAAGCCATGTTACCGATGCATGCAAGTCTATACTAGCTCTACGGAGCAAGTACCTCGAGAGGAGCTCCGGTCGAGGCACTACTGACCGAGCCTCTCCCGAGGCACGTCCGGAGCCGGTACAGACCATCAGACGTGTAAATGAGGAGCCATGTTGAAGATCATGGGCCTCATGACTCCAGATGTGATGAGTGATTGTCAACAGAAGTCAAAGAGAGAGGAGGCGAAGAGAAGACGAGACCTGTCATGTCTTGGGCCGCGTGTGACTCAGGTACATGGGCGGCGAGCAACTGCCGGGCAAAGGGGTTGTAGACTCGGGCAGGCCCAATCTGGGGATCTGCTGGGTTGTTGACCGGGTTTGACCCAAGTAAACAGGAAACGAGCGATTGTCGGGCTGAGGGAGCCACAGAATTGGGCCAGCCCAATCCGGGTACCCGATGCGAAGACAACAGACGCTTTGTCGGTTTCAGCGTAAAACCGACACAACCATCCAAAACCGCCCATCAGAGATCAGATGGTCTTGAAGCAGAGTCGTAGCTGCTACAAAGCTCCGCATCAGGACAAGTTACCTTTAGATAAGATTTTACTATTTTTCCTTTTAGGCCCATAGTCTGTGTTAGTCGAGTCTGTAAAAATCCTAAGGGCATTTTGGTCTTTTCTGTTTTATTTGACGTCTGTAAAAAACCTTAAGGGTATATTGAGATTTTCCTGATTTATTAGGCTGCCTATAAATAGAGCCCCAATCCCCTAAGGTTTCCTAACTCAATTAATTGAAAAAAAACAGAGTTCACTTTTTGAGAAAATTACTTCCGAAGCTCCTGCGTCGTAATCTGGTTGCTTTCATCTTCATCTTCCGATTCACAGACCTGCGTTAGTTTTGTCACTGTGTCTTGTTTGTGTTTCGATTTGTTTTTAGGAATGAACTGTTCTTGATTGCATCGACGAAAAATTTCTTTGCCGCTTTCAATCTTTTGGGCCAGTAACTTTTTAATCGAAATACTGTTTAGGCGTCAGGATTCTGCGCTACCATTGTTCTTATTTTTTCCTGACTATTTCGCCTGATGTTCATCTTGGGAGTCACCCATCCATTTACTGCTGCTGTGATTTTGTATTTTAGATGTGGACACAACCACATAAGCCTTTTTCTTCATGCCATTCTCTCTGTGAGAGTTTTCTTTGGCAGGATCTGGTCCTAAGGACCGAAGCTGGATTTTTGTGAGCGTGATTAGTCGCTAATTAATCTTGTTCCTACTGTTTTTCTTCCCTTGGCGCTAAGATCGAGGCCAGTTTTCACTGGTTTAATTTCTGTCACTCGTGGCGTTTGGTTTTGGATGGCTTTAGTGTGGAACTCTTGACCCGAGGCCTCTGCAATCACCTGGTACTAGAGATCTTGTCATCTTGGCTGCTTTACTTGTGCTCTGCTTGCATCCCGAGGAGACGCACACGAAGCGAGAGCATGTTGAAGGATTATTTGGCCAAGTAAGGTGACTCAACTCGGTTTTCTGCGTCACATCAGCTAAGCTTCGTCACAGGTAAGTAGGTATGTATTCACTTAACTCCTGCATTTAAATTGTACAATGAAATATATGTGATTTTCATAAGTGCCAACTATTTGAATACTTGTATGAGTACTTAGGATGCTTGAAGAGATGCTATGGATATGCTTGATGTTTGTTTACATGTTATTTGAGATGCTCTTATTAATGCACTCTTGGTAAACATCAAGTAATTTTTTTAATATGCCTTTAAGCATTTTGGTGGTGTCTTTTTGATTAAGACATCGGTCGTTTTTAGGCTAGATTATTTTCAGTGTTCGAGATCTGTTTGTTTCCGCTGATTGTCTCTTGAGGTGCGTTGGGTGTTGGGAGAAGCCCATTGATTCAAAAGAAGTTTTAAGGCGCCCATTCACCCCCTCTGGTCGCTATTCTCTGTCCTAAAAGTGGTATCATAGCCTGGTTAGGGGTTTACCATACCTTAACCGGTTCTAACCCAAGATAGCGATCATGACTTCTTCTGGCAAGGTTTCGCCCCTTGAGGTTTTTGGCTACAACTATTGGAGGACTTGTATGCGAGCCTATCTATTGATCTAAAGCTCAGGGATTTGGGATATATGTGTTCATGTTACTTTTACTGTGCTTTCGGCTGCAGAGTGTACTGCTGCTGAGATAGTCGCTCTACATGACCTGAACAATAAGGCAATGAACATACTGTATTCTGGTTTAGATCCCAGCGAGTTTGAGCGTGTTAGCCATCTCGACACTGCTCAAGAGATTTGGGCTACCCTCCAGGCACACCATGAGGGGACAACTCAGTTCAAGGCTAGGCTCTATCAAACCTAACGGCGAGAATACGAAAACTTCTCACAGAAGTCGGGCGAGACTATTGAAGCTTTGTTTGGTCGCTTTCAGTCTATCATTAACAAGCTTCGGGCCAACAAGGCCGATCGTGATCAACTGGTCTCAGATCATGAACATGCGCTCAAGGTTCTTCATACCTTGGACCCTAAGATCTGGGAGATCAAGGTATCCTCTATTGTTGAGAGCACTTCCTATGATACTGAGCTTTTCAGTAAGCTCAAGGCCTCACAGGTTGATATCCAGTTGAGATCAAATCTCACTAGTTCTGGGTCAAAAATCCTGGCCCTTGCGACACCTTCTGCTGATCCTGCTACTTTGAGCTGTGCTTTGTCCTCTTTGATGTCTATCACTGAGGACCAATTGGATTTGCTAGGAGATGATGACCTTGGTATGTTCAATAGTCGTGTTCATCGTGTCTATGATAAGAAAATGTTCAAACGACATGGCACAAAACATGGTTGCTTTGAGTGTGGTGATCCAGGTCATTTCATCGCCGATTGCCCAAAGCAAAATACACACAAGAAGGGTACCGGTGGTGGCTCCTACGACTCCAACAAGCACAACAGCTCCACCTTCACAAAGGGCAAGCCCAAGATGAAGTTCTTTCGAAAGGCCCTCAAGGACTACCAGCGTGAGAACAAGAAGCGAGACAAGGTCTTCTTCGCCGAGATGGAGAGAAGCTACTCCAAAAGATCATCATCTTCTTCCTCTTCTTCAAGCTCAAGCGATGAGGAGATCGTGATCAAGAAGGGGAAGGACAAGGATGATCTGGCGGGCCTCTGCTTCATGGCCTTTGGGGACAAGCCGAAGAGCTGCTCGCACCACAGCTGAAGATCCCACAAGAGGGTATACTCAATGGCTCTTGGGGATAAAGAAGACAAGGGCTCCCCCAACAACTCCGACGATGACGACGATGAAAAAGGTATCTTCCTATGAACAAGAAGTCGTTGAATTACTTGAAGAGAACCGTCATGAGTTAAGATATCGAGAGAAACTGCTTAGAGGGGCTAAGAAGAGGATAGATGAGCTTGAGAGTGAGCTTGCCATGGCCAATGGAAAGATTGAGAGTCTATCTTCTTTCCCTTGCTTGGGTGATAGCAGTGAGTTCCCTAACTGCGAGGTGCTATTGTGTGACCTGACGACTCTGAAGTCCAGGTACACAAAAAGGGTTGATGAGAGAAATTCTTTGGCCACTGAGCTTGAGAGCGCTCAGCTGGAGCTGAAAGATGCTCATGCCACTGTTTTCATGCCCTATGGAGACTGCTAATCCCAATTAGCTGATTTAGCTGAGCTGAAAGCCAAGAGTGATGAGCAGTTGGGCGAGTTAGAGAGATTTAGAGATGAGCTGGAGCAGACTAATCTTGAGCTTGAGACATTGTCAGTTCCACCCACTATTTGTGAGAACTGCTTGTCCCTGAGATTGTAACTAATCAAGCTGAAAGCTGAGAAGTTTGTCCAAGTTGATAGAGAGTGTGAGATCTGCTTGTCTCATGGGAGGTGCTAGCTTCCTTAAGAGAGGAGCTAGCTGATGCTCAGAACGAGAACTCTTACCTCCGTTAGATCCTGAGTTGGGTGAGTGCCAGAGAGCCACAACTTGGCATGATGATCCAGCAGTTCAAGAGGCAGGATGGGTTTAGAGTAGGTTACACCTACACCAAGGCTGACTTTGAGAGTGCCCTGAGCCATGCAGTGGAGTGGAGTAAGATGACTTCAGAGTAGAGATATCCCAAGACTCACTCCACTGAGTCTTTTCAGGCTTGTCAGCCCAAGGATGGAGTGTTCCAAGAACAACCTAAAGCTCCACCAAAGAAGCCTATCTAGATACCGAAGCCCAAGCAGCTCCACACTTCTCTTGACTCTCTACCTAGACCCTCTCACACCAAAGAGTCTACACCCAACACCACCAAGCCCAAGAACCCCAAGACTCAACCACATCCCAAGAAGCCTACCTATCATTGTGAGTTCTGTTAGAGAGACGGGCATCTTGAGGAGTTTTGCTTCAAGAGGAAGCGGGTTGAGAGAGCAGAGAGAGCTCTAGATGCACTACAACAAAACAGGCAACTTCCGTCGGCCAAAGCCGACGGAAGTTAGCCCTTTCCCGACGGAAGAAGCCAACTTCCGTCGGCAAAACGCTATCTTCCGTCGGCCTTTGGCCGACGGAAGCGCGGCGACGGAAGTTAGCGCCGAACACTGCCACGTCACCAGGGGGGCTTTAACTTCCGTCGGCCAGGCTGGCCGACGGAAGTTAGGGGCAGCTAACTTCCGTCGGCTTTGACCATAGCCGACGGAAGTTAGCCTTTCTGCCCACGTGGCCGAAACCAGCTAACTTCCGTCGGCTATGGTCAAAGCCGACGGAAGTTACCTGGTATTTTTTTTTTTATTTTTTCCTGGTTCCCCTACTCACACTCACATCCAACCACAATTTCACATACATTCACAATACACATCCAAAATCACATTTCACATCCAAAATCACATTCAAACTTCACATATAACATCCAAAACCACATCTCACATCCAAAATCACATCCACACTTCACACATCACATCCAAAATCACATAATATAACTGAATTCACATCCAAAGTCACAGTAAACATCTGAATTCACATATAACATCCAAACTCACATACAAATTCACAAAACACAGCGAGAGCCACATACAAAGTCATATTTGTCCATATACTCACTGATCGCCCACATTTGGGTCGTGGGCGCCGCCGCTGCCTCCTGCTTCGTTCACATTTGCCCCGGAGGCTCCATCCTGGCCAGGCGTACGGAAACACTGAAGAAATAGACAAAATTAGAAACGAACTCAACTACACTTCTAAACGCTAACTTAGGTATTTAGGAGGTACCTCAGGTGATGTAGGAGATAGTGGTGGTGGCGGGGGAGGTAGTGGTTGGAACATAGACATGTCAAATCCACTGTTTTGCTGGGCTAGTTGCTACACATGTTGTAATGTAATCAGTTAGTTCTAAACCTATTTCTGAATACTTTTGAACTGCAACACTCTAAAGTAAGCTTACTTGGATCATCGCATGTTGTTGTGCTAAGCAGGCGGTATAGTACTCTTGTTGTTTCCTGTTGTGCTCGTTACCCGCCTCAATTCCTCCCTCATCCGAACCATCTCCGGGGTTTCTTCTGAGCGACGACGGCTGGAGCCAACTCCGACGGAGCTCTGCGACGACTGAGCTGACTTCTGAGCTCTCACCGCTCTCGAGTCAATAACTCCATTGAACATGGAGTACCTGCAACATTAACAGGGGTTAGTTACCATCACAATACCATACACAAAACATTAATAAAAACATTGTCTCACCGTCCATGGCTTTTGCCACCTCCGCTGGAGTACACGGCCATTTGGTCCACAGGTTCTCTCCGCCAATCATAGTTCTCTCCATGGAGTCGAACCATGTGTTCACCATACTGCGCCTGCAAAAAACATGTCCGATTAGCTAGACACAGAAAAATGAAATTACGTGAACTCTTAATAACATCTCACCAAATGGTCCGTGGCTGTCTGGCTACACAAGACATCTGGCTGTGCCGGATCGCTTCCTTTGTGACCAGAGGTATACACCTCTATGTCACTTGGCACGTTGCCAGATTTAGCTTCCTGTGCATTAGAAATGAGTTAGTCGCATTACAATGTATCTATAGCTAGAGAGTGACAGATCGGTCTTACCAAGCGTTTAGCGTGGCGAATATGTCCGTCGGCACCATATCTGTGCTTCGGATCCGTCCCGCGGCATTGTCTTTTCTGCTCGGAAGTCTTCTTAAATGCGGCTGAAGACCAAATCTTGCAGAATTCAAAATAGGCGTCCTCGCGGTTTGCCAACCACGGAATCCTCACCTGAACAGAGATGCTATTTGTATTATATGACAACAAATCTCAACAATCGAAGAGGTAAAAAGTTAGAATTGTTTACCGAACGGTATTCTTCTTCAGTCAAATAGACTGACGATGAGCCCGTCGCCTTGCTCATTCGTTGCCCTAGCTTCTCCTTGTAGTAAGCATTGTTCGCTTGAATGCGGGCATACGAAATGGCGTCCTTCACCACCTTATGCGCATTGTTGTTGAAGACTACAAGCGCATGGTTATGGTGATTGCCGACTTCTGGCAAGCAAAAGCGTAACTGCAAAAATAATGATTAGTATAGTGTTGTAACTCGAAAATTCTAAAAGAAAATTGAAAAAACACTTGCATACCCAGAAGTCATGAGACACCGCCCCCTGAGCAGTTCCGTGTCGCCCGTCAGGAGCGAACCGGTACTGGTCCCATGTTTGGCATAGAACCCGCTCACCGGTCGGCATTGTCAGCATCCCTGGGTAGTGCAGACGGCACAGGTTACCCAATATCTGGTTAACCTGTCTGACCCTCGAAGTGCCGTCGAACCGAGAGTCAATCCAAGATCTAGAAATACATAATAAATAAAGTTAATTAGTTTAGTGAAAGAAATTTTTTGAAAACAAAAGCAAAACAACAGAAGAGTATTACACTTACCCGTCACCAACAGGCGTAATCTCGATCTTGGCTCCACCGGAAGAGACTACTGGTGGAGCGACCAAGTGACTCGTCCTGAAAGTTACCGAGGACCCGCCGGCAGCCTCAGCACCTTCCTCCTGACCCGCACCCTCCGGGAGATCCCCCTGCCCCGCACCGGCCTCTGGGTCATCCCCCTGCCCCACACCCTCTGGGTCATCCCTCTGTGCCGCACACTCTGGGACATCCCCCTCTTGCCCGCCACCCACCGGCCGATCATCCTCATGACCCGCACTCTCCAAGTGTTGTTCCTCCTACAAAACAGTATTGAAACAATTAGTAATAGTTTATAACTGGCATAAAAACAATCTGAAAGTTACCTCCTCATCTAGTTGAAATGCAATAGGCCGACCAATTAATGTCGGATCTATGCATCTCAGGAGCTGCTCTTGACGACGTCTGTTTGAAGAAGAGGAACTACCCTGGAATAGGGTGTCCTCCTGACTCGTCGGTGTACTCGCCGGAGTACTCGCCGATGAACTCCCCAAGCGAAAGAGCTTCCTCGTGACAGTCTTCTTATTTTTCGACATCCTGTTCAAAATAAGCACAAACAAGCATTTATTAGTAAAGAAGGTTTGTACATATGAAAAAACATGTAATATGAAGTATATTGCATATCCATGTATCAAAACAATTACTTGTCAATTATCATCAAAATCAGGATCAATTTGTCCTTTTCTCCCCAAAGCACGCCATGTTACTTTTTTCTTCTTATGTTGGTGTTTCCTTTTCTCGGGAACTGCCACATCATTAGAATCGCCGAGAAAAGAATCTGTCGACGATTCCGACTCTACATTAAACGAAGTCGGCAATTCATCATCTTGATAAACCTCATCGACCTCTTCAACCTCCAATTGATAAGCGTCATCACTAGGGGTTTGTAGACGTTCCCGAGGATTCACTTTGTAGACTACCCACCAAGCACTTAGTTTTTCACATGGGTAGGGCATATAATACACCTGCTCGACTTGATGAGCAAGGACAAAATTGTCGCAACTAGATAATCGTTCCGCGTGTTTGACTTCAACCATCCCAAATTGGTTTTCACGAGTACCATGTTTAGGGTCGAACCAATCACAATCGAAGAAGACTACTTTAATCTCTTTATTCCTGGCAAATTTGTACTCGATTATATTTTTGATGATTCCATAATACATAGTTTCGTGTCCTTGTCCATCAACGACCCTTGTAACAACACCAGTATTAGTTGTTGCCGCTAGAGGTCGATATGCTTCAAATATAGTTGAACGGAAAGCGGAAACCATTAACATCGTAGCGACCGTAACTTTTGGCACTAATACTCCCGTAAGAGAGCTGTCGCAAGTCTATATGTACATTGTCAGCGAGCACGCACTGCAAATCATAAGAGATTATAAGATAATTAACACAGTAGAGTAAAATAATACGTGTCAGAAAAGGTAAGGATTTACATGTTCTCTGAACCAAGTGAGAAAACTAGGCCCGCCATTTACTCCTTCTCGACGCAATTTATCTAATTGCTTCTCCGTTGGTTGACGACCAGATGGCAAGTATTTCGAATCAAACATACTATCAATGTAACGAATAGGTAAACAAACGGGTATAAAATTTGGAGGTAAAATATAAAACTAAAACGAATCACTTACGCGAAATATTGTTCCATCTCTTCCATATTTGAGTACATGTAGAGCAAGGCATTTGTTCGTTCTTCCTGAGTTACATAATATGTCGTGGAAACACCAACAGTTATGCCCTTCCACCCAAATATTTGGAGATCACTACAAGGATGGTCTTCATCCATATGGTACCGTGTAGCAGGTGTGTTGACATTGTGATGCTCAGCGAAGTATACACTAGTGAAGTATGCTATCTCTTTCAATTTAAATTCTTCTGCGATGCAACCTTCAACTCTGGCCTTATTACCAACCATCGCTCTAAGCTTCTTTAGGGACCTTTCAATATGATACATCCACCTATATTGCACTAGGGCCACCTACCTTAGCTTCATATGGCAGATGAACCAGTAAATTTTGCATTGGATTGAAGAACCCTGGAGGGAATATTTTTTCCAGTTTACATAAAAGTACCGGGATCTCTTTCTCTAGCATCTCCATCATATCTTTCTTAATTTCTTTCGCACAAAGTTGTCTATAAAATGGCTCAGCTCAGCTAACGCCTTCCACACATCATCATTCAGGTACCCACGAAACATTACAGGAAGGAGTCTTTCCATTATTATGTGGTAATCGTGACTTTTCAATCCATTTAATTTCCCTGTCTTCAAGTTCACAGCTCTTCTAAATCCTGCGGCGTAACCATCTGGGAATTTCAAATTTTTCAACCACCTCATTACTTGTTTTTTTTCTTTAGGTTTTAAACAAAATGGGGCACGTGGCTTGCCACCACTATTCGTCAACTCAAGGGTTGGTCGATTACAAATCTCAGCTAAATCTCTTCTCGCCTTTACATTATCTTTTGTCCTGTCAGTAAAATCCATACATGTACTTATAATGCTTTCACCAACATTACGTTCCTGATGCATAACGTCAATGTTGTGCATCAGAATTAGTGATTTGACGTACGGCAGTTCCCATAAACCACATATGTGAGTCCAATTATGTTCGGTTCCGAATCCTACAAATCCATCCTCATTTTCATTAAGGACCAACTCATTCAGCATATCAGCGATTTCTGTACCATTTAAACGCCTTGGTGGTCCCTTTACAACAATGCTGTCCTTCTTGAAATTGTTCCTCTGTAACCTAAATGGGTGATTCATGGGCAAAAAGCATCTATGGCAATCAAAGTAACAAATCTTTCCCCCGAAGTTCAGACGAAAACAATCTGTGTCCTTTGCACATATCGGGCATGTCAACCTTCCATGACAACTCCAACCAGAAAAAATACCGTATGCCGGAAAATCGTGGACCGACCACAGATACGCAACTCGAAGATTGAATTTTTGTTTCTGGTCATAGTCATATGCTTCAACTCCTTTCCACAATTGTTTCAACTCTTCAATTAAGGGCTTCAACATCACGTTTAGTCGTGTTCCAGGATGATCTGGACCGGGTATAATGAGACACAGGAACATAAATTCATATTTCATACAAAATGAAGGTGGAAGGTTGTATGGAATAGCAAACACGGGCCAACAAGAGTACGACGATGCCGTTACATTGAAAGGCGTGAATCCATCAGTTGCCAACCCGATGCGAACATTCCTTGCATCACTAGCAAAGTCTGCATCAAAATCATCTAGAGCCTTCCATGCCGCACCATCAGATGGGTGCACCATTACTTCATTATTCTCACGTACACCTTCTTTATGCCATCGCATATGTCTAGCGGTTTTCTTTGATAGAAACAATCGTTTCACCCGAGGTGTAAGAGGCATGTAACGAAGTTGCTTATGAGCAACCTCTGTCGTCACCTTCTCTCCGTCTTCATTTACGACCTCTACGAATCTCGGTTTACCACATTTTAAGCATTTCACCTCATTACTATGTTCTTTCCAGAACAGCATACAATTATCTCGGCACACATCAATCTTCTCATACTCCATACCGAGAGCAGAAAGCATTTTCTTTGACTGATACATGTCTTTCGGCACCTTATGGTTCTTAGGAAGGATATCGCTGATCAGATTCAAGAGCTCCTTATAACAATTGTTTGAAAATGCAAACTTTGACTTAATAGCCATAATACGAGTAACGAAAGCGAGAACGCTTACGGTGGTGTGCTCATGCAATGGCTCTTCTGAAGCTCGAAGGATGTCGAAAAACTTTTGAACCTCCGGTGTTAGAGGATCCTCGGGGTTTGATTCAAACTCCGGTCGTATAGCATCAACCATCTCATCCATCCTATCGTCAGCAACGCTATCATCTTCTTCTTCCACTACTAATACCATTTTTTCAAGGCCTGTCTCGCCGTGAAAAGACCAAACTTCATAACCTTGCACGAAACCATATTTGCAAATATGCAATGACAACGTCCTCTTGTATTGCCAACGAGAATTTCTGCACTTCATGCATGGGCACCTCGCGCCAGTGTTTGTTGTCAAAGCGAATGCACGATCAACAAATTTCTCAGCGTTGATTACCCACTCCCTCGTGTGAGCTCCACTTTTCATCCAACCACTATACATCCACCGTCGGTCGTCCTCAGCCATTCTATATGCAAAACATTCATTCAATCAAGAAGATTCACGCACTGGCCGCTATAAAAGGGCTCGCAACATACACACACCCTGGCCACCCCCCGCCTCCGCCTCCGGACAACGGAGGGGAAGCAGAGGCGGCCGGGCGGCTGGCGACGCAAGGGGAAGCAGAGCCCGCGGCGCAAGGGAACAGGGTTAACCGAAAGGCCTGTGCCAATCCTTAGACACTACCACGGACCCTAGGCGCCCGCCCAGACACGCCTGATGGCGATCGCGATTCACCATGACATCCGGCGGTGACCGCCTGGACGTCTAGTCGGCGCAGGCGACGCCATGGCAACCATGGTCTATAGGAAAGATAGGTCCTAAACCCACCCAAGAGTGACCGACAAAACGTGGTATTTATGACGAGCCATGAGTTCGAACGAAATTTCAGCAGCATAACCCCGCTGTTCTCCAATTGCACGCCTGATAGTGGTGCAATGGAGAACAACAAGGTTATGTTACTGAAATCCCATTCGGACTCATGACTCATCATAAAACCACGCTCTGTCGCCCACTCCGAGGCTGTCCAAAAAGGGACAATTCCGGACCTACACATCTCACACGCATGACACGTGTGAGACATGTTGGTCCGAAACGGGTGACGCATAGGTTTCGTTACACTATCTACGTTGTTGTCAAATAAAAAATTGCATACGAAAAGAAAAATATATAAGAAAGTATATATAGATATAATACTAATCACCCAATGAAATCATAAAAAAACTATAAATTAATAGAATAATATAATTAGAATCATATATACATAATATCACAACATATATTGCATATTAAAACAAAACATCACATATGAAACATATTTAAAAGCGTGAAACATACATAAAATCTCAATATTAATACATGACAAAATTCATATATGTAGCAAAAAATACCAAGAAGCAAGTCATACTAAAAAACATCTAAGAAACCTTTATAAAGCAAGATGCATACTACTATCATTCCACATTTCAATATATTGCAATCCAGTACAACGACAAAATTCAGAAATAAGTTAACTTTCAACTATACTAACAATATCATATCATGCACAAATTAAAAGCGAAAAAAATTAAAGCCGAAAAAAATTACTTAATGGTCGGGCGGCGACGAGTGGTGGGTGATGGTGTCCGGAGGCCGGCGGTGATCACAGTGGCACCACGCGACGGATGGCGATGGCCGAATTGGGGGCGGCGGTGGATCCTGAAAATTCACACATCTGATCATGCAAATTCAGAATTCCTAAAAATTATTCTAAATGACAACACTATTCCTTATCCGACCACATCCAATACAAAAAAGATTTTAACTGCATATATACTTTCAGACTTCAAATTTCAGACACACAGATTGAATGGCCAGGCGGGCGCCCAACTCCACCAGGCGAGACTATAAATCTATTATTATGCTTTCCAACACCAATTTATTCATATGCTAAAGAAAATAGGTGACAACTCACAAAACAAAAGATGAACTAAGCTTCTATTTACATATCACATTTCATCAATTAGTTCACATTCTGTCAATTTTGCACAATTAATAAAAAATGACAACTTCTATGACACAAAATTAGAAAGGATAGCAATTAATTCAGATCAACACTCACTATAGCATATCAACAATTTAACTCAGCATTTACTGTAGCAGTGTATCACAAACTGAGATTCCTATCCAGAGTGTTTAATCATCGAGACAAAATTTAACAAACCACAATATAGAAACCCTTACTATTGCGCGGACGGCGGCCGGCCGGGCGGGCGGGCGGGCGGCGGGCGGCCGAGGCGGCGGCCGGGCGGGCGGCGGGCGGGCGGCGGCCGGGCGGGCGGGCGGGCTGGCGGCCGAGGCGGCGGCGGGCGAGGGCGGCCGGGGCGGGCGAGGGCGGCCGGGCGGCGGCCGGGCGGCGAAGCGGCGGCGGCGGCGGGCGGCGGCGAAGCGGCGGCGGCGGGGAACGGGCGGGAGTGCGCGCGTGTACAGGGAGTTAGGGCTCCCTGTACGCGCGCGCGGTTGGGTGAAAAGCCCCCTAACTTCCGTCGGCCAGCATTAAAGCCGACGGAAGTTAGCTAACTTCCGTCGGCTTTAATGCTGGCCGACGGAAGTTAGGGGGATCCGGGCGGCCGCGGAAAAACCCCTGCTAACTTCCGTCGGCCACTGTCAGAAGCCGACGGAAGTTAAGTTAACTTCCGTCGGCTTGTGGAGGCCGACGGAAGTTATTTAACTTCCGTCGGCTTGCCCAAAAGCCGACGGAAGTTAACTTGGCCGACGAAAATGTTCTGTTTTGTTGTAGTGATGGGAAGGAGCAGTTCTACCAGCAGGGTGGTAGACAGAGAGTCCCTTGACGCGGAGAGAGGCTAGAGGCCAGGGCACGTCGTGTAGGTGGTGTTAGAGGAGATGGCTTTCGCGCCTATGCTCCGGAGGGTGGTTTTCGCTCCGGCAGAGCTCCAGGTCGTTCTGGATATGGCTTTGGACCTCGTGGCCGAGATTTTAGGCAGAACAGAGAACCACGCTTTCAGCCGCGTTTTGGTCCAGACACTTATGAATCTGTCTGCTTTCCTTCTTTTGAGCACATGGCTCGACATTGGTTTAGCTCTTTTGCTAAACCTAGTGTCGGACCATTTGCTCCGCCTTATGACCATTGATATTGCAGGATCGAGGCCTGGAGGACGTATGGATCATGGATTCAGGATGCTCTAAGGAGTACATCACTTTCAGGAACAATGGTCAAGGGAATGTACATGGCATTGGTTCAATTCGAATCTCTAAGCATTTCTCTTTGAAGAATGTTGCTTTGGTTGGAAACTTGAGTTTTAATTTGGTCTCTGTTTTGCAACTTCTTGAGGATAGTTTAGAGGTTCGCTTTAAAAAGGGCATGTCTTCTGTTGTCGATTCTAGAGGATCTTTTGTTTGCCAGATCTTACCCTTCGGTAAGGTTTTCAGATTGATTTCTATAGTTCTTTTGGCCCTTCTCGCTGTTTGATTGCTGGATCCTCTTTTGAGCTCTGGAGGTAGCATAGAAGGTTAAGTCATTTGAGCTTTGATCTGCTAGTCAGATTGAGCTCTATGGACCCCATCCGAGGATTGCCCAAGCTTAAGATGGAGAAGGATCTAGTTTGTCATCCCTGTCGTCATGGGAAAATGGTTGCCGTGTCTCACGCACCTGTGACTCAGGTGATGATGTCGTACCCGGGAGAGCTGTTACACATGGATACTGTTGGTCCAACTCGAGTACGCTTAGTCGGTGGGAAGTGGTACGCGCTTGTGATAGTTGACGACTTTTCTCAGTTCTCATGGGTTTTCTTTTTGGAGTCTAAGGATGAGGCTTTCCAGTTTGTTCATGACCTGATTTTAAAGCTGAAGAATGAGAACAATGGTTGGATGCGAGCCATTCGCTCTGACAACAGCTCTGAGTTCAAGAATTCTCAGTTCGTCAGCTTCTATAGTGATTAGGGTCTTGAGCACCAGTTTCTGCTCCTTACACTCCCCCACAGAACGACGTTGTGGAACGAAAGAACCGCACGCTGGTCGAGATGTCCATGATGATGCTCGATGAGCACAGGACTCCTAGGTGCTTTTGGGCTGAAGAAATGAACATGGCTTGCTATTTGGCCAACCATATTTTTCTTAGAGCTTTCTTAGGTAATACTTCATATGAGTTGCGGTTTGGCAGACAGCCCAAGGTGAGTCACTTGCGAGCGTTTGGATGCAAGTGCTTTGTGATCAAGAAGGGAGGGCATTTGGACAACTTTGAGTCTCGTTGCTAGGATGGAGTCTTTCTTGGTTACTCTTTGCATTCTCGAGGCTTCCGTGTTTGGAACCTCGACTCCCAGCAGTTTGTTGAGACGTGCGAGGTTTATTTTGATGAATCCATGCCTTCGCTTACTCCGTCCTTTGAGCTTTCTGGTGACGATGAGCTTGGAGAGTCCATCTTCGAGGAAGATAATGACACTCCTACTATTGAAGAGGGTGGGCCTTCTGCACAGCCTGCAGACCCCACACCTTCCGAGACTTCGACTAAGGATGAGGGTGGACCTATGATCACTACTTCCACTTCGATCGAGCCCCCTCAGTCGAGTCTAGATGTTCCAGCTACTAACTCCAGTGAAGTGACATCTGATCACTTAGGATCCCGAGCAGTCCAGCGTGATCACCCCTCAGAGCTCATCATTGGCGATCTCACCACGATATCTTTGCGTTCTCAGGCTGGTTCACTCTCTATTTTTGCTGAGTCTGCTTTTGTTGCCACCTATGAGCCTAGAGATGTTGCTCATGGTTTATCTGATGCAAATTGGATAAATGCCATGCAAGAAGAACTTGAAAATTTTGTTCGCAATCGCGTTTGGACACTAGTTGAGCTGCACTAGGTTGCAACCCCATAGGCACCAAATGGGTGTTTAAGAACAAGCAAGGTGAAGATGGGGTTGTGGTGTGTAACAAAGCTCGATTAGTTGCCCAGGGTTTTTGCCAGAAAGAGGGTATTGATTTTGAGGAGACCTTCGCCCTATTGCCCGTCATGTGTCTATTCGCATAGTTTTGGCATTCGCTGCTTCTAAAGGTTTTAAGCTTTTTCAAATGGATGTCAAGAGTGCTTTTCTGAACGACTACATAGAGGAGGAGGTCTATGTTAGGCAGCCCCTGGCTTTGAAAACCCTAAGTCTCCTCGACATGTTTTCAAGTTGCAAAAAGTTTTATATGGTCTGAAGCAAGCCCCCAGGGCTTGGTATGATCGTTTAAAGCAGTTTTTGTTGGGGAGTGGCTTTGTGATGGGTTCTGTGGACAAAAGTATTTTCTTTCTCCGTGTTGGCACTGATTTCTTGATTGCTTAGATTTACGTGGATGACATTATTTTTGGTGGTTCTACTAATGAGCTTGTGTCCAAGTTTTCTGAGCAGATGCATAGTGAGTTTGAGATGAGCCTCATGGGTGAGCTCAAGTACTTCTTAGGGCTCCAGATCAAGCAGACAAGGACGACATCTTCATCCACCAGAGCAAGTACACGCGGGACATGCTGAAGAAGTTTGACTTTGGTGGAGAGTTGAAGCCTCAGATGACCCCAATGGGTACATCTGGGGGCCTGGACAAGGACGAGAGCGGCATCAAGGTCAATTAAAGAGAGTATCGAGGGATGATCGGATCATTGCTGTACTTGATGGTGATAAGACCGAACATTCAGTTTGTTGTGGGACTGTGCAAGCACTTCCAGTCTTCACCGCATGCATCTCATCGGCAAGCTGTCAAGTGCATTTTAGGTACCTTACCTATGTGCCTGATCTTGGTCTTTAATATCAGCATCATCATATCTTGAGTTATCTAGCTTTTCCGACTCTGATTTTGGTGGGTGCCGACTGGATCGCAAGTCGACTTCTGGTACTTACCAGTTTCTCGGTTCTTCGCTTGTTTCTTGGTCTTCTCGAAAACAATCTGGAGTTGTGCTTTCCACTACTAAGGCTGAGTATGTAGCTGCTGCTAGCTGCTGCTCATAGTTGGTTTGGATGATTTCTACTTTGAAAGATTTTGGGTTGTCTTTCCCTGCAAGAGTACCTTTGTTTTGTTATAGCACCAGCGCAATTAGTGTTGGGAAAAACCCATGTCTTCATTCGAAAACCAAACATATCGATGTGCGCTTTCACTTTCCAAGGGATCAATATGAGAAAGGTGTCATTGACCTTGTTCATGTTGATACCCATCATCAGTTAGCTGACATTCTTACCAAACCCCTAGATCAGTCTACATTTGAGCGTTTGCGAGGGGATTTGGGACTTGTGTATCCTTTTTAGGATATTTTGAGTCTTTTCTTTCTTCTTTACTCTTTTATTGAGTCTTTTCGTGTGAGTTCATATCATGCATATTCACATATCACACTTTGAGCTTGCTTCTGTTATATGATTGAATTGTTTTACTTATTCTAGCCAGTATATGCTTTTGAATACTTGTCGATGATCATGCTTTGCTTCAGTTCACATGATATATCTAATATCTGTCATATGCATGTCTTTTGTGCTTTAAAATTGAAAAATGATCACCATTGCTTCTGGTAACTAGCATGAGTAGGCCTGAATGCTTTTGTTATCTTTTACATGCCTAGTAGCTAGTTCCTTAGATGTAGATATGCACCTTGGACATCTATATGCTTTAACATGGAAAATATGCTATAAAATGATAAAAATCAGAAAAATGAAAAATCCATACCTTTTATGCTTAATTGAAAAGATCCAGGTGGGTTTGCCGTGTCGCATTGCATTGTTCTACACTTCTTACCATAGCACTTTGGTATGAACTAGGACAATGTCATGTATGCCAAGACCAATGTCTTAAGCTTCTGATGGTCCTATTCTGGATTAGGCTTGACTTGGTCGGTTAGCATATGGTTTACATACAAATAACCACCGACAAAAATGAAAAAGGAAAAGAAGAAGCCTGAAAATTAAAAAGATAACAAGTTTGCTGAAGCTCTTTGTTATGGACAATGCTTATGTTGGTAGTTATCAGCTAGCCTTTGCATCTCATGCTTTACCTTGCTTGTCAACTAGAAAATGTGGTGATGCTTTTATTTGCAAAAATCTAAAAAATGTGTGCTAATGACTTTCTTTGGATATCATCTATTGCACTAATCATGCCATGTGTCTTAGACAATATTTTATGCTATACTTGCTAGATGTTGTAATTGCAGTCAATCATATCTAAGAAGCATGTTTTTACACTCCACTTGCACCCAGTTGCATTCATTGCATATTTTGAGGGGGAGCTGCATTTCAAGGAGAGTTTGAGTTTGTGTCTCTTTTGAGTGCATTTAGTCTCACTTGATGAGTCCAATTGTCAACAAGGAGGAGAAATTTTGGGTTACTTTATCTTTTAGAAGAGTTTAGGGGGAGTTTTGGCTTTCGCTGAGATTTATTTCAGGGGGAGTTTTCGTCTCTTTTGCCTTTACTCTTTGGATATCCGTGTTAATAATTATGAGATTGCACTCGTTTGAGTTTTTATTTTTGTTTAACCATAATGACCGTTATCTGGCTTTTGTTCGACTTTTGGTCATTATGGTTAAACCTTTTATTTTATTTTCTTCTTTCTGTCTTCTTGTGTTTTGTTTTCGTGTTTCCACATGTTTTGCAGGTTCTGAAGCGATGATGAAGAGGATGTTGACAATGCACTCATCAAGGGGGAGATTGAGGAGCCATGTTGAAGATCATGGGCCTCATGGCTCCAGATGTGATGAGTGATTGTCAACGGAAGTCAAAGAGAGAGGAGACGAAGAGAAGACGAGACCTGTTGTGTCTTAGGCTGCGTGTGACTCAAGTACATGGGCGGCGAGCGACTGCTAGGCAGAGGGGCTGCGGAGTCGGGTCGGCCCAATCCGGGTACATGGGCCAGGAACGATAGGGGATTAGCTGGTCTGTTGATCGGGTTTGACCTATGTAAATGGGCGGTGAGCGATTGCCGGGCTGAGGGAGCCGCGGAATCGGGTCGGCCCAATCCGGGTACCCAGTGCGAAGACAACAGACGCTTTATCGGTTTCGGCGTAAAACCGACGCAACCATCCAAGACCACCCATCGGAGATCAGATGGTCCTAAAGCGAAGCCGTAGCTGCTACGAAATCTCCGCATCAGGATAAGTTACTTGATTTTACTATTTTGCCTTTTAGGCCCACAATCTGTGTTAGTAGAGTCTATAAAAATCCTAAGGGCATTTTGGTATTTTCTGTATTATTTCGGCGTCTGTAAAAAACCTAAGGGTATATTGAGATTTTCCTGATTTATTGGGCTGCCTATAAATAGGGCCCCAATCCCCTAGGGTTTCCTAACTCAATCAATTGAAAAAAACAGAGTTCACTTTTTGAGAAAATTACTTCTGAAGCTCCTGCGCCGCAATCTGGTTGCTTTCATCTTCATCTTCCGATTCACAGACCTCCGTTAGTTTTGTCACTGTGTCTTGTTTGTGTTTCGATTTGTTTTTAGGAATGAACTGTTCTTGATTGCATCGACAGAAAATTTCTCTACCGCTTTCAATCTTTTGGGCCAGTAACTTTTTAATCGAAATACTGTTTAGGCGTCAGGATTTTGCGCTACCATTGTTCTTATTTTTTTTCCTGACTGTTTCGCCTGCTGTTCATCTTGGGAGTCACCCTATCCATTTACTGCTGTTGCGATTTTGTATTTTAGATGTGGACACAACCACCGAAGCCTTTTTCTTCACGTCATTCTCTCTGTGAGAGTTTTCTTTGGCAGGATCTGGTACTAAGGACCCAAGCTGGATTTTTGTGAGCGTGATTAGTCACTAATTAATCTTGTTCCCACTGTTTTTCTTCCCTTGGCGCTAAGATCGAGGCCAGTTTTCATTAGTTTAATTTCTGTCACTCATGGCGTTTGGTTTTGGCTGGCTTTAGTGTTGAACTCTTGACCCGAGGCCTGTGCAATCACCTTGTACTAGAGATCTTGTCGTCTTGGTTGCTTACTTGTGCTCTGCTTGCATCCCGAGGAGACGCACACGAAGCCAGAGCACATTGAAGGATTATTTGGCCAAGGAAGGTGACTCAACTAGGTTTTCTGCGTCACATCAGCTAAGCTTCGTCACAGGTAAGTAGGTATGTATTCACTTAACTCCTGCATTTAAATTGTACAATGAAATATATGTGATTTTCATAAGTGCCAACTATTTGAATACTTGTATGAGTACTTAAGATGGTTGAAGAGATGCTATGGACATGCTAGATGTTTTTACATGTTATTTGAGATGCTGTTATCAATGCACTCTTGGTAAACATCAAGTAATTTTTTTAATATGCCTTTAACACTTTGGTGGTGTCTTTTCGATTAGGACACCAGTTATTTTTAGGCTAGATTATTTTCAGTGTTCGAGATCTGTTTGTTTCCGCTGATTGTCTCTTGAGGTGCGTTGGGTGTTGGGAGAAGGCCATCGATTCTAAAGAATTTTTGAGGCGCCCATTCACCCCCATCTGGTCGCTACTCTCGGTCCTACAGCCCCAAGATAGCCTTCGGTGGCCAGTGTTATGCCGCCTCCAAAGCAAGAAGATACACAAGACGCCAGCAAGCGAGTAGTCCTCCCTATCTCCGGAGGAGGAGCCTTGGGCGGCATGTCGAAACAACAACGACGAGAATATGTTCGCGAAGTAGGGCATATTGGGACCTCCTCGTCGGCTGTTGAAATGCCCGAGTGGTCTCACCTACCTATATCTTTCTCCACAGCCGATGCAACGGGTATTAAATTTCCTCATGCAGACCCTCTTGTTATCACTGCTGACATTGCAAGAACGGAGGTTCGGACAGTGCTGGTTGACGACGAAAGCTCCGTAGATATTATCTTCATCCAGGCCTTCGACCAGTTATGTATCCCACGGAAACATCTACTCCTAGCAGCTCATCCGCTTCAAGGCTTCACAGTACCTCCTCTCGATGCCCTCGTTCAAATAGGCCTCGAGGTTGCCTTCGGAGAGGAGCTCCTGGCTAGATTGGAGGAAGTGATATTTAACGTCGTTGATGCCCCTTATGCCTATAATGTTATCTTCGGAAGTTGCATGCTAAATCAATTCGGAGCTGTGGCACATCATAATTATCTATGCCTAAAGATGCCCACACAAGGAGGAGTACTTACGGTCTTCGGCGATCAAGCTACGGCATGAAGGGCGGAGTATGGCCATGGTCCACCCCTTGATCCCAGACAAATAAATAATGTGCAAGACAATTCGGAGGATACCCCTGCACCAAGTGAACTCTCGAAGATATCCTCCCCCAAGCCAAACCTCGAAGGTGAAATTATAACGAAGATCATTGTCAAGGACGACAAAGACTATCCCATCTAGTTTGGCAAGGAATTGCCTCCAGAAATCGCTACTTCGTTGAAGAAGTAGTTAAAGAAAATTTGGATGTATTTGCCATGTCCGACGAAGATATCCTCGGAGTCGACCGAAGTATCATTGAGCACAGCCTACTCATCAACCCAAGGGTTCGACCTGTTTGCCAGGGGCTCCGCAAATTGTCGACAGAAAGGGCAGACCTTGCTAAAGTAGAGGTGGAAAAGTTGTTGGAGGCCGAGATCATTAGAGAGGTGGCCATATGGAGTGGTTAGCCAGCCCCGTCTTCGTCAAGAAAAAGGCCTCCGGCAAGTGGCGCATGTGCAATAACTTCATATCCCTGAATAAAGCATGCCCACGTGACCCTTACCCCATGCCCCGCATTGATCAACTCATCGACTCCACTGCCGACTCTGAGCTTTTAAGCTTCCTCAATGCGTACTCTGGATATCATCAAATATGGTTAAAACACGAAGACGAAGCCAAGACAAGCTTTGTAACTCCTTCGGGAGTCTTTTGTTATGTTAGAATGCCCTTCGGTCTAAGAAATGCTGGGGCAACTTTTTCAAGGTTTATTGCTAAGGCTCTAGGTCACCAGATAGGACGCAATGTTGAAGCCTACGTGGAGTTCGCCTCAACCCCAAAAATGTATCTTCGGGGCTCAAGCTAGAAAATTGTTAGGGTATTTAGTTTCGAGCAGGGGGATCGAAGCTAGCCCGACATAGATAAGTGCATTGCAGAGAATGGCTTCGCCGGAAAATTTTAAACAAGTTTAGAAGCTTGCTGGATGCCTCGTGGCCGTTAGCAGATTTTTGGCAAGGTCCGCAGAGCGGAGCCTCCCAATATTCAAAGCCTTAAAAGGGTCCAAAGGTTTTGCATGGATACGGGAGTGCCAGAAGAGTTTCGATGATATTAAAGACTATCTTAGCAACCTTGCAACACTCACTGTGCCCATCGCAGATGAAACTCTTCTCCTCTATCCTACAGCTACGGGCTCCGCTGTCAGTGCAGTCCTTATTCGAGAAATGGATTTCAATGGGAAGTTGGTACAAAATCCAGTATATTTTGTATCAAAAGCCTTATCCGGAGCAAAAACCCGGTACTCCAAGTTGGAAACATTTACTTATGCTCTAGTAATGGATTCGAGGAAATTACAGCATTATTTTTTGGCACATAATGTAATTGTACCAAGTTCTTATCCTCTAGGAGATATGCTTTGCAGCAAGGACTCTACAGGGAGAATTGGAAAGTGAGCCGTTGAGCTAGCCCCCTTCGGCATCTCCTTTGTAGCAATAATAGCAATCAAGTCATAGGTGGTGGCTGATTTTGTAGCAGAATGGACTCCGTTTGCAGTATGGGCTCCGAAATAATCAAATGAAGGCATATGGACCATTTACTCCAATGGAGCTTTTCAAGCATCCGGAGTAGGTGCCGGAGCAGTCATAATTTTTCCTTCAAGGCAGAAAGCTATGTACTCTGCAAGGCTCAACTTTAAGTCCACCAATAATATTACGAAGTACGAAGGAATTTTGCTAGGTCTTCGCAAGGCACGTGCCCTTGGTGCTAAAAGAGTTGTTATAAAAACAAATTCCTAAATTGTAGTAGGGCATGTTGATAAAAGTTTCTAGGTTTGGCATCTGCAACTTGCTAGATATCTGCAATAGATCCAAAAGATTGAAGCAGCATTTAAAGGGATCTCTGTCCGAAGCATACCACGAGCCGATAATGTACAAGTAGACATCTTGGCAAAAGTTGCAGCTAGAGCCTTAGATATTCCGGAAGGGGCTTTTTATGAAGAGCTTGCCTCTCCTCCGGTGCCTCAACTCTCTCCTGTGGAGGTTCTTTGCATACCAAGCACCGATTGGCAGAGTTCAATTATGGAGTTATTTCAAGGCGAAGCTAATTTGCCCGAAGGCCCGAAACTGTCAAGACTGCAGTTAAGAATCCGGAATTATCATATTGTCAACGGTATTTTATACAAGGCTGGAGTATGTTCTCCCCTGCTCCGATGTATTTCCCAAGCCGAAGGCCAAGATATACTCTGAGAAATTCATGAAGGCCTTTGTGGTATCCATCTTGCCCCTCGGGCTTTAGCAAGCAAAACACTTCGCTAGGGGTTCTATTGGCCTACAATAGTAGCTGATGCGGAGGCTTTAGTCCGCACTTGCCAAGGTTGTCAATGGATGGGAAGACAGAGTCATCGTCCACCAACACCTCTACAAGTTATTGCTCCGGTATGGCCAATGGCCCGGTGGGGTATGGACCTCATTAGTCCCTTCCCAATGGCAAAAGGTAGTTTAAAATTTGCAGTGGTAGCAATTGAATATTTTTCTAATTGGGTCAAAGCAGAACCCTTCACTGCTATCACTTCAAAGAATGTGCAGAAATTCTTCTGGCAAAATATCATGTTGGGGGAAAATACTTCATCCTCAAGATCTTCAAGACTCTAAGACAAAGACAAATCATAATCTCCAAGTCCAAGACTTGTCTCCAGCTGGAAGGGTTAAAGCCGGAGGGTTCGTCCAGGCTTCGGTCCGAAGAGACCCTCTGAAGGCTTCCCCTCCGTAGTGAAAAACAGCCAGAAAGATGGGACATCTACTTTATCTACCTCCTTAGAACTTACTTTACCATATTAGCCCTATTCGGGATACCGAAATAGTTTCCACTATGTCGGTTGTAATTGAGGGGTAAAAATATCTTTTCCTTAGAGTTTTTACCTATAAATAACCCCTTCTCATCCTGTAATAGGCATCGAATATTCAGATATTCAATACACAACTTCAAACTACTTCGAGCTATTATCCTATTCGGAGGCTTGAGATAGTTCGTTTTGACAAACACTTCGTTTGTTAGTTCTTAACCTTCAAGAACCTATTAGCGTAATCTTTTACGCCAACAGTTGGCACCGTCCGTGGGGAACCTAGTTCTAAAAGCTAGTTCTCTGCCACTGACTGTATTTCGAAGAGCGCTCGCGGAGGGAGTTTCGGAGTCTCAAGATTCCGCGCACCCTTTGGCAAGGGGCTTCGAAGTACAGTTCGAAGGCCTTTCCTCACATACCTCAATCGTTCGAAGCCTCTGGTCTTCGGACCTTAGCTTTGTAAGTCATGCCTCCCAAGTGGAGTCTAGCCAACAATCCTCCCCGAAGGTCCCCTCGGACCTAAGGTGCAGTACCTTTAGTTATTCCCCAAACTCCCGAAGTAGTCATTAGACCTCGAGCAGCCAGAGTCCCTCGAGTAGCTCCGTCTATACTTCAAACTGATTATGTCGGTTCTCATGACCCGGAGGACCGCTCCGGAGGAAGCGATGACCTTCCTGAGGATGCGGCTACTCAGGTAGCACAACTTTAGGCAGAAGTAGCAAGATGGAGGCAGGAGGCTGCGGACAGGCTTCACTCTCAAGCCATCCCTCCTGCTTCGGAAGTGCATTAAGATGGTGATCCTGAGATTATCCCGAAGCTCCTCAAGTCCAAGAAGATGTCGATAATGCCTCCTTCGACAATGAATCCCCGCTGCATCCGGACTTTCAGAAGGTGCGCTTCGATCCTAGGTTCAGAGCCCCGAAGCTGCACAAGTACTCTGGAGGATTTGATCCCGGAGAATTTTCTCGTTCTTACGTCCTTGCAATAGAAGCTAGCGGAGGGGTCCAGAATACAATGGCAAAATGCTTCCCCCTCGCATTGGAAGGTGTGGCCCTTCGTTGGTTCTGGTCTCGAAACCCAGGATCAATCAAGTCGTGGGAGCAATTAAAAAGGAAATTGGTGAGTAATTTCTAGGGGACGTTCGTAGCCCCAATGTCTACTGGGAGCCTTTTTCAAGTGAAGCAGCAGGCAGGAGAGACCCTTTGAGAATACTTCACACACTTCGCCCACACCAAGTCCTAGATAAAAGGACTGTCTGAGGAGCCATGCTGAATAGCGTGGGCCTCATGACTCCAGATGTGATGAGTCTTTGTCAACGATAGTCAAAGAGGACAGAAGAATAAAGGAGATCTGCTGTTTCATGGGCCACGTGTGTCTCAGGTACACGAGTAGCAAGCGACTGTCGGGTAGAGGGGCCGCGAAGTCGGGCTGGCCCAATCTGGGTACATGGGCTAGGAGCAGTAGAGGACCCACTGGGCTATTAACCAGGAGTGACTCAGGTACACGGGCGGTGATCGATTGCCGGGCTGAGAGAGCTGCGGAGTCGGGCTGGCCCAATCCGGGTACCTGGTGCAAAGTTGGTGGAGGCTTTGTCAGTTTCGGCGCAAAACTGACGACCGCTGATCTCACATCGGACTGTCCAAAAGAGAAGCCGTAGTCACTACGAAAGCTTAGCTTCCGGATAAGTCATCTGTAAATAGGAGTTTACTATTTTGTCCCTAGGCCCACAGTCAGTCAGTCGAGTCTGTAAAAATATCCTAAGGGCAGTTTGGTCTTTTCCATTTATTTCAGCGTTTGTAAAAAACCCTAGGGGTATTTCTGCATTTTCCCCATTTATTGGGCTGCCTATAAATAGGCCCCAATCCCTAGGGTTAGGGTTAACTCACTTTAATTAAAATTTCAGAGTTCATCCCACCTGCCCTGTTTCTGTGCGCCGCCGCATTAAAGTTCATTCCTGTTCATCGCGAGTCCGACTGAAATCGCATCGGGTTCAAGAAATCTTCTAAACAGCTAGCATGCGCAAGATAAACAGTGCCGCCTCTGCTGTTGTCCCGCACGGCCACAGAGAAATCGACTAATCAATTTTTTTTATATTCATGCCTGTTTAGACATCATTTGCCTCGCTGTCGTTTTAATATCTCAGTTGCTTCGTTTTGTGTGCCTGAGTTTGACATCTCTCTGCGATGGCTTAGATCCTACTTTCCATGTTCTATAGCTGGATGTTATTTGAGTTAAGCATCTTTTTGATTTTACGGATGTGTCTGTGACAGTTGTTTCTTGTATTAAATCGCTAATATGCTTGTTTCAAGGAAGTTCAGAAAATCTGCAAGTACTACAAACTAGTCTGTTGGCTAGGCTCTGGACTTTAATGTTTTACTCACTGGCTTCTCTAAAATGTTGTTCTTCATGCATTGCTTCTCATACGTAGGTTTTTTCTCTCATCTCTTGGTCATCCAGCCAGCTGTAGTCCTACAAGTAGTAGCATAGCCTTTTTCAGCTAGTAGAGAGCCTAGAATCTAGGTTGTGCGTGTAGATAGCCTTTCAGGAGTAGCTGCTTGCGCAGGATGTTTTTCCAAGGAGAACAACGTGTCAGGTTGGTGTGAAGGTGCCTTCTTTTATTTTTGTTTTGCTGCTAATAGCTTTAGCACGCGTCAGGAGTTTCTGCTTGTGCAGGTGCCTTGCTTGTGATGATGACCTATGAACAGGGTGTTAGTTTTTTGCTTGCCTAGGCTGAGTAGTGCTCAGGTGTTGATTCGTGTAGAGTAAGCAGAGATCCTGCTTTTCGGAGTATGCATTGTAGGCCCCACATTGCATTGAATGAGTTTTGAGTGTGTGTTCTGCAAAGTTCTTATTGCTTCACATACGGAGTTCGTGAGAGAAGGTTTCGAAGTTCGAGGTTTGACGTTCATTTATTCTGCCTTAGCGAGGTGTGCTGCGAAGTTGCTTAGAAGGCTTCTTTTTCGAAGGTGTGAGTCCGGAGGACTACAGACTTCGGTTCGGAGTACACTCTTCGCTGGAACTTCGCTTCAGTCCAGAGGATTTCGGACTACAGTTCGGAGTTCACTCACTTCAGAGTTGTGCTCAAATAGGCTTCGCATATGCTTCGATTGTCATTTGCACAAACCGTCTGACTGACTCTTTTTGCTTCGAAGTGTTTATTTCTGTGAGCTTCGAATGATGAAGTTTGCTTTCAGGTGAAGCTCTACAGACTTTGAACTTAATTTAACAGACTTCGCTTCAGAGACTAAATTTGTTCTGTGATATTTTGCCTCGGTTTGCGTGCACTTGAATTAAATTGTTTGAGTTGTTTGTTCTGATGATGCCTACAATGATTTTGTATTGAATACTCAGTTAATCTGCCTTTTAGCACTGTGTTGGTGTTTCTTTGTTTAGAACACCGGTAGTTTCTAGGCTAGATACTTTTAGGCTTTGGCGATCTGTTCACGGTTTACTGCTTAGACTTTTGAGGAGCGTTGGGTGTTGGGAGCAGGCCATTGATTCGAAAGAATTTTTAGGCGCCCATTCACCCCCCCTCTGGTCGCTACTTTCGGTCCTACAAGTGGTATCAGAGATTGGTTAGGGTTTTTCCATACCTTAACCGGTTCTAAACCCCAGTAGTGATCATGACTTCTCCTGGCAAGGTCCCGTCCTTGGAAGCTTATGGCTATAATTATTGGAAGACTCGCATGCGAGCCTATCTCATGAGCCAAAGCTCGGACATCTGGGACATTTGCGTTCACGCTACGTTTGTCATATTGCCAGTTGCTGAGCGTGATTCTCTTGGTATCATCGCTCAGCATGTGAACAATAGCAAAGCTGTGAACATCCTGTTTTCTGGTTTAGGTCCCACTAAATTTGAGCGTGTGAGCCATCTCTCCACTGCGAGAGAGATCTGGGCTACCCTCCAGGCACACCATGAGGGGACAGCCCAGGTCAAGGCTCGGCTCTATCAGACCTACCGGCGTGAATATGAGAACTTCACACAAAAGCCGGGTGAATCTGTTGAAGCGTTGTTTGGTCGTTTTCAGTCGATCATAAACAAGCTTCGAGACAACGAGGCTGAGGGTGTTCAGTTAGTCTCAGATCACGAACAGGCGCTCAAGGTTCTCCATACCTTGGACCCAAATATCTGGGAGATCAAGGTATCCTCTATCATTGAGAGCACTTCTTATGATACCTTGACCATTTCTGATTTGTTTAGCAAGCTGAAGGCCACCGAGGTTGATACCCAGTTGAGATCAAATCTCACTGGCTCTGGATCAAAGTCTCTGGCCCTTGCTACACCTTCTGTTGATCCCTCTTCTGTGAGCTGTGCTGGGTTCTATTTGATGTCTATCACTGAGGATCAACTTGAGTCTTTGGGAGATGATGATTTGTGTCTGTTTAACAACCGAGTGCGTCGTGTTTATGACAAAAGGATGTTCAAAAGACATGGCACAAATACCGGATGCTTTGAGTGTGGTGATCCAGGACACTTCATCGCCGACTGCCCCAAGCGCAATGGCCACAAGAAGGGCACCGGTGGTGGCTTCCACGACTCCGGCAAGCACGACAGCTCCTCCTTCAACAAGGGCAAGCCAAAGACCAGATTCTTCAGAAAGGCCCTGAAGGACTACCGGCGAGAGAACAAGAAGCGCAACAAGGCTTTCTTCGCTGAGATGGAAAAGAGCTACTCCAAGCGGTCCATGTCTTCGTCCTCTTCATCGAGCTCAAGCGATGAGGAGATCATTGTCAGGAAGGGGAAGGACAAGGACGATCCAGCAAGCCTTTGCTTCATGGCCTTCGGGGACAGACCGAAGAGCCGCTCACATCAGCGCCGAAGATCCCGCAAGAGCTTCTGCTCAATGGCTCTTGGGGATAAGGAAGAGAAGGGCTCCTCCGATGACTCCGACGACGACGACAACGAAAAGGTATCATCTTATTAACGCGAAATCGTTGATTTACTTGAAAGCAATCGTCAGGAGTTAACATATCGGGAAAAACTACTTAGAGGGGCTAAGAAGAGGATAGATGAGTTAGAGAGTGAGCTTGCCATGGCCAACGGTAGAATTGAGAGTCTATCTTCTTCCCCTTGCTTGGGTGATAGCAGTGAGTGCCCAAAATGTGAGGTGCTTCTGTGTGACCTGTCGACTCTGAAGTCCAGGTACACAGAAAGGGTTGATGAGAGGGACGCTTTGGCCACTGAGCTTGAAAGTGCTCAGCTGGAGCTGAAAGATGCTCAAGCCACTATCGTCGTACCCTGTGCTGATTGCCCATCTCATCTTGCTAGTTTAGCTGAGCTGAAAGCCAAGAGCGATGAGCATCTGGGTGATTTGGAGAGAATGAGAGCTGAGCTGGCGCAGACTAGGCTAGAGCTTGAGACATTGTCAGTTCCACCCACTGTCTGTGTGAACTGTCTGTCTCTTAGAATGGAGTTGATTAAGCTGAAAGCCGAGAAGTCTGTCCAGATAGATAGCGAGTGTGAGACCTGCTTGTCTCAGGTGGAGGTTCTAGCTGCCTTGAGAGAGGAGTTAGCTGATTCTCAGAATGAGAACTTTTACCTCCGTTCTATCCTGAGTTGGATTAGTGCCAGAGAGCCTCAGCTCGGCATGATGATCCAGCAGTTCAAGAGGCAGGATGGGTTTGGGGTAGGTTACACCTACACCAAGGCTGACTTTGAGAGTGCCATTAGCCGGGCAGTGGAGTGGAGCAAAATGACTCCTCAGCAGAGATATCCCAAGACTCACTCACTGAGTCTTCCCTGGCTAGTCAGCCCAAGGATGGAGTGATCCATGAACAGCCCAAAGCTCCACCCAAGAAGCCCATCTGGGTTCCAAAGCCCAAACACCTCCACACTTCTCTTGACTCTCTTCCTGGACCCTCTCAACCCAAGAAGACTACACCGAACACCACTAAGCCCAAGAACCCCAAGCCTCAACCACATCCCAAGAAGCCCACCTATCATTGTAAGTATTGTCAGAGAGACGGGCATCTTGCGGAGTTTTGCTTCAGGAGGAAGCGGGTTGAGGGAGCAGAGAGAGCTCGTGGTGGTCAGGAGCAGTTCTACCAGCAGGGTGGTAGACTGTGTGTTCCTCGACGCGGGGAGAGGCTGGAGGCCAGGCCGCGTCGTGAAGGTGGTGGTAGAGGAGACGACTTTCTTGCTCGTACTCCAGTTGGTGGTGGTCGTTCCGGTAGAGCTCCAGGCCGTTTTGGCTACGGTCCTGGACCTCGTGGCCGAGGCTTTAGGAAGAACCGAGGACCACGCTTTGAGCCGCGTTTTGGTCCAAACTTTTCTGATGATTTTTGCTTTCCGTCTTTTGAGCAAATGGCTCGACACTGGTTTAGCTCTTTTGCTAAACCTGGTGCCGGACCATTTGCTCCCACTTACAGCCACTGATTGTGCAGGATCGGGGACTGGAGGACGTTTGGATCATGGACTCAGGGTGTTCTCGCCACATGACGGGACATCGCAGATGGTTCTCCAGTCTCACTCCCCTGAGCTCCAAAGAGTACATCACCTTCGGGAACAGTGGTCAAGGGAAAGTAAGTGGCATTGGCTCAATTCGCATTTCAGACCATTTTTCTTTGAAGAACGTTGCCTTGGTTGGAAACTTGAACTTCAATTTGATTTCTGTTTCACAACTTCTTGAGGATGGTTTGGAGGTGCGTTTTAAGAAGGGCAATTCTTCTGTGTTTGATTCTAGAGGGTCTTTGATTTGCCAGATCTTACCTTTCGGTAAAGTTTTCGAATTGACTTCTCTAGTTCTTTTGGCCCTTCTCGTTGTTTGATTGCTGGATCTTCTTCTGAGCTCTGGAAGTGGCATAGGAGGTTAGGTCATTTGAGTTTTGATCTGCTAGTCAGGTTAAGCTCTATGGACCTCATCCGAGGATTGCCCAAGCTTAAAATGGAGAAAGATCTAGTTTGCCATCCCTGTCGTCACGGGAAAATGGTTGCCACTTCTCACTCACCTGTGACTCAGGTGATGACTTCATATCCGGGCGAGCTGTTACACATGGACACTGTCGGTCCAGCTCGGGTACGTTCAGTCGGTGGGAAGTGGTACGCACTTGTGATTGTTGACGATTTTTCTCGATTCTCGTGGGTTTTCTTTTTAGAGTATAAGGATGAGACTTTTCATTTTGTTCATGACCTGATTCTGAAGCTGAAGAATGAGAACAATGGTCGGATGCGAGCAATTCGCTCCGACAATGGCTCTGAGTTCAAGAACTCTCAGTTCGTCAGCTTCTGCAGTGATCAGGGTCTTGACCATCAGTTTTCTGCTCCTTACACTCCCCCACAGAACGACGTTGTGGAACGAAAGAACCGCACGCTAGTCGAGATGGCCAGGACGATGCTCGACGAGCACAAGACTCCTAGGCATTTTTGGGCTGAAGCCATGAACACGGCTTGCTATCTGGCCAACCGCATTTTTCTTAGAGCTTACCTAGGTAAGACCTCATACGAGTTGCGGTTTGGCAGACAGCCCAAGGTGAGGCACTTGCGAGCGTTTGGCTGCAAGTGCTTTGTGCTCAAGAAGAGAGGGCATTTGGACAAGTTTGAGTCTCGTTGCTGGGACGGAGTTTTTCTTGGTTATGCATTGCATTCTCGAGGTTTCCATGTTTGGAACCTCGAATCCCAGCAGCTTGTCGAGACTTGCGAGGTTTCTTTTGATGAGTCCTTGCCTTATTTAACTCCTTCTTTTGAGGTTTTGGTGATGGTGAGCTCGGAGAGTCCATCTTCGAGGAAGATGAGGATACTCCAGCTGCTGATGAGGGTGGGCCTTCTGCACCTCCTACAGAGCCCACACCTTCTGAGACTTCGGCTGAGGATGAGGGCGGACCTCTGATCACTTCTTCCACTTCGATCGAGCCCCCTCAGTCGAGTCCAGAGGTGCCAGCTGCTGACTCCAGTGAGGTGACTTCAGATCACCAGGGATCCCGAGCAGTTCAGCGTGATCACCCCTCAGAGCTCATCATCGGTGATGTGTCTACAAGAACTTTGCGTTCGTCTGTTGACTCTCTTGCTGTGTTTGCTGAATCTGCTTTTGTTGCATATTTTGAGCCCAGAGACGTTTCTCATGCTCTTTCTGATTCTAATTGGATTAATGCCATGCAAGAAGAGCTTGAGAATTTTGTCCGAAATCGGGTTTGGACACTAGTAGAGCTGCCACCAGGATGCAACCCCATAGGCACCAAGTGGGTGTTCAAGAACAAGCAAGGTGAAGATGGGGTTGTGGTGCGCAACAAAGCTCGACTAGTTGCCCAGGGTTTTTGCCAGAAGGAAGGTATTGATTTTGAAGAAACCTTCGCTCTTGTTGCCCGTCTTGAGTCCATTCGCATTCTTTTAGCTTTTGCCGCTTCGAAGGGTTTTAAGCTTTTTCAAATGGACGTCAAGTGTGCTTTTCTGAATGGGTACATAGAGGAGGAGGTTTATGTTAGGCAGCCCCCTGGCTTTGAGAACCCTAAGTTTCCTCGACATGTTTTTAAATTGCAAAAAGCTTTATACGGGTTGAAGCAAGCCCCCAGGGCTTGGTATGACCGATTAAAGCAGTTTTTGTTGGGGAAGGGCTTTGTGATGGGTTCTGTCGATAAAACTCTCTTCTTGCTCAGAGATGCTTCAGATTTTTTAGTCGCTCAGATATACGTGGATGATATTATCTTTGGCGGTACTACTAATGATCTTGTGTCCAAGTTTTCTGAGCAGATGCACAGCGAGTTCGAGATGAGCCTCATGGGTGAGCTCAAGTATTTTCTAGGGCTCCAGATCAAGTAGACCAAGGACGACACCTTCATCCACCAGGGTAAGTACACTCGGGACATGT
Source organism: Zizania palustris (assembly GCA_019279435.1). NCBI lineage: Eukaryota > Viridiplantae > Streptophyta > Magnoliopsida > Poales > Poaceae > Zizania > Zizania palustris. The sequence continues at coordinate 49,141,726 of JAAALK010000284.1, forward strand.
TGAAGAAATTCGACTTTGGTGGAGAGCTGAAGCCTCAGATGACCCCAATGGGTACATCTGGGGGCCTGGACAAGGACGAGAGCGGCGTCAAGGTCAATGAGAGAGAGTTTCGAGGGATGATCGGTTCGCTGCTGTACTTGACGGCGACGAGGCCAGACATACAGTTCGTAGTGGGACTGTGCGCGCGCTTCCAGTCTTCACCACGCGCGTCTCATCGGCAAGCTGTCAAGCGTATCTTCAGGTATCTTACCTATGCGCCTGATCTTGGTGTTTACTATTCAGCATCATCATCTCTTGATTTATCTGGCTTTTCAGACGCTGACTTTGGTGGGTGCCGGTTGGATCGCAAGTCGACTTTCGGTACTTGCCAGTTTCTTGGTTCTTCTCTTGTCTCTTGGTCTTCCCGAAAGCAATCTGGAGTTGCTCTTTCGACCATAGAGGCTGAGTATGTAGCTGCTGCTCACAGTTGGTTTGGATGATTTCCACTCTGCGAGATTTTGGGTTGTTCTTTCCTACCAGAGTTCCCTTGTTTTGCGACAACACTAGTGCAATTAGTGTGGGGAAAAACCCATGTCTCCATTCAAAAACCAAACACATTGATGTGCGCTTTCACTTTTTGCGGGATCAATATGAGAAAGGTGTCATTGACCTTGTTCATGTTGATACCCATCATCAGTTGGCTGACATTTTCACCAAACCCCTAGATCAGTCTACTTTTGAGCGTTTACGAGGGGATTTGGGTGTTGTGTATCCTTTTTAGGATATTTTGAGTCAGTCCTTTTCTTTCTTCTTTACTCTTTTCTTGAGTCTTTTGTGTGTGTTCATATCATACATATTCACATATCACACTTTTGAGCCTGCTTCTGTTATATGATTGAACTGCTTTACTTATTCTAGCTGGTACATGCTTTTGATTACTTGTCGATGATCATGCTTTGTTTCAATTCATTTGATATGTCTGATATCTGTCATATGCATGGTTTTTACGCTTTAAAATTGAAAAATGATCACCATTGCTTCTGGTAACTAGCATGTGTAGGCTGAATGCTTTTGCTATCTGTTATATGCCTTGTAGCTAGTTCCTCACATAGATGCAGATACGCAACTTGGACATCTTTATGCTTTAACATGAAAATGTGCTATAAAAATGATAAAAATCAAAAAATGAATGAGAATTCCATGCCCTTTTATGCTTGAGTTGAAAAGATCCAAGTGGGTTTGCTTTGTCGCATTGCATTGTTCTGGACTGCTTACCATAGCACTTTGGTATGAACTAGGACAGTGTAATGTATGCCAAGACCAATGTCTTAAGCTTCCGATGGTCCAGTTCTGGCCTAGGCTTGACTAGGTCGGTTAGCATAAGGTTTGACATGCAAATAACCCTTGACAAAAATGAAAAAGGAAAATGAAAAAAGCCTGAAAATTAAAAAGACAACTAGTTTGCTGACGCACTTTGTTTTGGACAATGCTTATCTTGGTAGATATCAGTTAGCTTCTGCATCTCATGCCTTACCTTGCTTGTTAACTGGAAAATGTGGTGATGCTTTTATTTGTAAAAATTGAAAAAAATGTGTGCTAATGACTTTCTTTAGATATCATCTGTTGCACTGATCATGCCATGTGTCTTAGACAGTATGTCTTTTGCTATACTTGTTAGATGTTGTAATTGTAGTCAATCATATCTGAGAAGCATGCTTTCTACACTCCACCTGCACCCCAGTTGCATTCATTGCATATTTTGAGGGGGAGTTGCATGTCAGGGGAGTCAATGTCGTTTTAGAGTGCTTGATGAGTTCACTTGTCAACAAGGGGGAGAAATTTTGGTATAAGAGTTTAAGGGGGAGTTTTGGCTTTCTCTGGGATTTGTTTTAGGGGGAGTTTTTGTCCTTACTCTTCTGATATCCTTGTTGATGTTTTTGAGACTGCACTCATTTTGAGATTTTATTTTTTGGTTAAACATAATGACTGCTTCTTGTTTTTGTTTGGCTTTTGGTCATTAGGGTCAAACTTTTACTTTGTTTTCCTCTTTTCTATTTTCTTGTGTTTTGTTTTCGTGTTTCCACATTTGTTTACAGGTACTGAAGAGCCAAAGAAGTGAAGTGTTGACAATGCACTCATCAATGGGAGATTGAGGAGCCATGCTGAATAGCGTGGGCCTCATGGCTCCAGATGTGATGAGTCATTATCAACGATAGTCAAAGAGGACAGAAGAAGAAAGGAGATCTGCTGTTTTATGGGCCGCGTGTGTCTCAGGTACACGGGCAGCAAGCGATTGTCGGGCAGTGGGGCCGCGAAGTCGGGCTGGCCCAATCCGGGTACATGGGCTAGGAGCAGTAGAGGACCCACTGGATTAACCAGGAGTGACTCAGGTACACGGACGGTGATCGATTGCCAGGCTGAGAGAGCTGCGGAGTCGTGCCGGCCCAATCCGGGTACCTGGTGCAAAGTCGATGGAGGCTTTGTCAGTTTCGGCGCAAAACTGACGACCACTGATCTCACATCGGACTGTCCAGAAGAGAAGCCGCAGTCGCTACGAAAGCTTAGCTTCCGGATAAGTCATCTGTAAATAGGAGTTTACTATTTTGTCCCTAGGCCCATAGTCAGTCAGTCGAGTCTGTAAAAATATCCTAAGGGCAGTTTGGTCTTTTCCATTTATTTCAGCGTCTGTAAAAAACCCTAGGGGTATTTCTGCATTTTCCCCATTTATTGGGCTGCCTATAAATAGGCCCCAATCCCTAGGGTTAGGGTTAACTCAATTTAATTAAAATTTCAGAGTTCATCCCACCTGCCCTGTTTCTGTGCGCCGCCGCATTAAAGTTCATTCCTATTCATCGCGAGTCCTGACTGAAATCGCATCGGGTTCAAGAAATCTTCTAAACAGCTAGCATGCGCAAGATAAATAGTGCCGCCTCTGCTGTTGTCCCGCACGGCCACAGAGAAATTGACTAATCAGGTTTTTTTTATATTCATGCCTGTTTAGACATCATTTGCCTCGCTGTCGTTTTAATATCTCAGTTGCTTCGTTTTGTGTGCCTGAGTTTGACATCTCTCTGCGATGGCTTAGATCCTACTTTCCATGTTCTATAGCTGGATGTTATTTGAGTTAAGCATCTTTTTGATTTTACGGATGTGTCTGTGACAGTTGTTTCTTGTATTAAATCACTAATATGCTTGTTTCAAGGAAGTTTAGAAAATCTGCAAGTACTACAAACTAGTCTGTTGGCTAGGCTCTGGACTTTAATGTTTTACTCACTGGCTTCTCTAAAATGTTGTTCTTCGTGCATTGCTTCTCAGACGTAGGTTTTTTCTCTCAGCTCTTGGTCATCCAGCCAGCTGTAGTCCTACAAGTAGTAGCATAGCCTTTTTCAGCTAGTAGAGAGCCTAGAATCTAGGTTGTGCGTGTAGATAGCCTTTCAGGAGTAGCTGCTTGCGCAGGATGTTTTTCCAAGGAGAACAACGTGTCAGGTTGGTGTGAAGGTGCCTTCTTTTATTTTTGTTTTGCTGCTAATAGCTTTAGCACGCGTCAGGAGTTTCTGCTTGTGCAGGTGCCTTGCTTGTGATGATGACCTATGAACAGGGTGTTAGTTTTTTGCTTGCCTAGGCTGAGTAGTGCTCAGGTGTTGATTCGTGTAGAGTAAGCAGAGATCCTGCTTTTCGGAGTATGCATTGTAGGCCCCACATTACATTGAACGAGTTTTGAGTGTGTGTTCTGCAAAGTTCTTATTGCTTCACATACAGAGTTCGTGAGAGAAGGTTTTGAAGTTCGAGGTTTGACGTTCATTTATTCTGCCTTAGCGAGGTGTGCTGTGAAGTTTCTTAGAAGGCTTCTTTTTCGAAGGTGTGAGTCCGGAGGACTACGGACTTCGGTTCGGAGTACACTCTTCACTGGAACTTCGCTTCAGTCCAGAGGATTTCGGACTACAGTTCGGAGTTCACTCACTTCAGAGTTGTGCTCAAATAGGCTTCGCATATGCTTCGATTGTCATTTGCACAAACTGTCTGACTGACTCTTTTTGCTTCGGAGTGTTTATTTCTGTGAGCTTCGAATGATGAAGTTTGCTTTCGGTGAAGCTCTACAGACTTTGAACTTAATTTAATAGACTTCGCTTCAGAGACTAAATTTGTTCTGTGATATTTTGCCTCGGTTTGTGTGCACTTGAATTAAATTGTTTGAGTTGTTTGTTCTGATGATGCCTACAATGATTTTGTATTGAATACTCAGTTAATCTGCCTTTTAGCACTGTGTTGGTGTTTCTTTGTTTAGAACACCGGTCGTTTCTAGGCTAGATACTTTTAGGCTTTGGCGATCTGTTCACGATTTACTGCTTAGACTTTTGAGGAGCGCTGGGTGTTGGGAGCAGGCCATTGATTCGAAAGAATTTTTAGGCGCCCATTCACCCCCCTCTGGTCGCTACTTTCGGTCCTACACTGTCTACATCTCCCGTGGTGGATGCGACACACGAAGGTGTTTTAAATCCAGACCTCCTCAGCAAACTTCACTGGAAGCCGATGTCCTCAGTAGCACAACTAATGGCATACTTCGAACAGTATTCCAAGGAAGAAGAAGGCTGCCTCTGAAAAACTGTGGTGCCTACACTAGCCCTCCCTCAAGAAGTCAAGCTGGAGTCAGAAGCTCCAATTCCTCCGCAAGTCCCCTCCGATAATCGCCCTAATGATCATAAAAGGGGAAAGAGACACTTCCGCTCTGAAGTGCTGATCATTGCCCCTTCCACTCCGAAGGTGCCTTTCAACTATCAACAAGCTCAAAGTAATAAGTCCAATACTTTGAAGCCACAAGAAAAACCGGTTGGCCGGGGCTAGGCTCTTTTTTGTTGTGTGCAGGAGTCGAAGTCCGAAGGATATTAGTGGACGGTGGAAGCTCCGCTGATATACTCTTTGTCCAAGCCTTCGACCAAATGTGTATTCCCCGAAGGCACTTGCTTCCTGCAGCCCGCCCACTCCAAGGCTTCGCAGGTCCTCCTATTGATGCCCTCGGCCAAATAGGCCTTGAGGTTGCCTTCGGAGAGGGGCCCTTGGCTAGAGTTGAGGAAGTCATCTTCGATGTCGTCGATGCCCCGTACGCCTACAACACAATTTTCAGGAGAGGAATGTTGAACTAATTCGGAGTTGTGGCACATCACAATTATCTATGTCTCAAGATGCCCACGCAAGGTGGAGTTTTTACAATTTTAGGAGATCAGGCCGCAGCTTGGAGAGCAGAATATGGCCACGACCCACCTTTGGATCCTCGACAAGTAAATAGTGTGCAGGAGCACTTGGAGGAAGCTTCGGGGTCCTCTGACCCTTCGAAGAGCCTTTCGCTCAAGCCAAGCCCAGAAGGTGATGTAATCACAAAGATGATTCTCATGGAAGGCAAAGAATATCCAATTCAATTTGGTAAGGGGCTACCTTTAGAAATATCTACTTCGCTAGAAGAAGTAGTTCGAGAAAATTTAGATATCTTCGATTGGTCCGACGAAGATATTCCAGAGTTGACCAGAGCATTATTAAGCATAGTTTACTCGTCAACCCTAAGGCTTGGCCAATTCGCTAGGGGCTCTGCAAATTGTCAACCGAAAGAGCAGACCTCGCTAAAGCGGAGGTAGAAAAATTGCTGAGAGCTGGAATCATCAGGGAGGTAGCCCACATGGAGTGGTTAGCTAACCCAGTCTTCGTCAAGAAGAAAGGCTCCAGCAAGTGGCGCATGTGCATTGATTTCACTTCTTTAAACAAAGCATGCCCCCGAGATCCCTACCCTATGCCCCGCATCGATCAACTTGTGTATTCTACAGTCGGCTCTGAACTCTTAAGCTTCCTGGACACATACTCCGGTTATCATCAAATTTGGCTCAAGCGTGAAGACGAAGCAAAGACAAGTTTTATAACTCCTTTCGGAGTATTTTGTTATGTCCGAATGCCTTTTGGCCTGCGGAATGATGGGGCTATTTTTCACGTCTTATTGCTAAGGCTCTAGGTCACCAAATAGGCCGAAATGTCGAAGCCTATATGGATGACATTGTAATAAAAAGTGTTGTAAATCATCAGCATAGTCTAGACCTAGCAGAAACTTTTGAGAGTCTCTGAGCATGTGGAGTTTGACTCAACCCTGAAAATGTATATTCGGGGCACAAGCAGGAAAATTGCTAGGGTACTTAGTTTCGAGTAGAGGAATCGAAGCTAGCCCGACGCAGATAAGTGCTCTGCAAAGAATGGCTCCACTGGAAAATTTGAAGCAAGTCCAGAATCTGACAGGACGCCTCGCAACTCTCAGCAGATTCCTAGCTAGATCAGTAGAGCGAAGCCTCCCAATATTCAAAGACCTAAAGGGGTCCGAGAGTTTCAAATGGACGCCAGAGTGCTAGAAAATCTTTGATGATATTAAAGATTATCTCGGAAATTTATCAACACTTACTGTGCCCCTCCCAGAAGAAACTCTCCTTCTTTATCTTATAGCAACGGGCTCCGCAGTAAGGACATTGCTTGTCAGAGAAATAAAGCTCAAGGGAAAACTAGTGCACAACCCAGTATACTTCGTTTCAGAAGCTTTGTCCGGAGTAAAAACACGATACTCCGAGCTCGAGAAATTTGTTTATGCTTTGGTAATGGCCTCACGGAAGTTAAGGTATTACTTTTTAGCACATAATTTAATTGTCCCTACTTCGTATCCCCTTGGTGATATGCTTCAGAGCAAAGACTCCACGAGGATAATTGGAAAGTGGGCTGTTGAGCTAGCCCCCTTCGGAATTTCCTTCACTGTAAGAACAACTATCAAATCCCAAGTCACAGCCGACTTTGTGGCCGAGTGGACTCCGTCTGCAATTTGGGCTCCAGAAGAAACCTCCGAAGGACTGTGGAAAATATTTTCTAATGAAGCCTATCAATCATCTAGTGGTGCCGGAGCAGTAATAATATCACCTTCAGAGCAAAAAGCAATGTATTCTACAAGGCTCAACTTTAAGTCCACTAACAACATTACAGAATACGAAGGAATCCTGCATGGTCTCCGAAAAGCAAGAGCGCTTGGAGCAACTCGAATTATAATAAAAACAGATTCCCAAATCATTGCAGGGCATGTTGACAAGCTTCCAAGTTAGGAATCCACATCTTGCAAAATACTTAGAAGAAATCCGCAAGACGGAGGCAGTGTTTAAAGGAATTTCTATCCGAAGCATCCCTCGAGCAGATAATCAGCTTGTAGATATCTTAGAGAAGGCTACAGCCGAAGCATTGGACGTCCTGGAGGCCACTTTTTATGAAGAACTTGTTAAACCTTCGGTGCATCAACTACCCACCACAGAGGTCCTTTGCATTCCAGTCACTAATTGGCGAACTCCAATTTTGGATATTTTGCAAAACAATACAACTTCGCTAGAAGGTCTAGATTTCCAACGGCTCCAAGCTAGGGTTCAAAATTATGAGCTTTTCAACGGAGTACTCTATAAAGCCAGAGTCTATTCTCCTATACTCCGATGCATCTTACAACCCGAAGGCCAAGATATACTACGGGAAATTCCTGAAGGCCTGTGTGGCAGCCACTTAGCCCCGTGTGCTCTAGCAGGAAAAACACTTCGCTAAGGGCTTTATTGGCTGACAATTGTAAGAGATGCAGAAACATTGGTTCGAACCTACCAAGGGTGCCAGTGGATGGGTAGACGGAGACATCGTCCACCGACACCTCTTCAAGTTATTGCTCCGGTATAGCCAATGGCACAATAGGGAATAGATCTCATCGACCCTTTTCTAATGGCAAAAGGCAGCTTGAAGTTCGTAGTGGTAGCAATTGAATACTTTCCTAAATGGGTCGAAGTTGAACCCTTAACTGCTATCACTTCGAAAAATGTACAAAAATTCTTTTGGCAGAATATTATTTGTAGGTTCGGAGTGCCTAGGGAGTTGACAGTTGACAATGGCACCCAATTTGAAGCCGAACCTTTTAAAGAATTTTGCGAAGGTTTGGGCATTAAGTTGTGCTTTGCAGCTGTTCACCACCCCCAATCCAATGGAGTCGTCAAGCGGACAAATGGAAATATTCTATCTGGTTTGAATCAAATGATTGTTGAGCTGGCAAAGGGGTTGTGGACTGAAGAGCTTCATGAGATTTTATGGTCCATTCAGACCACTCAAGCTAGGTCCACTGGATTCACTCCATTCAGATTGTTATTCGGAGACGAGGCCATGACTCCCATGGAGCTAAAAGGTGGATCCCTTCGTGTAACAGAGCCTGAAGTTAATAAAGAAAGGAACATTTCGCTGGACTTGTCAGAAGAAACAAGGCTTCGAGCTGTCACCAATCTGACGAAGCACCAAGACCAAACGAAGGCATGGTATGATCTGAAGATAAAAGTTAATGAGCTTAGACCAGGTCATTTGGTACTGCTAAGTGTAATTGCTCCGGGGAAGTTAGGAAACAAATGGGAAGGACCATATATTATCCTACGCTCTGAGCGCCCCGGATCTTTTAAATTAGCCAATTTAGAAGGGGAGGAATTAAAGCATGCATGACATGCGGAGCACCTTAAATGTTATTACGCTTAGGGGCTCCTTGTAATCAATTGTAAAGTACCTTTCTTAAATAAATAAAAATGGAGGTTTGAATTGTGCTTACTCTTCAAATATTCCTTACCCTTGGTGGACGTATCAGAGGAATGGTGATGCTTGCAGAGGTAAGCATCTTTCATCAGAACCCATCAAACGACCTTTGAACCATCGGTTCAAGGATTTCGTAAAAGAGCTGAAGGTGGCCAAAGCCTACGGATTCCAGGCTTCGGCTTGATAGCATCCGTAGAAAAGTCTAAGGACTATAAAGAATAGATTTCCGATCCTCGTGGGTTCAAAGCATCTGTAAAAGAGCCGAAGGTGACCAAAGCCTACGGATTCCAGGCTTCAGCTTGATAGCATCCATAGAAGAGTCTAAGGACTATAAAAGAACAAATGTCTGATCCTCCGGGTTTGAAGCATCTGTAAAAGAGTCGAATGCGACCAAGTAATAAGGTTTCAAGGCTCCGGCCAAATGAAACACTTCATAAGTCCTAAGTGACCAATATCAGAGCTCATAAGTATAAACTCAGTTCCAAAAATTATAAAGATCACAATACGAACGTACAGTTCGAAGAACTCTACGAAAGAGTTAAATTAATGATTACCAAGTACTATTGCGAAGCACTAAGTTCTTATACCAAACATTGTGTCCAACTGACCTTATTGCATTGCATATGGTCCCCCACCCACAAGGAGGGGCAGGGGAGTAAGGTACAATGATGCTTCTCAGATAATTTGTATTAATTGGATAATCATGTTACAATCATTGTATTTAGGAAAAAATTATTATCTAAACCTAAATAAAAGCGGAGACCCCTCCGACCTCTAGAACTACCCCTAGGACTAGTTCGATCTTCGCAGCTTGGAGTTCTCAAAACTTTTCTTTTAGTCCGAGTGCTTTTCTTCTTCGAAGCTTGCAGCTTTTTCTGTTCTTCTTGAAGTTCAGCCAGGATAAAAGCTTTTCGGAGCTAGCCTCCGTTGGGTCTTCGACTTGGTACTTTGAGTCAGACCAATCTACATACTCTAAAGACGAGGATGCTACTACCTTATCCTCTTCTTTAATATAAGATAGAACTTCGCTAATAACATCAGGTGCTATTTCCCCTTGCTCCCCTCGAGGAACAGAAAATCGCGAGCGCCTGTAAGGCCTCAAGCTTTCGAGGATAGCCCATTGTTGGCGAAGCCCTTCATTAAGTTCTAATACTTCGAGATCACGATCCGAAGTATGTAGCAAAACCTAAAAAACAAACATTCAAGAAAAAACTTTTCATTCATTAAAATAAAAGGGCATTACAAGATCTCTTGTACATAATTAAGTGCCTTAAGAGCTAGACCTTCGAGTCAGTTGGTAGAGTTGAGGCCAAAGGCTTCGTTTGATCCATCCTCTACCAACAGGCTTCATCGATCCAAGCCTTGGCCACGACTTCATTGTCTGTCTTCTAGGTCATCCAGAAGGCTTCCCAGGACGAAGCCACATCCAAAGATGGTCGCAACAAACCTTCGTCGGTGAAGCTTGCCAGCGTCAAACCCTTCACTGGAGCAACAGAGACCCCGATGGCTTCGAGGTGTCAAAGGACTCCGATCCCGGCTACTTGCCCGAAGATCTCCCTATAGTGGGTCCCGGAGCCCGTCATCATTTTGGCCGCCACCTGGATCATCTTGATCTTCTGATCAAGAGGTTCGTCAGCCATAGATGAAGAAGATGGGCACACCGTGCCGAAATATTCTAGAACACCACTGAGGGTATCCAGAATCTGATCAGCTTCCATGTTGTGCCTCGCCTCGGCCTTAGTCAACTTGGAGGCAATGGAGGAAA
>JAAALK010000284.1:49153079-49221532 GCA_019279435.1 Zizania palustris
GATTCACCGGTCTGTTGACTGGGTTTGACTCAGGTACACGGGCGGCGAGCGATTGCCGGGCTGAGAAAGCTGTGGGGTCGGGTCGGCCCAATCCAGGTACCCGGTGCGAAGACAGTGGACGCTTTGTCAGTTTCGGCGCAAAACTGACAACCTATGATTATTTTGTTTTAGGATATTAATATTTAATTTTTAAGTTTAGAATATTTTTATTTGAGTGAGGATATTTTTCTAAGAATATTTTAGTAATTTTCGGAATTTATTTTAGAGTCCGTGTTAATTTACCCTCGGGGTAAATCATTCTTTTCATGTATTAGGAGTCGCCTATAAATAGGCCCATATCCCCCTGGGTAGATGACAAGCAGATCTCACACTCTTTATCAACTTCGACAGACTTCTCAGCTTTTAGCTTGATCAACTCCATTATAATGGACAAGCAGTTCTCACAAACAGTGGGTGGAACTGACAAGGTCTCAAGCTCTAGCTTAGTCTGCTCCAACTCACCTCTCACTCCAGCTAACTCACTCAACTCCTCATCACTCTTGGCTCTCAGCTCAGCTATACTAGCTAAATGAGATGGGCAGTCTAAACAAGGTATGATGACAGTGGCATGAGCATTTTTCAGCTCCTGTTGAGCGCTCTCAAGCTCAGTGGCCAAGGCGTCTCTCTCATCTACTCTCTCTGTGTACCTTGACTTAAGAGTCGTCAGGTCACACAACAACACCTCGCAGTTATGACACTCACCACTATCACCCAAGCAAGGGGAAGAAGACAGACTCTCAATCTTGTCATTCATTGTGGCAAGCTCACTCTCAAGCTCATCTATCCTCTTCTTAGCCCCTCTAAGAAGTTTCTCCCGATACTTCAACTCCTGACGGTTCTGTTCTAGTAAATTAACAACTTCTTGTTCATAGGAAGATACCTTCTCATCGTCGTCATCGTCGAAGTCGTCGGAGGAGTCCTTTTCTTTCTTCTCCCCAAGAGCCATTGAGCAGAAGCTCTTTGTGGCGCCCCGATTTAACAAATCGGAACATTATTGAATTTCCAAAGAAAAACAATAATACAAGAGGTTCATCATGCGACAACGTACATACGACAAGCATTCATGGTACGCAGACCATATTATTACATAAGAGTGCAATTAAAATAATAAAAATAAACTGCATGACGAACGTCTTCTTCAGGATCTTTCTTCTTGACTAGGTTGCTACTCCAGACCATCCTCGTAGCAAGCATCCTCTGAATTGTGTGTCCAACGGGTATGAGTACAAAGAATACTCAACAAGCCACCGCAAATGCAAGTAGTAATGCAAGATAATAACAAAGGAAGGATAATGGCTAAAAGTGCGGAAAAGTACATTTTCAGTTATTCCATTTAGTGTAGTCAAATTTTATCATGCGGAATAATAAACATGAACATCCATAATACCATCTAACTTGAGGAGTACGTTTTCCCTCCTCGCACAACAGTCCTTACATGTCAAACCATCATGCACATTCATTCCAAAAGTAAACTAATTGTGGGATGTCAGGCAACCCGTCCTTGACCGTAGGCTCGGCTTTTCAAAAAGATTTATGACTCTGATCAGAGGTGTACTACTGTACCCACAAGGCACGCACTCATCCCAAACACCAAAGTGTAGCGAGATGACCCATACCATGGGAACTCGTGCCAAAACTTCAGCATGAAATGCTCCAAGCGATAACCACCCGCTCTAGGTTTCGCCGGCGCACCGGGCCGTCTCGGTTAACGTCGCACCCCCTTTTGCTCCACATCGGTACAAGCCACCTGCAGGTGCTGCTTGACCCATCTCCAAGTGGTGGTCTCGGTTTGGAACACTCCATACCTTAGTTAGGACTTACCCATTAGACTTGTGGTTAGTACGGAAGTGTATTGCAACGGATCCCTCAGACCAGTCCTTCTAGTGCCCCGGGTGCTACCGACCAATGCCCTAGCTTGCACCCGAAACCCACCATGCATACACTCTCAACCATAACTCTATCACCAATAGCATTCCAGGGATGAGAATAACGAGGATCATATAGTAGATTCCAATTGCTATGACTCATTTTTAATCCTATAGCAATCGTGTCGATACATTGGACACTAGCTAATAATACTAATCATATGGTGACAAGGAGTTTAGGCTAGATAGCATGGCTTGGGTTGCACAACAAGGTCGGGGATCCTAAATAAATATATTGTAAAGGTTTCATTTAACTAATGCATGTATATTCTGTGTGTTTTAGCGATAGTTTAATAAAACATGGGTCCAATATGCTCAAAAGTGTTGTTTGGTGACTTGCCTTGTTCAGCGAAAGGCGACGGGAGAACTTCCGAGTAATACTCCGGCTCCTCGGTGGCGTCGTAGTCTTTTTAACATGAATAATAAACATAACATTCAATAAACAATACAAAAATCACACAACAAGCGTATATGTTTTGATTGGTTTAACTCAAGGAAAATAAAGTTGTTAAGTTTCTGAAATTCATTTTATGAATATTTAAAAATGAACTATAATGAGATTATGGTCCTTTAATAAAAGAGATAAGAGTGTGAACAATTTTATTTTAAGTTTTCTAACCAATTCAAAATAAGTGGTTCGGAGAAAACTTAGTGGTTCCATTCTATTAACAGGAAAATAATAAAGATAAATTTTACTGAAATTTAAATAATTAAATTTGAAATTTTTCCTTAAAGAGCATTTCGATACTTTATTAAATAAACATGAAATATCCAAAGTAAACATACTGTTTTATTGTACTAACATGTAGAGGATAAAATTATAAATTTTCTGGAATTGAAATGGTAATTTTTGGAGTCCAAATGCGTAAGATATGAATTATAGAAGTTTAAAATCATTTCTGGAATTTAAATAAAACTAACGGACGCACGGGATTAAAACGTACCGCTTCGATCAGATCCGATGGTGTGGATTAAATCGCACACGTGATAATACCGGCGTCGTCCGATCGTGATCGCACGACCGTGATTAACTCCGACATGGCACGAGTACTCAGCTCGTACCGGTCATCTTCTCCGGCGACGGCGAGCGGGCCAGAGGCCACGACGAGTGACGGCGGTCCTAGCTAAGCCTAGAAACGGAAAGAGGACGCCTAGGGGATCACGGGGGTACCTTAGGCGAGGCGAGAGATCGACGGAGCGTGGCCGGTGACGAGTGGAGGCGGTGAAGTGGTTCGGGCTCCTCGTCGGCGACGGTGTTCCGGTGGGGTTCGTCGACGGCGGAGGGGTGGCCGAGGTCGGTGAAGTCCTTGCGGTCACAATGGTGTGGTCGGTGAGGACGGAGGAGGTCACCAGCGATGGTGAATGATGGCTGGAGAGCGGGTGGCGGAGGAGTGCTAAAACTTGGAGTACGGGCGTTCGGTTTGGTCTCGATGCAAATGGGCATGCGGGTTGGACGCGGTGAGGGTGTAGGGTTTAAATAGAGGTACCAGCGGGGGCAGGGGGTGTAATCGGGGGAGACTGAGGTAAACGCGGTTTTAAACGCCGGCGAGCTCGGTTGCAAGGGTTCATCGAACCTGGACATGAATTGGTTGGAATTGAAGAGGGGGAAACGGTCGCCGGGGATCGGGCGAAGTAATGGCGGGCTCAATTCGGGGAGAGGGGGTCGGGGGCAGCGGATTCGAGGCGCGTTAAGGCGTCGGCCGGCGAGGGGGGATTTGGCGGTGGATCTCGTGGAGACGACGGGTCTGACAGGTGGGCCAAGGCGGTCAGCGGGCGCGAGCGTACGAGCGCGGTGGCTGACGAGTGGGGTCGAGCTCGGCCGAGAGAGGGAGTTGGTTGGCGCCGACAGGTGGGGCCTGGGGAATCGGGCGCGCGTGCGAGGAGAGAGGGGCTCGCTGACAAGCAGGGCCCGGGTGTCAGTCGGGCGCGGGGAAAGGAGTAGGCTGGGCCGGTCGGGAGAGAGAGAAAGGGAGGGGGAGGGCCCGTTACTGTTTAAATGCTTTTCTGAATAAAAATAATTACAGAAATTGATTTAAAATATTTGGGCTACTTCCAAGGGTGATAAAAATTTGTAAAAATTCTCAAAAATATCTTTTGGTCTTGGGAACTAATACAAAATTTTCTAGCCTCTGGTTGCGTCATTTCATCTAGGTTCTAGCTCAATTAAGTTAAGGAGGGCATTAAAGGTATTTCTAAAATAAATAATTCCAGGAAAATAGATTAACTGATATTTTTATTTCTTTGAAAATTTGGGGTGTTACAAACCTATCCCCCTTACAAAGAATCTCGTCCTCGAGATTGAAATGCTACTCGAATAGTTCGGGGTATTGGGCTTTCAACTCGTCTTCTTTTTCCCATTTTGCTTCTTCAACGGGGTGGTTGTCGCACTGAACCTTGCAGAAGCAAACCACACGGCTCCTGGTTACTCTTTCCTTAATCTCCAGGATCTTGACGGGTTTCTCGATGTAGGTCAAATCCTCTTGGACGTTGAGTTGTTGGAGATCGGCCTGTTCGGTGGGCACACGAAGACACTTCTTCAGCTGAGAGACGTGGAATACATCATGAACTCCTGCCAAGGATGGAGGCAGTTCTAGTTGATATGCCACTTCTCCTTGCCATCGGAGGATCTAAAAAGGTCCGACAAAGCGGGGTGCTAGCTTGCCTTTTGTTGGCGTAAAAGATTACGCTAACAGGTTTCTGTAGAAAAGAAACTAACAAACGAAGTGTTTGCGAAGCAAACTGTTCTAAGCCTCCGAAAGGATAATAGCTTAGAATAGTTCGAAAGTGTGTATTGAATCACTTGTAATCGGTCCTTATTACAGGATGAAATGGGGGGTATTTATAGGCCTAAACATTAAGGAAAAGACCTATTTACCCCTCTATTACAACCGACATTAAGGAAACTATTAGGTTTCCTTAATAGGGCTAAAATGGTAAAAGACTAATCTAATAGGATAGAAGATAAGTCTTCCATCTTAGCTGGCAGAAAAGATCCTGAAGGGCTTTGGTTCGAAGACATACTTCGAATCAGTGCCTGTCTTCGGGCTTCGAACCAGGTTCCGAGCATCTTCGAAGAAGGTCTTCGGACAATCTTCGAACTAGTTGGCTGTCTTCATGCTCCTTTGGCAATAGCCTCGAAGATGAGATATTTTCCCCCAACAGTAGCCCCTCGAATACGCTTCTCCGTTCGACCTGTAACGTTAGGAGAGCAGTATACGGAAAGAAAAGATAACCAATCATAGGGGTTATTGATTTTCGTTTTATCTCCGAAATGCATGAAGATATGAACTTCGAATCAGTCATAAGGTAATTACCTTTCGAACTATCTTAGAACTGACTCAGGAAGTCCGAAAGTCTTTTTAGACTTAGAAAAAATAGCCGTTAGTTTCTGTCTCTAACGGAAGCTATACGAGGCGTTATTTTTCGGAGGAAAATAACAGGCGGGAATGCGAAAGGGCAGAGCCCAAACGGTAACAAACGGAAAGATTAGGCTATAAATAAAGAGCCCCAAAACTTACCCGATTACCTTTTCACCGCTTCCTCTTAGTCAAAAGCCTTTTGAGCCCTTTGAGTTCTTGAGCCCTAGCCTTCGAGTTCTTGAGCCCTAGTCTCCATTCCCTCAGATCAATCCGGCAATCGCGATGGTGAAGACCAAGGGATCTGCGCCTCCTTCGGCCTTGGCTCGGCAGCAGGCAGCCGCAGCAGCAGCGGCGGCGACATTGGCGGCGGCACCTTCGATGCAGGCGGCGATATCCATGGCGGCAGGGGGGAGAAATCCCCAAATCCCCGATGACCAAGGTCTGTGCCCACCATCGACCAAGTACTTGGATCAATCCTTTGAGTTAGGGCCGTCTACCTGCAAGAGAGAATCTTTGGCAATCACAGCAGGGGGTAAGATTAGCAATGGGGTTATGGTTCGGAGGCCGGGCAAAGAATCAATCCCATCACCAAGACCCGGAGAAGTCGTAGTGTTCGAAGCTTTTTTCGAAGCAGGCTTAGGCCTCCCTGCTGTGGATTTCTTGGCCGAAGTTCTTGACTTGTTTCATGTAACCCTCCCCCAGCTGTCTTCGAATGCTGTAGCTAGATTAGCTATCTTTGAGTGGGCGCTGAGAGCCGAAGGCTGTGAGGGGAGGGCTGAAATCTTCGCTGCACTGCATAGAGCGACTTGTCAGCCGAAGACCTCCGTAGACTCCGGAGGTGAGAAAGTAGTGGTTGCCTTTGGAAGCATCAATTTCAGGCTTCGAGACGAATATGCTCTGCGATTCCAGTGCTAAGGCCATCAATGCTAGATGGTACACTGATTGGGTACTGAGGTGGTTTTATGCCGAAGTCGGAGCTAGCAGTCCTCTGGCTGGGCCCCTCAAAGAAATCAGATTCCGGAAAGAAGCCCTAGTGCAACCTGACGAAGGTCAGCTCGAAGCCCGCCTGAACCTGCTTGAAAAAGTTAGCCGAAGGCTCAGTATGCGAGACTTGGCTGAAGAATTCATCGGTCTTCAAATTCCTCCACTGATGGCCAACTGGCCTATCATCTTCGAAGATGACTCCGAAGGCGGCCTTCGTAAAATCAATTATACTTCGAGCCCTGCAGGTAACTTCGAAACCAACATGCATTGTACATATTTACTTCGAAGAAAGACTAACTCGAATTATTTTTTAGCTTCTTCAGACCCTATTACATCAGAACAAATTGTAAGGGCTTCGGAGAAGATTCTGGGTGCTCCAACTCCGTCGGAAAAAGAATGGCGAATCAAATTAGTCGGAAGTTGGGAGCGATTTAACAGAGTATGGGGAATGTTGGAGTTAACTCCGCCCCCTCTGATGGACTGGGTGCCTCAAGAGAAAGGACCCAAGAAAAGAGTAGCCGAAGCTGGAGCCTCTAGCTCCGCAAGGACTCCGGTAAAGAAGGTGGCTCGGAAGCCGAAGAACCTCGCACCTTCGAGCTCAAGAGCTTCAATTTCTAGTTCTAAAGAAGACGAAGGTATATTTTTAATGAAATTAATTGAGGAGGATGCAGCTCAACGAAGTATTCATATTGAAGATACTGCAGGTATACCGGAGCCCCAAGCTAACATCGACGAAGTAAGAGCTCCGGATACCCATGAAGAATCAAACGAAGCCCCTATGGGTGTAGATGAGGCCGAAGTACCTGCGAACGTACCGGAGTCTGGAGATAATGCTGATCAATCAATGACTTCGGTAGTTCAAGAAGATACAACTCAGGACGGAGTTCCTGTGAACGAAGGTGGGGTCGAAGTCACTATGGCTTCGATTCCTGAAGAAGTAACGAGGACTCCCCAGGACGATGCTCCTGCAGTCCAAGATTTAACGGCTGATTCGGATGAGGACTACACTTTTGATCCTCCGATCAGTCCGGTACTCGATATTCCAGAGAATGTCGAAGGTAAATTTTGCATAATTTTTATCAATTTTTGCAAAATTATACAATGTATAATATTTCTGTTTTTGCAGAGCCTCCTGTTGTCGAAGTATCTCACGAAGATACAATTCAAAGACCTTCGACAACTTCGGAGCCACGACCGGAGGTTACTCTACCGGGGCCTGGAAGAGGAAAAAGACACATAGAGCCTCCAACTCAAGGATCGCCTTCATCTGACTCAACGGATGAAAGTGAATCAACTGAGGGGGGGCCATCTTCAGAAGTTCCAAGGGCCTCGGAAGAACTCTCCGGACCTTCGCTAAGCAAAGCTGATCAGAAGGCTTCAGTAATGCTTCCTCTCATAACTCCTTTTTTGGAGGAGAAAACCGGACTTGGGACTTTGGTTAAACCTTTGGGTGAAGCCAGTCGCAAAGTCGGGGAAACAGAACTGGTAGCCCGTTTAAGCAGAGTGAAGGGTTCGGAGCTTAACCTTGCTGTGGAAAGAGCAGCTTATCAGGTATAAAGCATCTTCGAACCAAATAGCAAATTATATATGAATAATTTCTTATTTCATTTTTTCTTTTTTCTTAGCAAGCAGTCTTAGCCCGCGCTGCGGCTTTATCGAACGAAAACGAAATTGCTCAACTTCGGGAAGAGAACGAAGCTCTTCGAAGAAATTTTAACTTCTCCGAAGGTCGAGTAGCTCAGATGGACAATGTAATATCAGCAGAGCGAAGGGCTAGGCAAAGCTTGGAGGCTGCGAAGAAAGAGCTCGAAGCAGAAAGAATTGTGCTTCGGGCAGAGATTGAAAGACTGCGGACGGAGGATGCTGCCAAAGGGTCTGAACTTGTAAGGCTACAAGAAGAAGCTGGCCAACTCCGGACTCAGAAGAATGCTTTGACTACGGAGAATGCTAGAATCTCCGGAGTTTTAGCAGAAACGACTTCGGTCAAGGATGCACTTAATGCGGAAAAGCTCAAGTCTGAGAAGGTGGCTTCGGAGGTCATCGAACAGATGCTAGGTGTCTTGGAGTACTTCGGTACTACTGGATCACTACCTTCGGATGACAATGTAACTCTGCTGCGCCGGCTAAAGAGGATCCAAGGAGCAGCGAAGCAAATGAAGACGGCAGGCATGCGTTATGGAGAACTCTCCGGACAAGTGTCTGCCCTTGGAATACTTCGCTACTACGAGGATTTGGGCCGAACAATCACTCCGAGCGCAGAGGGCTCCATCATCTTCGACGACGCGAGACTTTTGACTCCTTCCGAAGGCGTAGCTACTGCTTGGCGAGCCTTCCAGACTTCGTGGAGAGCCGAAGGTCGATCTGCGATCAAGGCTTGGATTGATGAAGGCCAACGCCAAAAGCAAGTTCGGAGCCAAGCTTCGAGCAGTCAGCCTCCTCCGAACCCGCAGGTTTAGGATTATTTAGGATTTTTTGATTATGTAAAGCTGATGCTTGTAAATATTTATCAATGAAAGTCTTGTTTGTCATATTTTTAGGCTTTGCCTCTTATGGAAGATATCGAAGTGTTAGAGCTTAACAGCGAACTTCGCTCACTGTGGAACACCTTCGAACTTCTAAAGAGTTATAAGCGTCCTCGATTTCTTATTCCTCGAGATGACTCCGGCGTTATTGCGCCCGAAGTAATCAAAGACGTATTGTCTTATATCAAAGAGGAAGATAAAGAGATTGACGCAAACACCTCGTCTTCTGAAGACACTAATTGGTCCGAAGACGAAGGTGAAGCCCAAAATAAAAGATCTGAAGATCTTAGAAGCTGGGAAAGAAGCCCCGAGCGGCTTCGAACTTGGGCCGAGCTTCAACAGGAGCAAAAGGATTTTAGAGCTTCGAAGGGGAGGAAGAGAGTTAAACGTAAAGTTCTTAGAACTTCCGATGTTGGAACTAGTCGTTCCACCCCTAGCTCTCGGGACCGAAGAGGTCTCCGATTCCTTCTTGGTATAGATACCAATTTTTCATAATGTAATCTGTAAACACATTTGTTTCAATAATGAATGCCGATTTAAAATTGTCTCCATATTTACTAGCCCCTCTTTGGGTATAAGCAACTTCGAACTGTATTCAAAGATGGTTATGCGCAAAGAAAAAACTTCGGAGTACAATTTTTTTTTGGGGGTTCGGAGCCCCTCTGTCATTTTAAAGATCTTTTGAAATCTTATGAAATGTCTTCGACTATTTGCAGTCAGAAGAATGGTAACTTGGTACCTTTGTTTGCTTTACGAAAGAAATCAATTGAGATAACTTCGAGGACACTTTAGTGTCTTAAGAAATTTGTCACTTTGAATTTATATGAACAGACATTCGAAGCTCATGGCTTAAATGCTGTTTTGCTTTAGCCACCTTCGGCTATTTTTGCAGAAGTCTACCAGCCTTAGCTTGGACTTCGCAGAAATTGTAGCCACCTTCGGCTATTTTTGTAGAAGTCTACCAGCCGGAGCTTGGACTTCGCAGAATTTGGCCACCTTGGGCTCTTTTTTGCAGAAGTCTACCAGCCGGAGCTTGGACTTCGCAGAATTTGGCCACCTTGGGCTCTTTTTTGCAGAAGTCTACCAGCCGGAGCTTGGACTTCGCAGAATTTGGCCAACTTCGGCTCTTTTTACGGAAGTCTACCAGCCGAAGCTTGGACTCCGTAGAATGTGGTATTGGCTCTTTTACGGATGCCTACAAGGTATCAGCTTGGGCTCCGGATGGATTTCAGCCACCACACCGGAGGCTTCGACTTTATGGGTACGAAGTCCGGAAATACAACCCAGCTTGATGACACTTCCCTCTCGATCGACTTCCGTCCCAGCGCGTCCGCTCGGGAAACTAGGAGTGTCAAGGGGAAGGCAAACCACAGGGTGTATGTTTTATTAATTTAGAGGTGATTACAAGCGGATTACAAGGAGCCCTTATGCGAAATATCGCTTTAGGTGCTCCGCATGCCAAGTATGTGCTAACTCTTCACCTTCTAAATTAGCTAATTTAAATGAACCAGGGCGCCCCGAGCGGACGATTAGATATGGACCTTCCCATTTATTGCCTAACTTCCCAAGGTGCTATAATGCTTCGTAGAACAAGATGACCCGGCCTTAACTCGCTGAGCTTAACCTTCGGGTCATACCAAGTCTTCGTCTGCTGATGATACTTTGATAAATTGGCTACAGCTCGAAGTCTTGTCTCTTCTGATAAATCTAACGAAGCTTGTCTTTCTTCTTCGATGTCTGGTTCGGTGCTGCGAAATGATCCCCCTTTGAGCTCCATTGGAGTCATAGCTTCATCTCCGAATAGCAGTCTGAACGGAGTAAAACCTGTGGACCTTGTTTGCGTAGTCCGAATGGACCACAGAATCTTCGGAAGCTCTTCGGTCCACAGTCCCTTTGATAGTCCTACTATTCTTCGATTTAGCCCTGATAAGATATTTCCATTGGCTCGCTCAACGGCTCCATTTGACTGAGGATGTCTTACTGCAGCAAAACATAGTTGAATGCCTAGGTCTTCGCAAAACTTCTTGAAGGGTTCTGCGTCGAACTGTGTTCCATTATCAACTGTGAGATATCTAGGCACTCCGAACCGGCAAATAATGTTCTTCCAGAAGAATTTCTGTACATTATTCGAAGTGATAGCTGTTAAGGGCTCTGCTTCCACCCACTTAGAAAAATATTCAATGGCTACCACTGCGAACTTCAGATTTCCCTTTGCTAACGGAAAGGGACCAATTAGATCCATACCCCATCTGGCCATAGGCCATACCGGAGCAATGACTTGAAGAGCTGTTGGTGGGCGATGACTCCGTCGACCCATCCACTGGCATCCTTGACAAGTGCGGACCAAGCTCTCCGCATCAGCTGTTATTGTGGGCCAATAAAGCCCCTGGCGAAGTGTTTTTCCTGCCAGAGCTCTAGGGGCTAAATGACTTCCACAAAGGCCTTCGTGAATTTCTCGAAGAATTTCTTGGCCTTCGGCTTGAGATATACATCGGAGTAGAGGGGAACATACTCCGGCCTTGTATAATATACCGTTGATTAACTGATAATTTCTTGCTCTGAGTTTTAATCTTGACAATTGGGGCTCTTCGGGCAAATTTGTTCCTCCTTGCAAGAGTTCTATGATCGAATCTTTCCAATCTGCACTAGGAATGCAGAGAATCTCTGCAGAAGCAACTTGTGGCACCGAAGGTATATTGAGCTCCTCATAGAAAGCTTCGTCAGGCACATCCACAGCTCCGGCAGCAGCCTTCGCTAAAATGTCCGCTTGCACATTTTCAGCTCTTGGTATACTCCGAATGGAAATACCCTTGAAATGTGCTTCGATCTTGCGGATTTCTTCCAAGTATTTTGCAAGCTGCGGATGTCGGACTTGGAAACTTTTGTCCACGTGCCCTGCTACTATCTGAGAATCTGTTTTTATAATTATCCTTGTAGCCCCTAGAGCACGTGCTTTCCGGAGTCCCAATAAAATTCCTTCGTACTCCGCTATATTATTGGTAGACTTAAAGTTGAGTCTTGCGGAGTACATTGCTCTTTGTCCTGACGGTGAAATTAATACTGCCCCAATGCCTGCTCCGGATGCTTGGAAAGCCCCATCGGAGTAAATAATCCAAACTCCGTCATCTGATTTCTCTGGAGTCAACTTCGCAGGTGGAGTCCACTCTGCTACGAAGTCTGCTAGGACTTGAGACTTGATAGCTGTCCTTGCCAGGAAAGATATGCCGAAGGGTGCTAGCTCTACTGCCCACTTTCCAATCCTTCCAGTGGAATCTTTGCTTCGGAGCATATCTCCTAAAGGATACGAAGTTGGTACAATTACATTATGAGCCAAAAAATAATGCCTTAGCTTCCTCGAAGCCATTATCAGAGCATAAACGAACTTCTCAAGTTCGGAGTATCTTGTCTTCGCTCCTGACAATGCTTCGGATACAAAATAGACAGGGTTTTGGACCAACTTCCCATTGATATCCACTTCTCTGACAAGGACTGCGCTGACAGCTGAACCTGTAGCTGCAAGATACAGGAGTAGGGTTTCGTCCGCAATAGGTACCGTAAGTGTAGCAAGATTGCTGAGATAATCTTTAATATCTTCGAAGCTTTTCTGACACTCCGGTGTCCATGCAAAATCTTCGGACCCTTTCAAAGCTTTAAATATTGGCAAGCTCCTCTCCGCAGACCTTGATAAAAACCTGCTAAGTGCGGCCAGACGTCCAGTCAGCTTTTGCACTTGCTTTAAATTCTCCGGAGGAGCCATCTTCTGCAGCGCAGATATTTGAGTAGGGCTAGCTTCAATTCCCCTGCTTGAAACTAAGTACCCTAACAACTTTCCAGCCTTAGCTCCGAATACACATTTTTCGGGGTTAAGACGGATTCCACATGCCCGAAGGCTATTGAGTGTTTCTGCTAAGTCTAGGCTATGTTGGTGCTTTAAAGCACTCTTTATTACAATATCATCCATATAGGCCTCTACATTACGGCCTAGTTGATGACCTAGAGCCTTAGCAACTAATCTTGAAAAAGTAGCCCCGGCATTTCTTAGGCCGAAGGGCATTCTTACATAGCAGAAGACTCCCGAAGGAGTTACAAAGCTCGTCTTGATTTATCTTCGCGCTTCAATCATATTTGATGATAACCAGAATACGCGTCGAGGAAGCTTAGTAACTCCGAACCTGCAGTGGAGTCAACTAGTTGATCAATTCGGGGCATGGGGTAGGGGTCACGTGGGCATGCTTTATTCAAAGATGTGAAATCAATGCACATGCGCCACTTCCCGGAAGACTTTTTCCTGACGAAGACTGGGTTGGCTAACCATTCTGTATGGGCCACTTCTCTGATAATCCCAGCCTTCAACAGTTTTTCAACTTCGTCCTTAGCTAGAGCAGCTCTTTCTGCGGACATCTTCCGGAGCCCTTGTCGAACAGGCCGGGCCTTCGGGTTTACAAGCAAACTGTGCTCAATAATATCCCGATCGACTCCGGTGATATCTTCGTCAGACCAAGCGAAGACATCCAAATTTTCTTCTATGACCTTTTCCAAGGACGTTGCAACTTCGGGAGGTAAATCTTTACCAAATTGAAAAGTGTATTCTTTACCATCTTTAACAATGGTCTTCGTTGCAATCTCTCCTTCGGGACTTGGTCTTGGAAATGACTTCTTCGAAGCTTCGGAAGAGGCTGAAAAAATTTCATCATTTTGAACGCTGTTTACTTGCCTCGGATCAAGAGGAGGACCGTGACCATATTCTGCCCTCCGAGCCATGGCTTGATCTCCGAAGATTGTCAGAACTCCTGATTGTGTGGGCATCTTCATGCACAAGTAGTTGTGATGCGCCACAGCTCCGAACTGATTCAACATGCCTCGTCCGAAGATGACATTATAAGCATACGGGGCATCTACCACATCAAAGATAACTTCTTCAGTTCGGGCTAGTAAACCTTCTCCGAAGGTTACTTCCAGGCCTATCTGGCCAAGTGCATCTAGCGGAGGTCCTGCGAAGCCTTGCAGAGGACGAGCCGCTGGGAGGAGATGCTTCCGGGAAATGCATAACTGATCGAAGGCTTGTACAAATATGATATCTGCCGAGCTACCTCCGTCAATTAGCACCCTTCGGACTTCTGTCCCTGCAATATCAGCAGTAATAACCAATGGATCTGCATGCGGGAACTTGATACCAGCTGCATCCTCCGCAGAGAAAGATATTGGAACATGAGACCACTCCGGCATTGCAGCTGCAGATGACGAAGTCCCAATGTGGCCTACTTCTCGAACGTACTCTCTTCGCTGTCTCTTGGACATGCTTCCGAGGGTACCTCCTCCGGAGATAGGGAGAACTACTCTCTTCCCTCTATCTTGCCCTTCTTCTTGCTTCGGAGGTGGCATAACATTGGCCACCGGAGGATGCCTTGCAGCATCAAAATTTTCTATCCGCGCCACAGCCTGGACCGGCTCCGGGCGCACTGCTGCTGCTGGACTTCGGTCGGTACTACCTCGACCCGAAGTTCTCTCCAAGTATTCTCCCCGAAGGGTAAGAATAGCCTTGCAGGTGTCAGTTGCATGGCTTCGATTCTCTCCATGAATACAGCAAAAAAGGGTCTGGCCCTTGCCAGCCGTTTTCCCTGGCGGCCTCCAACCGCTGGATTTGTTCCCCGCAGACTGTGGAGCTCTTGGTGCAAACTTCTGCGGGGGTGCAATGTTTAAGACTTCAGAGCGAGGGTGCTTTTGCCCTCTTCTTCTATCATGTTGCACTTCGGAGACTGGTTCTTGCGGCTGTGCCGAAGTCTTCACCTCTGCTTTAACTTCTGTCAATACTGTCGAAGTAGCAGTAGTCCTCCGAAGCCAACCTTCTTCTGACTTCGAGTACTCCTCGAAGTACGACATCAGCTGTGATACTGTGGTGATGCTCTTCCGATGCAATTTATCCAGAAGGCCTTTATGACTGACGCCTTCTCGAGCCGCATCAACCACCGAGGATGTGGACAGCCCCCGAATTTGCGACTTCGTGTGAGCGAAGCGCTTGAAGTACTGCCTTAATGTTTCTCCGGGGAGCTGTTTCACTTGGAAAAGGCTTCCTGTCGACATGGGGGGCACGAAGGTGCCCTGAAAGTTACTTATAAACTTCTTCTTCAACTGTGACCATGAAGCGATTGATCCTGGCTTTAAAGACCAGAACCATCTCAACGCCACTCCTTGAAGGGCTAACGGGAAGCACTTCGCCATAGTTTCTCTGTCTCCGCCACTAGCCTCAATCGCTAGGGCATAAGAACGTGCAAACTCACTAGGATCTTCGTCTCCGGCATACTTGCAGAGCTTCGAAGCTTTGAACTTCGGATCGAAGCGAACCTTCTGAAGCTCGGGATGCAACGGAGATTCATTGTCATAAGAGGCGTTTTCCGGGGCTTCGGGATAATCAAGATCGTCGTCTTCGGGCACTTTGGGGATAGCTGGGGTGGTTTGAGAGCGAAGTCTGTTCGCAGCCTCTTGTCGCCACCTTGCTACCTCGGCTTGAAGATTGGCCATTTGAGTGGCCATGTCTCCAAGGCTATCTTCATCTCCTCCAGAAGGACCTTCCGGGTCTTGAGAGCTGGTATGATCAGTTCGAATCGGAATGGAGGGTGGCAGAGTGGCTCCGGGCGGTCGAAGTATGGAAGGGGTTGGTGGAGAGGTTTCGTATCCTCGAGGGATAGAAGCCCCTTGCGGAGTTTGAGGTGGAGGGATAGTCGAAGACCCTCCGACTTCGACTGTGTCGAAGGGTATCTCTCCGGAGATCCGAGAAGACCTCCGAGTAGGATTGCGAGGTGCGCTCCGCTTAGGAGGCATGATGTAAGAAATTGGTAGAGAACGAAGTTTTTTGAACTAGGTTCCCCACGGTCGGCGCCAACTGTTGGCGTAAAAGATTACGCTAACAGGTTTCTGTAGAAAAGAAACTAACAAACGAAGTGTTTGCGAAGCAAACTGTTCTAAGCCTCCGAAAGGATAATAGCTTAGAATAGTTCGAAAGTGTGTATTGAATCACTTGTAATCGGTCCTTATTACAGGATGAAATGGGGGGTATTTATAGGCCTAAACATTAAGGAAAAGACCTATTTACCCCTCTATTACAACCGACATTAAGGAAACTATTCGGTTTCCTTAATAGGGCTAAAATGGTAAAAGACTAATCTAATAGGATAGAAGATAAGTCTTCCATCTTAGCTGGCAGAAAAGATCCTGAAGGGCTTTGGTTCGAAGACATACTTCGAACCAGTGCCTGTCTTCGGGCTTCGAACCAGGTTCCGAGCATCTTCGAAGAAGGTCTTCGGACAATCTTCGAACTAGTTGGCTGTCTTCATGCTCCTTTGGCAATAACCCCGAAGATGAGATATTTTCCCCCAACACCTTTCATGTTGAACCTCTGTGTGCCACGGAGGGGAGTGACTCGGAGATAGACATAGTCACCCTCCTCAAAGGTTAGGTCTCTACGTCGGTTATCGACGTAGCTCTTCTGTCGGGACTGGGCTATCTTTAATCTGTCCCTGATTATCTTGACCTTCTCTTCAACTTCTCTTAGTATATCTGTCCCAAACAGCTATGACTCTCCGGTCTGATCCCAGAGTAACGGCGTTCTGCACTTACGCCCGTAGAGTGCTTCGAACGGGGAGATCTGCAGGCTAGCTTTATAGCCGTTGTTGTAAGAGAACTCCGCATAGGGCAAGTTCTTGTCCCACATCCCGCCAAAGTCTAGAGCGCAAGCTCTAAGCATATCTTCCAATATCTAGTTAACCCTTTCGGTTTGACCATCGGTCTGTGGATGATAGGCGGTGCTAAAGTTCAGTCGGGTGCCGAGTTCCTCTTGAAGGTTCTTCCAAAACTTAGAGGTAAAGTGACTCCCACGGTCAAATACGATCTTCTTAGGAACTCCGTGTAGTCACACGATCCGGGTCATATACAACTCGGCCAACTTGGCGACGGTGTAAGTTGTCTTCACGGGGATGAAGTGAGCCACTTTGGTGAGTCGGTCGACGATCACCCAGATAGAATCATGACCGGGTTGGGTCTTGGGTAGTCCCGTGATGAAGTCCATTCCTATCTCTTCCCACTTCCATTCGGGGACCTTGAGGGGTTGCAACAGTCCAGCAGGTCTTTGGTGCTCTGCCTTGACTCGACGGCATGTGTCGCACTTGGCCACATACTCAACTATTTCCCTCTTCATGCTGACCCACCAATATTTCTCCTTTAGATCTTGATACATATTTGTACTCCCGGGATGTATGGAGTATAGAGTATCGTGGGCTTCTTGGAGGATGAGGGTCTTCAACTCAGGCTTGTCGGGTACGCATATCCGATTTCCGAACCAGATGGTACCATGCTCGTCCTCGGAGAATCCAGGGGCTTTAACCTTCCGCGTGTTCTGCTGGATCTCCAAGATGTCCGGGTCTTCCTTCTGTTTTTCTCGGATCTGGTCTATGAAGACAGGCCTAGACTCCAAGGCAGCGAGGTACGCTCGGGTGGTGATCCCTAAATTCAGCCTTTCCATCTCCTTGTATAGCAAAGGGGCCTGGTCCTGTACCATGATGGCATTGCAGTACCCTTTTCAACTTAGGGCGTCTGCCACCACATTGGCCTTGCCTGGATGATAATGGATGCCCAAGTCATAATCTTTGATCAGTTCCAACCATCTCCTTTGCATGAGGTTTAGGTCCGGTTGGGTGAATATATACTTGAGGCTCTTGTGGTCGGTGAAGACCTCGCACCGATTTCCCACAAGGTAATGTCTCCATATCTTCAAGGCATGAACCACGGCTGCTAACTCTAGGTCGTGGGTCGGGTAGTTCAGCTCATGTGGTCTCAGCTGTCGGGAGGCGTAGGATATCACCTTCCCATCTTGTATTAAGACACATCCCAATCCATGGCGAGAGGCATCGCAGTAGATGTGGAAGTCTTTCTGGATGTCCGGTAGAGTCAGAATAGGAGCTGACATGAGCTTCTTCTTGAGGGTTTGGAAGCTTTCTTCACAATATGGGGTCCATTCAAATTTTACCTCCTTCTGCAATAGTCTGGTCATAGACTTGGCTATCTTCGAGAAATTCTCGATGAACCGGCGGTAGTATCCAGCCAATCCGAGAAAACTCTGGATCTCGGTCACGTTCGTGGGCTGCAACCAGTTGGTTACTGCTTCCACGGTCGTTGGGTCCACAGCTATCCCTCTGGAAGATATGACATGACCGAGGAACTTCACCTCAGACGACCAAAACTCGCACTTGCTGTATTTGGCGTACAGTTGCTGTTCCCTTAGCTTTCCGAGGGTCAGACGGAGGTGGGTTTCGTGTTCTTCCTTGGTCTTGGAGTAGACGAGGATATCGTCGATGAATACCAAGATGAACTTATCCAAGAACTCCATGAATACATTGTTCATCATGTTCATGAAAAAGGCTGGGGCATTCGTGAGTCCAAACGACATCACAATATACTCGTAGAGTCCATAGCGTGAGGTGAAGGCAGTCTTGGGTATGTCCTCTTCTCTAATCCTCAATTGGTGATAACTTGACCTGAGGTCAATCTTGGAAAACACCGAGGATCCTTTCAGTTGTTCGAACAGGTCGTCGATCCGAGGCAATGGGTACTTGTTCTTGATGGTTACATCGTTCAGGGCTCTATAGTCCACGCACATCCTCTTGGTCTTGTCCTTCTTCATGGCAAAGATGACCGGTCCACCCCAGGGTGAGGTACTCGGTCGGATGTACCCTTTCTGTTCCAGGTCTTCGATGTTGCTCTTGACTTCGGCTAGTTCATTGGCGACCATCCGGTATGGGCGTTTGGAGATTGGAATGGTCCCGGGGAAAAGCTCGATTCTGAATTCGATGTCTTGCTTGGGAGGCATTCCTGGTAGGTCCTCAGGGAAGATGTCCATGAACTCCTTGACTATGGGCACTTCTTCAAGGTCTAGAGAGTGAAGAGATGCCTCAAGTGGTTTGCGGTTGGTCATCCGAAAAGTGACGGCTTCGCCTTCAGGGTTGGTCACAGACTTGCCGGCGCAATCGATCACTCCCTTGTGTTTCATTAGCCAATCCATCCCTAGGATGAGGTCGAGTCCGGTACACTTAATGAGGACTGGCTCGGCCCGGAATAATACTCCTTGGATCTCTATCTTAACCTTAGGACTGTATAAGTGGGCTAAGGTTTTTGTTGGGGGAAAATATTCCATCTTCAGGGTTACTACAGTGACAAGATAAAGATTGGTGATTAAGCTAAAGACTTCCAGCATATACCTTCGAAGATACATTGAATCAATTTCGAAGCATGATGACGAGCTTTAGTTCGGAGTATATCTTCGAACTTAAACTTTTCCATGATCTTCTTTGCCAGCTAAGATGGAAGACTTATCTTCTTTCTTGTTAGATTAGTCTTTTACCATTTTAGCCCTATTGAGGGCACCGAATAGTTTCCACTATGTCGGTTGTAATAGAGGGGTACAAAGTTCTTTTCCTTAATGTTTAGACCTATAAATACCCCCCGTTTTGCCCTGTAAAGAGGACTGAATACAAGTTATTCAATACACACATTCGAACTATTCTAAGTTATTATCCTTTCGGAGGCTTAGAACAGTTCACTTCGCAAACACTTCGTTTGTTAGTTTCTAATCTCCAGAAACCTGTTAGCGTAATCTTTTACGCCAACAGTTGGCGCCGTCCGTGGGGATTCTAGTCCAAGAAACTTCGTTCTCTACCAACTTCTTACATCATGCCTCCTAAGCGGAGCGCAACTCGTAACCCTGTTCGGAGGTCCCCTCGAACCTCCGGAGAGACACCTCCCGACACTGTTGAGGCCGGAGGACCTTCGACGTTTCCTCCACCTCAAACTCCAGAAGGAGTTTCCGTTCCTCGAGCATACGGAGTTCCTCCGCCAACTCCTTCTATACTTCGACCACCCGGAGTTCCCCTTCCACCTCAAGTTCCACTTCGAACTGATCCTTACAGTTCTCAAGACCCGGAAGTTCCTTCCGGAGGAGATGAAGACAATCTTGGTGATATGGCCGCTCAAATGGCCAGTCTCCAAGCCGAAGTAGCGAGATGGCGGCAAGAAGCTGCAAATAGGTTTCGTTCTCAAGCCATCCCAGTTATTCCAGAAGTGCCTGAAGACGACGAACCTATCTATCCTAAAGCCTCGGAGAATGCCTCTTTTGATACCGAATCTCCGTTGCATCCTGAGCTGCAAAAAGTTCGCTTCGATCCAAAGTTTAAGACTTCAAAGCTTTGCAAGTATGCCGGAGATGAGGATCCTAGAGAATTTGTCCGTTCTTATGCTCTATCAATTGAAGCTAGTGGAGGAGTTCGAGACACCATGGCAAAATGCTTTCCTTTAGCTCTTCAAGGAGTGGCATTGCGGTGGTTCTAGTCTTTGAAGTCAGGATCAATTAATTCATGGGGGCAGCTGAAGAAGAAGTTCGTAAGCAATTTTCAAGGCACCTTCGTGCCTCCAATGTCGACGGGAAGTCTTTTCCAGGTGAAGCAACTCCCTGGAGAGACATTGAGGCAATATTTCAAGCGCTTCGCTCATACGAAGTCGCAGATCCGAGGGTTGACTACATCTTCGGTAGTTGACGCAGCTCGGGAAGGTGTCATTCATCAAGGCCCCCTTGATAAACTTCACCGGAAAAGCATATCTTCTGTTTCTCAGTTGATGTCATACTTTGAAGAATATGCGAGGTGGGAAGAAGGTTGGCTTCGAAGAACTGCAGCTACTCCATCCGTACTGCAGGAAGTAAAAGTGGAAGTAAAAACTTCGGCACAGCCGCGGGAACCAGTCTTCGAAGTTCAGCATGATAGGAGAAGGGGGCAAAAGCATCCCCGTTCTGAAGTCCTGAACATTGCACCCCCGCAAAAGTTCACCCAGAGAGCTCCACAACCTTCGGGAAACAAGGTCAGCGGCTGGAGGCCGCCAGGGAAAACGGCTGGCAAAGGCCAGACCCTTTTCTGCTGTATTCATGGTGAAAACCGAAGCCACGAAACTGATACTTGCAAGGCTATACTTACTGAGAAACTAAGGGTTGGTTTCAGTGTTTGTGATGAGTGATTGACAGGATTTTTACCCTCTGTTCGAAGGGTACCTCCGAAGGGGGTTCGGAGGTTGTACCTCCGAAGGATGTTCGGAGGAGGGTACCTCCGAAGGGTGTTCGGAGGTGGTTTCACCGAAGGGTGTTCGGTGTTTGGTTGCTGCAGCTGTTGCAGCGGAGTGTGCGTGTCGGAGGGGTCCGACAGTACACGATGACTGGGTGTGTACCGAAGGGTTTGGTACTTTGGGCGGTACACCGGAGTGTGTGCCGAAGGTTGCTAACCCGGAGAGCTCTCCGGAGTACTGGATACACTTGTCTGCTTGTTTGTGGTGCGCAGGGACTTCGGAGGTGACGGACAGGTTCGCGGCAGGTGAACCTGGGTCAAGCGGGAGGCTTGATGCCAGGGGAGCGAGGAGCTCCATCACGGTGGCTGCGAAGGGGGTCCGGGTCGGTCCTCGGGTCGAGGTGCGCTAGGTGAAGGCAGAGAGTGCGGAGCATGGCTCCGGGTGAAGGTACTCCGAGACAAAGTCCTCGGAGGTGAGGCACTTCGAAGGTACTCCGGATGGAGTGACTTCGGAGTTGGATGGATCAAGTTGATGGGGGAGTGGTCCCGATCTTCCGCTAGGTAAAGGATAAACTTGGGTTGGTGGAGAATCTCGACGTTGGCGATCAAGGCTCCGGTCCGGCGGATCAAAACCTCGCAATCGTTACACCACTGTCTCCGTTGGTTATCAACCACGCAGGACGCGATTGACCTCGCCACGAAGGCTAATTCCTGCAAGCGAACCCAAGAACACAAGCAAGAACAGGAAGGATACAAATCGAATGCCAAATCACAGACAAACGAAGATAAGTTGAGGTTTCACAAACGCCAATGCGGCAGCCAATCGGTCCGGCGCAAGAGGCGGGATCTAAACACAACAGTGTAGATGCAACAAAGCAAAACCTAACCCTAGAGGTGGCTGGCGTGAGAATATATAGGGCGGCGGCCTGTGGAAGGCGAACAGACATGGGCTGTGGGCTAGAAGACGAACAGACATGCACTATGGGCCAACACGGTCCAGTTCTGTCACGCAGGACGGTTTCGGTCACAAAGAACGACTCGAGACTCCAAACGATGTGAAACCAACGGCAAACGATCCGTCTTCTCCTTAGCTTTCCAAAAAGTCCAAGAACGCGCCAATCGGACTTCTTATGAGGAAGTTATGCCCATTTTGGTGCAGGGTGGTCGATGTAGTCCGAACCAACGAAATCTTGACTTCAAACATCCGTGCGGCTCCGTCTTGAACTCCAATTCTTCTATTCCATTTCCCATGTTCCTAAGCAACAAAATATCACTAGTATTCAGTAGCATCCCATCCAAACAAATATTGACATAGTTGCTAAGGAAAGAATTAACCTCATGGTTCAAGCGACGGGCACGGGTGCATGTGATTCGTCCTAGTAACTGAATTGTAGGTGGAGGCTCCATGTGTGTATCATGTGAAGTGATGTCCTCATCACAAGTCCTCTGCGGAGGCAAGGAATTCGAAGTGTGCTCTGGAGGGAGACATTCGAAGGTGCCCGACGAAGGTCTCAGAAGTCGAGGCGCATCGAAGGCATGATCCGGGTGAGGCTCGTCGAGGAGTGTGCTCGGGGAGAGACACTGTGACGAAGGGCTCATGGAATGCTTCGTGCGGAGGCCTTGGACGAAGGAGGGACTTCGAAGGGTGGTACTCCGAAGGTGGGGCTTCGGAGTGAGGAAGGCTTCGGAGCGAGGCTAGCTCCGGAGTGTGGTTGTCTTGTGGTACTTCGGCCTGCATGGCTTCGGTACACGGACTGATGGAGTTCGAGCTGAGAGTAGCTGCGAAGCCGTGGTGGTCCACTCCGGAGGTGTTGGTGCGAAGGCCCAAGGGCTTTGACGGCTTTGGCTCAAAAACGTTGTCCCCTCTGCAAAGCTGACAGAGAAGCCTCCAGAATAAAGTTGGACTACCTTTTGTACCCCTCAGTTCTGTAGAGACAAAACCAATGTAAACCCTAGGGGTAAAGTAGTCAATTCCTTTGGGTGAACTGTGGGCTATAAATATGGGGGCTCGGTAGGTAACATTTAACACTTTGAGCATTTACTGTTGAGCTCCTGTAGCCACACACCTCGCTGTATTCATCCAGAGTTCAATTTATTGTGTTCCTTGTTCAAGCGGCGAAGCCCTGCTTTTTGTGCTTTTTGCTTGAGCTCGCGTTACATACCTCACTAGTTTTAGTGCACCGAAGCCTGTCTAGGCGAAGGTTGTCTTTGTGCGAAGTGTGTTTTTCAGCGTGCTGTCGCTCTGTGTAACTTGAGGCTAGACCTCACAGCTTACTAGCGTAGCCCTGATCGAGGCCCGTTTTGCTTCTTGTGTCGAAGCCCTTAGCGAAGTCCGTTTGTGTGCGTGTAGACCTTCGTGTACGAAGCCCAGCACCAGTTGCTGCTGCCAAGAACTCGGTCGAAGTCCCCAGTAGGGTGTCCACTCTTGCGAAGGGTGAAGTGCGAAGCCTGCTCGAAGCACCCTGTGTGCAGAGCCTGCACTGACTTAGCAGAGTAGATTTTCGAGGGTTGTAAGTGGAGCGAAGTCTTCTAGGCTTCGAACTTTTGCTCCTGCGAAGCCTGTGTTCGGAGCTGTCGAAGCACCTCCGAACCAGACCTTCGAAGGTTGTGTTCGAAGCCTGTTCCGCAGAAGACAGAACCAAACCGAAGGCTTGTTTTTATCCTGAATTTTTAAAAGCTCCCATTCACCCCCCTCTGGTCGCCGATTCCGGTCCAACAATTGGTATCAGAGCAGGTTAAGATCACCAGTTGACCTTAACCGGTTTTGTGATCTGTTGGCGACATGGATAGAGGCAGTAAAATTCCTCTGTTCGATGGGACAGATTTTGCATACTGGAAGGTGCGCATGGAGGCTTACTTGTTAAGCCAAGGAAATGCAATTTGGGAGATTGTGAACTCACAATACTGTTCATTGGTTTGAGTAGAAGTGAGTTTGATAGGGTGCAGCATCCTTAGGACTGCTAGGGAGATTTGGACAACACTCACTGTTTTTCATGAGGGCTCTACTCAGATTAAGGCCAGGCGCCAAAGCACCTACAATCAACAGTATCAGCTGTTTGTGCAGGCACCGGGTGAATCTATAGATGCCATGTTTTCTCGCTTTGATGCGATAGTGAGTAACTTGCGATCCAACGGGACGCTTGCTTACAGTGATCATGATAGGGCTATCAAGCTTCTCTATGCTCTTGACCGTAGCATATGGGAAGTGAAGATATACAGCATTGAGGAGTCTGCAGGTTATGACACTTTGACATGTGATGAGCTCTTCAGCAAGCTGAAGTCCACAGAGATTGCCAAGGCATCTCTTGCTGTGCACAGAAGATCTTTGCCACAGCCATTGGCATTGGTTTCTAGCACTAGTTGTGGCACCGCTGCAGAACCAAGCACATCTGGTACTTGTGTTCTTGCAGATGGTTTTGCTTTGTCCTCCCTGGTCTCCGTCACAAAAGAGCAGGTGGACACTCTAGATGATGATGAGCTTGCTCTCATTGCCCGGAGGTTCACCCGCTTTCATCTTGAGAGACGGGATCAGAGGAGAAGTGGTTTTAGTGGTTGCTTTGAATGTGGCGACACCTCTCACATTAAGGCCAATTGCCCTAAGCTCAAGAAGAGAGATGAGAGTGAGCGCCCCAAATACCACAAAAAGGGGAGGAAACCCTTTGTGAAGGGCAAGCGCGGCAAGGTGGCTAAGAGAGTAGCCAAAGCCGCTTCCAGAGCATTTGTTGCTGCTCTCAGCGACATCGACACTTCCTCAACTGAGGAGTCGAGCTCTGAGGAGGAGGAGTCCCCAAGGAAGGAGGACAAGAAGGGACGAGACTTCACCGGCCTTTGCTTCATGGCCGACAGCGATCACAGCGGCGATGAGCTTGACTCATCTGAGGTACCACTATCCTATGACCAGCTTTCAATAAAACTAGATGAGCTGAATGAAGTAGTTCTTGGTCAGGATAGATTACTTGTGCAAGCCGCTAGAGAAAGAAAAGACCTTAGACTTAGGCTAGAATCTGTTTCTACTGAATATGCCATGCTTAAGTCTAAAGTTAATGATGCTGAATGTGATTCTTGTACCACTGTCATGGGTGAGCTTGCTCAGTTGCGTTCTGTTCATGCTCAAACTCTTTCTGAGCTTGAGACTGCACAGAAGCAGCTTTTGGAGGTGGATTCTAGACCTCATGATGTTATTGATTGCATGAACTGTTCTTTATTGCGCGAGAGCATTAATTTACATGATAAACATGTTCATGATTTAGAGGCTAGACTGGAGAGGGCCGGTAGTTCTAAGGATGTTCAGCCTGTGTGTGACACTTGCATCACCCTTAAGGACCAGCTAGGCACTGTTAGAGAGCGAGCTGAAAACCTCATGTCAGAAAATGAATACCTTCTTTCCGTGGTTAATAAATGCACTGAGGGAAAGGGTAGGATGGATTTGCTCTTGGCCAAGACCAAGTTGTGTGCTGACAGAGCAGGGGTAGCTCTAGGTTTGAGTTTTGAGAGGATTCCTTCAGACAGTAAGACCAAAACTGTTTTTACCTCTCCCACTACCTTAGAGAAAGAGAGAGCTCTGTTAGACACACCATCAGCCAAAAAACCTATCCAACCACCAAAGAAAACCACCCCTCCTGCCAAGAAAAATCCTCCCAAGAAAACCACTCAGAGAAAACCCAAGGAGCCTGTGAGAGTTGCTCCTGTGACCCATGAGAGTGCCCCCAGGAGAGTTTTTCACTGTTTCTACTGTCAGCGGGCGGGTCATTTGGTTGGGTTCTGTTTTCGTCGCATCAAGGATGAGCGACGCTCTCAGGCGATGAGTTACCAGGACATGCATTACCCATCTTTAGGTATGCATGAGTCTGAGTTGTACTATCGTCCTGCTTTTGAGGCTCCTCGCGCTTCTCGGAGAGGTTTTGCTCCTCGAGGTGTTCACCATGTTCCATATGGTGGTAGACCTCGGGCGAGTAGCTTTGTACCTCGTCAGAGTAGGAGACCTCGTCATGCTTTTCGATCACAGCATGTAGGTAGACCTCGCACTTTGCATCATTCAGATTATTATGTGCGTAGACCATCTACTTTTACTGCGCCTACTACTCGTGTCACTCAGTGCTGGATGCCTCGTCATTATTTTACTCACCCCAGCACTGAGCGATCGAGATTTTCTTATCATGTGTAGGCGACAGATCGAGGCTTGGAGGGCACGTGGATCATGGACTCCGGTTGTTCGCGCCACATGACCGGAGATGCAGCATGGTTCTCCAGCCTCACCACAACCAAGCAAAGGGAACATATCACCTTCGGAAACAATCGAAGGAGTAGAGTGAAAGGTAAAGGTGTGGTAAGAATTAACTCGAATTTCACTCTCAAAGATGTTGCTTTGGTTGAAAATCTGGGATACAATTTGCTGTTTGTATCTCAGTTGCTTGATGAGGGCCTCGAAGTGCGATTTCATCGCGATACTTCGCAAGTGCTCAATTCTGATGGCGTTGTGTGTGTAAGATCTTTAGAGTTGGGAGAGTATTTGGAGCTGATTTCTCAGAATCATCTGGTTCTTCTCATTGTCTTGTTGCTCATTCGACTTCTGAGCTTTGGAAGTGGCATAGGAGACTAGGGCATATGAGCTTTGAGTTGCTCGCTCGTCTGAGCACCCTAGGTCTGATCCGAGGATTGCCCAAGCTCAAGTTTGAGAAGAATTTAGTTTGCGCTCCTTGTCGACATGGAAAAATGATTGCTGCTTCGCATTCGCCAGTCACCACAGTGATGACTGAACAACCCGGAGAACTTCTCCATATGGACACTGTAGGTCCTTCTCGGGTCAGTTCTTTAGGCGGCAAGTGGTATGTATTAGTTATTGTCGACGATTTCTCTCGCTACTCTTGGGTCTTCTTTCTTGCCAGCAAGGATGAAGTGTTTTCTCACTTTCGGAGCTTGGCTTTGAGACTTTTTACTGAACTCCCTGGTGCATTGAAATTCATTCGAAGTGATAATGGCACTGAGTTCAAAAATAGTCTCTTTGTTGACTTTTGCATGGAGCATGGCATAGAACATCAATTCTCTGCTCCGCGGGTTCCTCAACAAAACGGTGTTGTTGAGAGGAAAAACCGCACTTTGGTTGAGATGGCTAGGACGATGCTTGATGAGCATAGGACTCCTAGAAAATTCTGGGCTGAGGCCATGAACACAGCATGTTACATCTCAAACCGGATTTTCTTGCGCTCAATTTTAAATTTAACATCTTATGAGCTGCGTTTTGGGAGACAACCCAAGGTTACTCATCTTCAAGTTTTTGGCTGTCGCTGCTTTATCCTAAAACGTGGTAACTTGGATAAATTTGAGTCGCGATCTTCTGACGGGATCTTTTTGGGTTACACTACACATGGTCATTCTTATCGTGTTTATAACTTGGAGACTAACACTGTCATCGAGTCATGTGATGTGACTTTTGATGAATCAACCCCCTCTGTTAGTTCTGCTTTTGAACAGGCAAATGAACACGACATGGAACAGACCTTATTCGAAGAAGAAGATCCCGGAGAATTCGAGGATGAACCCCTACTTCCCTCGACATCAACCCTCGAAGCTGACCCCGCTTCAACTACTTCGGCACGAGGTCCCGAAGTGACTACCTCAACATCGGTCATCTTGGACCACTCCAACGCACAAGTTGAGGGGGAGACTGCATCCCGCCGCGAGGCTCCACACCATGTTCAAAGGATGCATCCTCCAGAGCAGATCATTGGTGAGCTTGATCAAAGGGTAACACGTTCTCATGCTCATTTCATTGATTCAGCGTTTGTTGCTTCTTTCGAGCCCTTAGATGTTAGTCATGCACTTTATGATTCTAGTTGGATCAATGCCATGCATGAGGAACTTGAAAATTTTGAGAGAAACCAAGTCTGGTCATTAGTTGATCCTCCACCAAATGTTCATTTCATTGGAACAAAATGGATTTTCAAAAATAAACAAGGGGAGGATGGGACTATAGTTAGAAACAAGGCTAGACTTGTAGCTCAGGGCTTTTCTCAACTAGAAGGGATTGATTTTACTGAAACTTTTGCACCTGTTGCTCGCCTTGAGGCCATTAGGATTTTGCTTGCCTTTGCGACATCCCGGGGATTCAAACTCTATCAAATGGATGTCAAAAGTGCTTTTCTTAATGGCTTCATAGGTGAAGATGTTTATGTAAAACAACCCCCTGGTTTTGAAAACCCCAAGTACCCACATAAAGTCCTTAAACTTCATAAGGCTCTTTATGGACTCAAGCAGGCCCCTCGGGCTTGGTATGATAGACTTAAGTCTTTTCTGCTTGAGCGAGGGTATTTGATGGGCTCTGTTGATAAAACCCTGTTTACTCTCAAGCATGGCAAAGATTTCCTCCTAGTGCAGATTTATGTGGATGATATCATCTTTGGTGGTTCTTCTCATGCTTTGGTTGCCGAGTTTGCAGATACCATGAGCAGGGAATTTGAAATGTCGATGATGGGTGAACTCACCTTTTTCCTTGGTTTGCAAATCAAGCAAAGCAAACAAGGTACTTTCATCCACCAGACAAAGTACACCAAGGACCTGCTCAAGAAGTTTGATATGTCCGATGCGAAGCCCCTCGCCACTCCAATGGCTACATCTGTAGCATTGGATCCTGACGAAGATGGAGAAGCCGTAGACCAGAAGGAGTTCCGAAGCATGATCGGCTCCCTCCTCTACTTGACTGCTACGAGGCCGGATATACACTTCGCTGTGTGTCTGTGCGCTCGTTTTCAGGCTTCACCACGAGCTTCGCACCGCCAAGCGGTCAAGCGCATCCTAAGGTATCT
This sequence comes from Zizania palustris, assembly GCA_019279435.1. NCBI lineage: Eukaryota > Viridiplantae > Streptophyta > Magnoliopsida > Poales > Poaceae > Zizania > Zizania palustris. Next base: position 49,181,806 of record JAAALK010000284.1, read on the forward strand.
CAAACATACCCTTGAATTTGGCATATGGTATTCAGCATCTTCATCTTTGTGTCTTCGAGGTTATTCCGATGCGGACTTTGCTAGATGTAGGATTGATAGTAAGAGTACCTCTGGTACTTGTCATTTTCTGGGTACTTCACTGGTTTGCTGGTCTTCCCGCAAACAGTCTAGCATTGCACAATCGACGGCTGAGGCCGAATATGTTGCTGCAGCTAGCTGTTGCTCTCAAATTTTGTGGATGGTTTCCACTTTGCGGGATTTCGGGTTAGATTATAAGAGTGTTCCACTTTTCTGTGATAACACTAGCGCTATTTGTATTGCAAACAACCCGGTTCAGCACTCCAGAACCAAACACATTGATGTACGATATCATTTTCTCAGAGATCACAATGAGAAGGGTGATATTGAACTTAAATATGTTGATACCCAACACCAGCTTGCCGACATTTTCACAAAACCCCTCGATGCTTCTCGATTTGCTTACTTGCGTGGGGAACTTGGTATTTGTCACCCTTACGGCACTTTGTGAGGGGGAGCAGTTTTAGATGGATATGCATTTGCTAAATGTGTGTTGTAATTGCATTTACATCTTTTGCACTTATATGCCTGATTATAATCCATGACATCATGACAGCTCAGCTCTCTTTAATTTATCTGAAACATTCATGTGCATGATGCTTTCTTTTCAAAATCAAATCGTGCTCACTGCTTAGTCTTGAATCTAGCATGTTTAGGCAGGACTGCTTTAGCTATCTTTTATCTACTTGATAGCAAGACATTGTTCATTGGATGCTAAAAATTGCAACTTGAAAAATTGTTCTACATTTTCATGGATATTCATAAAGTGCCAAACAATTGGTTCACTCAGTTAAAATCAACATCTCCATGATTTGCATGATTTAAGTGAAAAGATCCAGGTGGGTTTGTTTGTTGCACTACCCTATTCTAGACTGCTTACCATTGCACATTGGTCTGAACTGGAATAGTGTAGTGTATGCCAAAATCTTTGCCTTAAGCTTCTTATGGCTTTCATGCCTAGGCTTGGCCGGATTGGAAAGTATAAGGTGGACAAACAAATAACCCCTGGCACTAAGAAAAGAACATCAAAATTCATTGATCATCAAGTTTGCTTTTCATGCTCCATTTGAACTGGACTTGTCTGTCTAGAGTAGAAATTGATTAGCTTTGCGCAGTCCCTGCTCTTACTTGTCTAGTTTCTTTGACTAAGTGGTGATGCTTTTATTTCAAGCATGATCAAATCACATGCTTCATCATATTTTTAAGAGAATATTAATTTGAGCTGAGCCCATGTTCATTGGTGTTATTGTTGGCATATTTTTGCTTCATATGTCTTTGCAATTCTGCTCATTTCGAAGCTTTGCATCTTCTACATGCTCCTTGATGCTTGCATTGCCAAAGGGGGAGAAATTCCTAAAGGGGGAGAGACTTGCTATGTTCTCTGCCGCAAGGGGGTATAATTTCCAAAGGGGGAGAAAATGTGACATAAAGGTTCTTTGTTGCCAAAGGGGGAAAACTTAACTCAGGGGGAGTTTTTATTGCCGAAGGGGCTTTTTACTCATTTGAAAACGGGGGAGGAAAATTCTTTTATCAAGTGACATGATTTGGCTCTTTTCTGAGTTTTTATGGTCACTTGTGTGCTGAAAGTTTTTAAATTTTCTTGGATTTAAAGTTGGTTGTCAATGCACTCATCAAGGGGGAGATTGAGAAACCAAGGGTTGGTTTCAGTGTTTGTGATGAGTGATTGACAGGATTTTTACCCTCTGTTCGAAGGGTACCTCCGAAGGGGGTTCGGAGGTTGTACCTCCGAAGGATGTTCGGAGGAGGGTACCTCCGAAGGGTGTTCGGAGGTGGTTTCACCGAAGGGTGTTCGGTGTTTGGTTGCTGCGGCTGTTGCAGCGGAGTGTGCGTGTCGGAGGGGTCTGACAGTACACGATGACTGGGTGTGTACCGAAGGGTTTGGTACTTTGGGCGGTACACCGGAGTGTGTGCCGATGGTTGCTAACCCGGAGAGGTCTCCGGAGTACTGGATACACTTGTCTGCTTGTCTGTGGTGCGCAGGGACTTCGGAGGCGACGGACAGGTTCGCGGCAGGTGAACCTGGGTCAAGCGGGAGGCTTGATGCCAGGGGAGCGGGGAGCTCCGTCACGGTGGCTGCGAAGGGGGTCCGGGTCGGTCCTCGGGTCGAGGTGCGCCAGGTGAAGGCAGAGAGTGCGGAGCGTGGCTCCGGGTGAAGGTACTCCGAGACAAAGTCCTCGGAGGTGAGGCACTTCGAAGGTACTCCGGATGGAGTGACTTCGGAGTTGGATGGATCAAGTCCTCTGCGGAGGCAAGGAATTCGAAGTGTGCTCCGGAGGGAGACATTCGAAGGTGCCCGACGAAGGTCTCAGAAGTCGAGGCGCATCGAAGGCATGATCCGGGTGAGGCTCGTCGAGGAGTGTGCTCGGGGAGAGACACTGCGACGAAGGGCTCATGGAATGCTTCGTGCGGAGGCCTTGGACGAAGGAGGGACTTCGAAGGGTGGTACTCCGAAGGTGGGGCTTCGGAGTGAGGAAGGCTTCGGAGCGAGGCTAGCTCCGGAGTGTGGTTGTCTTGTGGTACTTCGGCTTGCATGGCTTCGGTACACGGACTGACGGAGTTCGAGCTGAGAGTAGCTCCGAAGCCGTGGTGGTCCACTCCGGAGGTGTTGGTGCGAAGGCCCAAGGGCTTTGACGGCTTCGGCTCAAAACCGTCACTGTATCGGAGGCTATCTTCGGCGAAGCGAAGGCCACCAGGCTCAAGGCTTCTCGCCGAAGCTACCGCACCCTCGCGTGCGAAGGGAGGCTCCAGAAGGTCAAAGACTGCAAAGGCTGACACTGACTGCTCTGCAAAAAGCTGACGTTGTCCCCTCTGCAAAGCTGACAGAGAAGCCTCCAGAATAAAGTTGGACTACCTTTTGTACCCCTCAGTTCTGTAGAGACAAAACCAATGTAAACCCTAGGGGTAAAGTAGTCAATTCCTTTGGGTGAACTGTGGGCTATAAATATGGGGGCTCGGTAGGTAACATTTAACACTTTGAGCATTTACTGTTGAGCTCCTGTAGCCACACACCTCGCTGTATTCATCCAGAGTTCAATTTATTGTGTTCCTTGTTCAAGCGGCGAAGCCCTGCTTCTTTGTGCTTTTTGCTTGAGCTCGCGTTACATACCTCGCTAGTTTTAGTGCACCGAAGCCTGTCTAGGCGAAGGTTGTCTTTGTGCGAAGTGTGTTTTTCAGCGTGCTGTCGCTCTGTGTAACTTGAGGCTAGACCTCACAGCTTACTAGTGTAGCCCTGATCGAGGCCCGTTTTGCTTCTTGTGTCGAAGCCCTTAGCGAAGTCCGTTTGTGTGCGTGTAGACCTTCGTGTACGAAGCCCAGCACCAGTTGCTGCTGTCAAGTACTCGGCCGAAGTCCCCAGTAGGGTGTCCACTCTTGCGAAGGGTGAAGTGCGAAGCCTGCTCGAAGCACCCTGTGTGCAGAGCCTGCACTGACTTAGCAGAGTAGATTTTCGAGGGTTGTAAGTGGAGCGAAGTCTTCTTGGCTTCGAACTTTTGCTCCTGCGAAGCCTGTGTTCGGAGCTGTCGAAGCACCTCCGAACCAGACCTTCGAAGGTTGTGTTCGAAGCCTGTTCCGCAGAAGACAGAACCAAACCGAAGGCTTGTTTTTAGCCTGAATTTTTAAAAGCTCCCATTCACCCCCCTCTGGTCGCCGTTTCTGGTCCAACAATTGGTATCAGAGCAGGTTAAGATCACCAGTTGACCTTAACCGGTTTTGTGATCTGTTGGCGACATGGATAGAGGCAGTAAAATTCCTCTGTTCGATGGGACAGATTTTGCATACTGGAAGGTGCGCATGGAGGCTTACTTGTTAAGCCAAGGAAATGCAATTTGGGAGATTGTGGACTCACAATACTCCATCCCTGAGACTCGCACCTCTCAAACAGAGAAGGATCAGTATAATGCCAACTCCAAGGCAAGAAATATACTGTTCATTGGTTTGAGTAGAAGTGGTGAAAGAGAATTTAGATGTCTTTGCTTGGTCTGACGAACACATCACCGGAGTCGATCGGGATATCATTGAACATAGTTTACTTGTAAACCTGAAGGCCCGGCCTGTTCGGCAAGGACTCCGAAAAATGTCTGCAGAAAGAGCTATTCTGGCGAAAGACGAAGTTGAAAAATTGTTGAAGGCTGGGATTATCAGAGAAGTGGCTCACACAGAATGGTTAGCCAACCCAGTCTTCGTCAAGAAGAAATCCTCCGGAAAGTGGCACATGTGCATTGATTTCACATCCTTGAATAAAGCATGCCCTCGTGACCCCTACCCCATGCCCCGAATTGATCAACTGGTCTACTCCACTACAGGTTCGGAGTTATTAAGCTTCCTTGACGCGTATTCTGGTTATCATCAAATATGGTTGAAACGCGAAGATGAGATCAAGACAAGCTTCGTAACTCCCTTGGGAGTCTTTTGTTATGTAAGAATGCCTTTTGGCTTAAGAAATGCCGGGGCTACTTTTTCGAGGTTAGTTGCTAAGGCTCTAGGTCATCAATTAGGTCGCAATGTGGAGGCCTATGTGGATGATATTGTAATAAAGAGTGCTTTAAAGCACCAACATAGCCTAGACTTAGCTGAAACATTTAATAGCCTTCGAGCATGTGGGATCCGTCTTAACCCCGAGAAATGTATCTTCGGAGCTAAGGCTTGGAAAATTGTTAGGGTATTTAGTTTCAAGCAGAGGGATTAAAGCTAGCCCTACTCAAATAACGGCACTACAGAAGATGGCTCCTCCAAAAAATTTAAAGCAAGTGCAAAAGCTGACTAGACGTCTGGCACCACATAGCAGGTTTTTAGCAAGGTTTGCGGAGAGAAGCTTGCCTATATTTAAAGCATTGAAAGGGTCCGAAGATTTTGCATGGACACCGGAGTGTCAGAAAAGCTTCGAAGATATTAAAGAGTATCTCAGTAATCTTGCTACACTCACGGTGCCTACTCCGGATGAAACCCTACTCCTTTACCTTGCAGCTACATGCTCTGTTGTCAGTGCAGTCCTTGTCAGAGAAATGGATTTCAATGGGAAGTTGGTGCAAAATCCTATTTATTTTGTGTCCGAAGCATTATCAGGAGCGAAGACAAGATACTCCGAACTCGAGAAGTTCGTTTATGCTCTGATAATGTCTTCGAGGAAATTAAGACATTATTTTTTGTCTCACAATGTAATTGTACCAACTTCGTATCCTTTGGGAGATATGCTCCGAAGTAAGGATTCCACTAGAAGGATTGGAAAGTGGGCAGTCGAACTAGCACCCTTCGGCATATCTTTTTTGGCAAGGACAACAATCAAATCGCAAGTCTTAGCAGATTTTGTAGCAGAATGGACTCCACCTGCAACTTTGGTTCCGGAGAAGTCAAGTGACGGAGTTTGGACTGTTTATTCCGATGGGGCTTTCCAAGCATCTGGAGCAAGTGTTGGAGCAGTGTTAATTTCGCCTTCAGGGCAAAGAGCAATGTACTCCGCAAGACTCAACTTTAAGTCTACCAATAATATAGCGGAGTATGAAGGGATTTTACTGGGACTCCGAAAAGCACGTGCTCTAGGGGCTACAAGAGTTGTTATAAAGACAGATTCTCAAATAGTAGCACGGCATGTAGATAAAAGTTTTCAAGTTCGACATCCACAGCTTGCAAAGTACTTAGAAGAAATCCATAAGATGGAAACACACTTCAAGGGTATTTCCATTCGGAGTATACCAAGAGCAGAAAATGTGCAAGCGGACATCTTAGCAAAAGCTGCAGCCGGAGCTGTGGATATACCAGAAGAAGATTTCTATGAGGAGCTCAGTACACCTTCGGTGCTACAAATTCCCTCTGCAGAGATTCTTTGCATTCCAAGTGCAAATTGGAAAAATTCAATCATGGAACTTTTACAAGGAGGGACAAATTTGCCTGAAGAGCCACAGCTTTCAAGATTGAAACTCAGAGCCAGAAATTATCAAATAATCAACGGTATTTTATACAAGGCCGGATTATGTTCCCCTCTACTCCGATGTATATCTCAAGCCGAAGGTCAAGAAATTCTTCGGGAAATCCATGAAGGACTTTGCGGTAGCCATTTGGCCCCTCGAGCTTTGGCAGGAAAAACACTTCGCCAGGGGCTTTATTGGCCTACAATAACAGCTGATGCGGAGAGCTTGGTCCGCACTTGTCAAGGATGTCAGTGGATGGGTCGACGGAGTCATCGCACACCAACAGCTCTTCAAGTTATTGCTCCAGTATGGCCTATGGCCAGATGGGGTATGGATTTAATTGGTCCCTTTCCAGCAGCTAAGGGAAATTTAAAGTTCGTAGTGGTAGTTATTGAATATTTTTCTAAGTGGGTAGAAGCAGAGCCCTTAACGGCTATCACTTCGAACAATGTACATAAATTCTTTTGGAAAAATATCATTTGCCGGTTCGGAGTGCCTAGACAACTCACAGTTGATAATGGAACACAGTTCGATGCAGAACCTTTCAGGAAGTTTTGCGAAGATCTAGGCATCCAGTTATGTTTTGCTGCAGTAAGGCATCCTCAGTCTAATGGAGCTGTAGAAAGAGCCAATGGAAATATTTTGTCAGGGCTAAATCGCAGGATAGTAGGATTAGCAAAAGGACTGTGGACCGAAGAGCTTCCGAAGATTTTTTGGTCCATTCGGACAACGCAAACAAGGTCCACAGGTTTTACTCCATTCAGATTACTATTCGGAGATAAAGCATATGGTTCAGATAGTGCCTTCCCCTCATAAACTTCCAGCTTCCGAGTGGACGCACTGGAACTGCGGGTTGACCGAGAGGGAAGTGTCATAAAGTTGAATCATATTTTCGGACTTCGAACCATTGGTTCGAAGTTTCCGACGTGGGGGCTGACATAATCCGGAGTCCAAGACACCGGCTTGTAGGCATCCATAAAAGAACCCAAAACCACATCATACGGAGTCCAAGCCATCGGCTGGTATACATCCGTAAAAAGAGTCGAAGGTGACCAAAATATGCGGAGCCCAAGCCACTGGCTTGTAGGTATTCGTAAAAAGAGGCGAAGGCGACCAAAATATGTGGAGCCCAAGTCATTGGCTTGTAGGTATCCGTAAAAAGAGTCCAAAGAGACCACTACGAACTCCGAACCACTGGTTTGACAGAATTCGCAAAAAAGAGCCAAAGGTGGCCAAAACAAAACAGAGTTTGAGCCATGAGCTTCGAATTACTGTTAAGATAGTCCAAAGTGACAAATTATCTAAGACACTAAAGTGTCCGGAAAGTTATCTCAAGTGATTTCTTTCAAAAAGAAAGGGTACTAAGTTGCCATTCTTCAGACTACAAATAGTCGAAAACATTTTATAAGATTTTAAAAGATCTTTAAATTACAGAGGGGCTCCGAACTCCCAAAATTGTACTCCGAAGTTTTTTCTTTGTGCCTAACCATCTTTGAATACAATTCGAAGTTGCTTACGCCCAAAGAGGGGCTAATAAATAGGGAGACAATTTTAATCGATATTTATTATTCAAACGAATATGATTATAGATTACATCATGAAAAATTGGTATCTATACCAAGAAGGAATCGAAGACCTCTTCGATCTCTAGATCTAGGGTTGGAACGACTAGTTCCAGTGCCGGGAGTTCTAATAACTTTACGTTTAACTCTTTTGCCTCCCTTCTAAGCTCTAAAGTCTTTTTGTTCTTGTTGAAGCTCGGCCCAAGTTCGAAGCCGTTCGGGGCTCCTTTCCCAGCTTCCAAGTTCTTCAGACTTTTTACTTCGAGCTTCATCTTCGTCTTAGACCATATAACGTCTTCAGAAGATGAAGTTTCCAAGTTAACCTCTTTTTCTTCCTTTTTAATATAAGATAGTATATCTTTGCTTACTTCGGGCGTAATTGCACCGGAGCTATCTCGAGGAACTAAAAATCGAGGGCGCTTGTAAACTTTTAAAAGATCAAAGGTAGCCCATAATGAGCGAAGTTCGTCGTTAATGTCTAACACTTCGACATCTTCCATATGAGGCAAAGCCTAAAAACATGATAAACAAATTTTCATTCATAAATGTACAAAAGCGTAAAGCTTTTACATAGTCAAAGATCCTAATACATATCTAAACCTACGGGTTCGGAGGAGGCTGACTGCTCGAAGCTTTGGTCCGAGCCTGCTTCTAGCGCTGTCCTTCGTCAATCCAGGCCTTGATCGCAGAACGACCTTCGGCTCTCCATGAAGTTTGGAAGGCTTGCCAAGCAGCGGCCACACCTTCGGAAGGAGTGAGAAGCTGATCGTCGTCGAAGGTAATTGGGCCCTCTCCTGTGCTCGGAGCTATCGATCAACCTAGATCCTCGTAGTAACGAAGTAGTCCAACGGCAGCCACTTGTCCGGAGAGTTCTCCGTAACGAATGCCTGCTGTCTTCATCTGCTTCGCTACTCCTTGAATCCTTTTCAGCCAGCGCAGCAAGGAAATGTTGTCATCTGAAGGAAGCGTTCTAGTAGTACCGAAGTACTCCAAAACGCCTAACAGTTGATCCATAACCTCCGCAGCTACCTTCTCGGACTTCAGCTTATCTTCGATTAGTACATCCTTCGCCGAAGTTAGCTCTTCCAGAACTCCGGAGAGTCTAGCAGCCTCTGTAGTCAAGGAATTCTTTTGATTCAAAAGCTGGCTAGCTTCCTCTCGGAGCTTGACAAGCTCGGTCCCCGCATTAGCGTGCTCCGCCTGCATCTTTTCAACTTCTGCTCGAAACACTATTCTTTCTGCTTCAAGCTCCTTGTTCGCAACCTCCAAGCCTTGTCTGGCCCTGCGCTCCGTTGACACCATGCTGTCCATATGAGTCACTCGGCCTTCGGAGATAGTGAGATTCGTTGAAGAGTTGCGTTTTCCTCTCGAAGGCGAGTAATTTCTCGTTCATTTGATATATTCGCAGCTCGGGCCAAGACTGTTTGCTGCGAAAAGAAAAAACCAAGGTAAGAAATTATTTGTATGTAAATTTGATGTTATTTCACAGATGCTTCGTACCTGGTAGGCTGCACGTTCCATGGCAGCGTTAAGCTCCGAACTCTCCGCCTCACTCAGGATGGCCACCAAGTTCGTCTCCCCAATTTCGCGACTAGCTCGATCCAAAGGCTCAAGCAAAGTCCGAAGACCAGTTCTTCGCTTTAAGAAAGGAGCCAGAAGAGGGAGCATACTTAAAGCTTGTTGGTCATCTTCGTTTGACGAAGGCTCAGAGTGTTGAGTTGTAGTCTTCGGAGCCTCCAGAGACTGCCCCCCTCGGTAGATTGGCTCTCGTCTGTTGACTCAGACGGAGTTGATCCGGAGCTCGGAGCAGGGAGGGGGTCCATTTTTCCTTTGCCTTTTCCAGGCCCCATCTGACTGGCTCCTGGGATTGGCTCCGAAGCTGTCGAAGGTCCAAGAATTGTATCTTCCGGACGGACCTCTTCTATGGAAGTGGACTCTGTAAAAACAAAAGTATTATACATCGTATAAATACACAAAATAAATATAAAAGAATTATTCGAAGTTTACCTTCGACATTTTAACGGCGGGTGAGCATCAGACTGCTTGGCGGATCGAAGGTGAGATCTTCGTCTGAATCAAGCGTCAAGTCTTCAACTGCCGGAGCGTTCTCCTGAACAGTCGTTGTTGCTTCATCCAGAATCAAAGCTGCAGAGACTTCGATTCCACTTTCATCCGCAGGAGCTTCGTCCTGAAGCAAATCCTCTTGAGCGGCCGGAGTCCTCGTTTGCTCAAGGTTGACTTGAGACTCCGGCACGTTCGCAACATCTTCAATATGCGTATCTGGTTGAGCTGCATCTTCATCAATCAACCTCACAAGTAACCTGCCTTCGTCCTCCTGAGAATCGGAGATTGAAGCTCTTGGACTCGAAGGTGCAGGGTTTTTTGGCTTTCGAGCCACCTTTTTGACCGGAGTCTTGGCGGAGCTCGAAGTTCCTACTTCAGCTTTCCTCTTCTTGGGCCCTTTTTCCGAAGGCACCCAATCCACCAAAGGAGGTGGAACCACTTCAAGCAGCTCCCATACTCGGCTGGATCTCTCCCAACTACCAACCAACTTGATTCTCCATTCCTTTTCAGTCGGAGTTGGGACGCCCAAAATCTTCTCTGAAGCTCGTACGATCTGCTCTGAAGTTATAGGGGCTGAAGAGGCTGAAAAACAAGTTAAGTTAGTTGCTCCTTCGAATGAATATGCATAATATATGTTGTTTTCGAAGTTACCTGCAGGGCTCGAAGTCGAAGTAATTTTGCGAAGACCGCCTTCCGAGTCCTCTTCGAAAGTGATTGGCCAGTTGGCCATCAACGGAGGGATTTGGAGCCCGAGGAACTCTTCGGCTAAGTCTCGCATGCTTAACCTTCAACTGATCTTTTGAAGCAAGCTGAGGCGAGCTTCAAGCTGGCCCGGATCCGGGTGCACAAGGGCTTCCTTTCGGAAGTTGATATCTTGAAGAGGTCCAGCTAGGCGATTGCTCGCCCCAACTTCGGCGTAAAACCACTTCAGGATCCAATCGGTGTACCATCTTGCATTGATGGCCTTAGCAGGAAATCGAAGGGCGTATTCATCCCGAAGTCTGAAATTGATGCTTCCGAAGGCCACCACCAGCTTTTCACCTCCGGGGCCTACGAAGGTCTTCGGTTGGCATGAAGCTCTATGCAGTGCTGCGAAGATCTCCGCCCTCCCTTCACAACCTTCGGCTCGCAGCGCCCATTCGAATATGGCAAGGCGCGCCACTGCATTCGGAGAAAGTTGAGGGAGAGTGACGTGGAACAAGTCCAAAACTTTCGCCAAGTAGTCTATCGCCGGGAGACCCAAACCAGCTTCGAAGAAGGCTTCAAAGACGACCACTTCTCCGGGCCTCGGTGACGGAATGTTTTCCTTCCCAAGATTGCGAATCATCACCCCTGAACTAATTTTCCCTTATACTGCAACCGCAAGCGATTCCCTACTGCAGGTTGACGGCCCCAGTTGATAAGATTGATCCGTGTACTTCGTGGAGGCTGGAAAGAGGTCTTGGGGGCTGACATTCTGGGGATTTCCTCCCGCCGTCATGGTTGTCGCTGCAGGTGTTGGAGCTGCCATCGCCAATGACGCAGCCGCTGCTGCAGCAGCAGCCTGCTGTCGAGCCAGGGCTGAAGGTGCTCCAGAACCTTTGGTTTTCGCCATTGAAACTAATGAGTTGCTTTGGAAGAAGAATGGAGGCTAGGGCTCAAAGAATGATTTGTTTGCACGAAAGCGGTGAAAAGGTACTCGAGAAGAGTTCGGGTCCTCTATTTATAGCTCAGACTCTAATTTTTTACCATTTGCCCATGCCGTTTCGCATTTCTAACCGTTACTTTGCTCCGAAATTTAAGCATTCCGTAACTTCCGTTAGAAGAAAGAAGCTAACGGCTATTTCTTCTAAGTCTAAAAAGGCTTTCAAACTTCCTGAGTTAAGTTACTTCGAATATAATTTTATTAGAAACTGATTCGAAGTTTACACCTCCACATAGTTCGGAGATGCTTTAATCTGCTAACCCCTACGCATGATTATTTTTCTTGCGCATACTGCTCTCCTAACATTATAGATCTAGCGGAGAAGCGTATTCGAGGGGCTACTGTTGGGGGAAAATATTCCATCTTCAGGGTTACTGCAGTGACAAGATAAAGATTGGTGATTAAGCTAAAGACTTCCAGCATATACCTTCGAAGATACATTGAATCAAGTTCGAAGCATGATGACGAGCTTTAGTTCGGAGTATATCTTCAAACTTAAACTTTTCCAGGATCTTCTTTGCCAGCTAAGATGGAAGACTGAGAAACCAAGGATTGGTTTCGGTGTTTTGTGATGAGTGATTGACTGGATTTTACCCTCTGTTCGAAGGGTACCTCCGAAGGGTGTTCGGAGGTAGTGTCACCGAAGTGTGTTCGGTGTGTGTTTGCTTGCTGCAGTTGTGCAGCGGAGTGTGCTCGTCGGAGGGGTCCGACAGTACGCGATGACTGGGTTCGTACCGATGGCTTCGGTACTTTGGGCGGTACACCGGAGTGTGTGCCGGAGGTTGCTAACCCGGAGAGGTCTCCGGAGTACTGGATACACTTGTTTGCTCTTCTGTGGTGCGCAGGGACTTCGGAGGCGACGGACAGGGTTCGAGCCAGGTGAACTTGGGTCAAGCGGGTGGCTTGATGCCAGGGGAGCGGGGAGCTCCGTCACGGTGGCTGCGAAGGTGGTCCGGGTCGGTCCTCGGGTCGAGGCGCGCCAGGTGAAGGCAGAGAGTGCGGAGTGTGGCTCCGGCTGAAGGTACTCCGAGACAAAGTCCTTGGAGGTGAGGCACTTCGAAGGTACTCCGGATGGAGTGACTTCGGAGTTGGATGGAACAAGTCCTCTGCGGAGGCAAGGAGTTCGAAGTGTGCTCCGGAGGGAGACACTCGAAGGTTACCCGACGAAGGTCTCAGAAGTCGAGGCGCATCGAAGGCATGGTCCGGGTGAGGCTCGTCGTGGAGTGTGCTCGGGGAGAGGCACTGCGACGGAGTGCTCATGGAATGCTTCATGCGAAGGCCTTGGACGAAGGAGGGACTTCGAAGGGTGGTACTCCGAAGGTGGGCTTCGGAGTGAGGTTGACTTGAGGTGCTTCGGCCATGCATGGCTTCGGTACACGGACGAACGGTGTTCGAGCTAGGAGTAGCTGCGAAGCCGTGGTGATCCACTCCGGAGGTGGTGGTGCGAAGGCCCAAGGGCTTTGACGGCTTCGGCTCAAAACCGTCACTGTATCGAAGGTCTTCTTCGGCGGAGCGAAGGCCAACAGGCTGCAGGCTTCTCGCCGAAGCTTCCGCACCCCTCGCGTGCGAAGGGAGGTTCCAGAAGTCAACACTGTAAAGGCTGACACTGTCTGTTCTGAAAAAGGCTGACACTGTCCCCTCTGCAGCTGACAGAGAAGCCTCCAAAATAAAGGTGGACTACCTTTTGTACCCCTTAGTTCTGTAGAGACAAAATGGATGTAAACCCTAGGGGTAAAGTAGTCACTTCCTTAGGATGAAGCCGTGGGCTATAAATATGGGGGCTCGGTAGGTAACATTTAACACTTTTGAGCATTTACTGTTGAGCTCCTGTAGCCATACACTTCAATTGAATACATCCTGAGAGTTCATTTTTCTGTGTTCCGTGTTCAAGCGGCGAAGCCCTGTTTCTGTGTGCTTTTGCTTGAGCTCGCGTTGCATACCTCGCTAGCTTTTAGTTCACCGAAGCCTGTCTTGGCGAAGGGTGTTTTTCTGGCGAAGTGTGCTTTTCAGTGTGCTGTCGCTCTGTGTAACACGAGGCAAGACCTCGCTGCTTACTAGCGAAGCCCTGGTAGTATCCCGTTTTGCTTCCTGTGTCGAAGTCCTTAGCGTAGTCCGTTTTGTGTGCGTGTAGACCTTTGCGTACGAAGCCCAGCACCAGTTGCTGTCGCTAAGTACTTGGTCGAAGTCCTCAGAGGGCTGTCCACTCTTGCGAAGGGTGAAGTGCGAAGCCTGCTCGAAGCACCCTGTGTGCGGAGCCTGCACTGACTTAGCAGAGTTGGTTTTCGAGGGTTGTAAGTGGAGCGAAGTCTTCTTGACTTCGAACTTTTGCCTCTCCGAAGCCTGTGTTCGAAGGTGTCGAAGTACCTCCGAACCAGACCTTCGAAGTCTGTGTTCGAAGCCTGTTCCGCAGAAGACAGAACAGAACCGAAGGCTAAGTTTTTAGCCCGAAATTTTAAAAGCTCCCATTCACCCCCCCTCTGGTCGCCGTTTCCGGTCCAACAATTGGTATCAGAGCGGGTTAAGATCACCAGTTGACCTTAACCGGTTTTGTGATCTGTTGGCGACATGGATAGAGGCAGTAAAATTCCTCTGTTCGATGGGACAGATTTTGCATACTGGAAGGTGCGCATGGAGGCTTACTTGTTAAGCCAAGGAAATGCAATTTGGGAGATTGTGGACTCACAATACTCCATCCCTGATACCCGCACCACTCAAACTGAAAAAGATCAGTATATTGCCAACTCGAAGGCAAGGAACATACTGTTCATTGGTTTGAGTCGGAGTGAGTTTGATAGGGTGCAGCACCTTAGGACTGCTAGGGAGATTTGGACAACACTCACTGTCTTTCATGAGGGCTCTGCTCAGATTAAGGCCAGGCGCCAAAGCACCTACAATCAACAGTATCAGCTGTTTGTGCAGGCACCTGGTGAATCTGTAGATGCCATGTTTTCTCGCTTTGACGCGATAGTGAGTAACTTGCGATCCAACGGGACGCTTGCTTACAGTGATCACGATAGGGCTATCAAGCTTCTCTATGCTCTTGACCGTAGCATATGGGAGGTGAAGATATCCAGCATTGAGGAGTCCACAGGCTATGACACATTGACCTGTGACGAACTCTTTAGCAAGCTGAAGTCCACAGAGATTGCCAAGGCATCTCTTGCAGTGCACAGAAGCTCTTTGCCACAGCCATTGGCATTGGTTTCTAGCACTAGCCGTGGCACCACTGCAGAACCAAGCACATCAGGCACTTGTGTTCTTGCAGATGGTTTTGCTTTGTCCTCCCTGGTCTCCGTCACAAAGGAGCAGGTGGATACTCTAGCTGATGATGAGCTTGCTCTCATTGCCCGGAGGTTCACCCGCTTTCATCATGAGAGACGGGATCAGAGGAGAAGTGGTTTTAGTGGCTGCTATGAATGTGGCGACACCTCTCACATTAAGGCAAACTGCCCCAAGGTCAAAAGAGAGATGAGAGTGACCGCCCCAAATTCCACAAAAAGGAGAGGAAGCCCTTTGTGAAGGGCAAGCGCGGCAAGATGGCTAAGAAAGTAGCCAAGGCCGCTTCCAGAGCCTTTGTTGCTGCTCTCAGCGACATCGACACGTCCTCAACTGAGGAGTCGAGCTCTGAGGAGGAGGAGTCCCCAAGGAAGGAGGACAAGAAGGACAAGAAGGGACGTGACTTCACCGGCCTTTGTTTCATGGCCGACAGCGATCACAGCGGCGATGAGCTTGACTCATCTGAGGTAAACCTATCATCTGACCAGCTTCTAATTAAATTAGATGAGCTGAATGAAGTAGTGCTAGGTCAGGATAGATTACTTGTGCAAGCCGCTAGAGAAAGAAAAGACCTTAGACTTAGGCTAGAAAATGTTTCTACTGAATATGCCATGCTTAAGTCTAAGTTTGATGATGCTGAATGTGAGTCTTGTTCTGTTGTCATGGGTGAGCTTGCTCAGTTGCGTTCTGTTCATGCTCAAACTCTTTCTGAGCTTGAGACTGCACAGAAGCAGCTTTTGGAGGTGGATTCTAGACCTCATGATGTTATTGAGTGCATGAACTGCTCTTTATTGCGCGATAGCATTAATTTACGTGATAAGCATGTTCATGATTTAGATGCTAGATTGGAGAGGGCCGGTAGTTCTAAGGATGTGCAACCTGTTTGTGACACTTGCATCACCCTTAAGGACCAGCTAGGCACTGTCAGAGAGCGAGCTGAAAACCTCATGTCTGAAAATGAATACCTTCTTTCTGTGGTGAACAAATGCACTGAGGGGAAGGGTAGGATGGATTTGCTCTTGGCCAAGACCAAGTTGTGTGCTGACAGAGCCGGGGTAGCTCTAGGTTTGGGTTTTGAGAGGATAGCTTCAGACAGTAAGACCAAAACTGTTTTTACCTCTCCCACCACCCTAGAGAAAGAGAGAGCTCTGTTAGACACCCCATCAGCCAAAAAGCCTACCCATCCACCAAAGAAAACCACTCCTCCTACCAAGAAAAATCCTCCCAAGAAAACCACACAGAAGAAACCCAAGGAGCCTGTGAGAGTTGCTCCTGTGACCCATGAGAGTGCCCCCAGGAGATTGTTTCACTGTTCTTATTGTCAGCGGGCGGGTCATTTGATTGGTTTCTGTTTCCGTCGCATCAAGGATGAGCGACGTGCACAGGCGATGAGCTATCAGGACATGCATTACCCATCTTTAGGTATGCATGAGTCTGAGTATTACTCTCGTCCTGTTTTCGAGGCTCCTCGTGCTTCTCGGAGAGGTTTTGCTCCTCGAGGTGTTCACCATGTTCCATACGGTGGTAGACCTCGGGCGAGTAGCTTTGTACCTCGTCAGAGTAGGAGACCTCGACATGCTTTGCGTTCTTTGCATGTAGGTAGACCTCGCACTTTGCATCAGTCTGATTATTATGTGCGTAGACCGTCTGCTTTTACTGTGCCTACTACTCGTGTCACTCAGTGCTGGATGCCTCGTCATTATTTTACTCACCCCAGCACTGAGCGATCGAGGCATTCTTATCATGTGTAGGCGACAGGTCGAGGCTTGGAGGGCACGTGGATCATGGACTCCGGTTGTTCGCGCCACATGACCGGAGATGTAAATTGGTTCTCCAGCCTCACAACAACCAAGCAAAGGGAACATATCACCTTCGGAAACAATCGAAGGAGTAGAGTGAAAGGTAAAGGTGTGGTAAGAATTAACGCAAACTTCACTCTCAAAGATGTTGCTTTGGTTGAGAACCTGGGATACAATTTGCTGTCTGTATCTCAGTTGCTTGATGAGGGCTTCGAAGTGCGATTTCATCGCGATACTTCGCAAGTGCTCAATTCTGATGGCGTTGTGGTGTGTAAGATCTTTAGAGTTGGGAGAGTTTTTGGAGCTGATTTTTCAGAGTCGTCTGGTTCTTCTCATTGCCTTGTTGCACATTCGACCTCTGAGCTTTGGAAGTGGCATAGGAGACTAGGGCATATGAGCTTTGAGTTGCTTGCTCGTCTGAGCGCCCTAGGTTTGATCCGAGGATTGCCCAAGCTCAAGTTTGAGAAGAATTTAGTTTGCGCTCCTTGTCGACATGGTAAAATGATTGCCGCTTCGCATTCGCCAGTCACCACTGTGATGACTGAACAGCCCGGAGAACTTCTCCATATGGACACTGTAGGTCCCTCTCGGGTTAGTTCTTTAGGCGGCAAGTGGTATGTACTTGTTATTGTCGACGATTTCTCTCGCTACTCTTGGGTCTACTTTCTTGCCAGCAAGGATGAAGTGTTTTCACACTTTCGGAGCTTGGCTTTGAGACTTTTCACTGAACTCCCAGGTGCATTAAAATTCATTCGAAGCGATAATGGCACCGAGTTCAAAAATAGTCTCTTTGTTGACTTTTGCATGGAGCATGGCATAGAACATCAATTCTCTGCTCCGCGGGTTCCTCAACAGAACGGTGTTGTTGAGAGGAAAAACCGCACTTTGGTTGAGATGGCTAGGACGATGCTTGATGAGCATAGGACTCCTAGAAAATTCTGGGCTGAGGCCATGAACACTGCTTGCTACATCTCGAACCGAATTTTCTTGCGCTCAATTTTAAATTTGACATCTTATGAGTTGCGTTTTGGGAGACAGCCCAAGGTTACTCATCTTCGAGTTTTTGGCTGTCGCTGCTTTATCCTAAAACGTGGTAACTTGGATAAATTTGAGTCGCGATCTTCTGACGGGATCTTTTTGGGTTATACTACTCATGGTCATTCTTATCGTGTTTATAACTTGGAAACTAACACTGTCATCGAGTCATGTGATGTGACTTTTGATGAATCAACCCCCTCTGTTAGTTCTGCTTTTGAACAGGCAAATGAACACGACATGGAACAGACCTTATTCGAAGACGAAGATCCCGAAGAATTCGAGGATGATCCCCTACTACCCTCGACATCGACCCCCGAAGCTGACCCCGCTTCTACTACTTCGGCACGAGGTCCCGAAGCGACTACCTCGACATCGGTCATCTTGGACCACTCCAACGCACAAGTTGAGGGGGAGACTGCATCCCGCCGTGAGGCTCCACATCATGTCCAAAGGATGCACCCTCCCGAGCAGATCATTGGTGAGCTTGATCAAAGGGTAACACGTTCTCACGCTCATTTCACTAATGCTGCTTTTGTTGCTTCTTTCGAGCCCTTAGATGTTAGTCATGCACTTTCTGATTCTAGTTGGATCAATGCCATGCATGAGGAACTTGAAAATTTTGAGAGAAACCAAGTCTGGACTTTAGTTGATCCTCCACCAAATGTTCATTTCATTGGAACAAAATGGATTTTCAAAAATAAACAAGGGGAGGATGGAACAATTGTTAGAAATAAGGCTAGACTTGTAGCTCAGGGTTTTTCTCAACTAGAAGGGATTTATTTTACTGAAACTTTTGCACCTGTTGCTCGCCTTGAGGCCATTAGGATTTTGCTTGCCTTTGCGACATCCCGGGGATTCAAACTCTATCAAATGGATGTCAAAAGTGCTTTTCTTAATGGCTTCATAGGTGAAGATGTTTATGTAAAACAACCCCCCGGTTTTGAAAACCCCAAGTACCCACATAAAGTCCTTAAACTTCATAAGGCTCTTTATGGACTCAAGCAGGCCCCTCGGGCTTGGTATGATAGACTTAAGTCTTTTCTGCTTGAGCGAGGGTATTTGATGGGCTCTATTGATAAAACTTTGTTTACTCTCAAGCATGGCAAAGATTTCCTTCTAGTGCAGATTTATGTGGATGATATCATCTTTGGTGGCTCTTCTCATGCTTTAGTTGCCGAGTTTGCAGATACCATGAGCAGGGAGTTTGAAATGTCAATGATGGGTGAACTCACCTTTTTCCTTGGTTTGCAAATCAAGCAAAGCAAACAAGGTACTTTTGTCCACCAGACAAAGTACACCAAGGACCTGCTCAAGAAATTCGACATGTCCGATGCGAAGCCCCTCGCCACTCCAATGGCTACATCTGTAGCATTGGACCCTGACGAAGATGGAGAAGCCGTAGATCAGAAGGAGTTCCGGAGCATGATCGGCTCCCTCCTCTACTTGACTGCCACGAGGCCGGACATACACTTCGCTGTGTGTCTGTGCGCTCGTTTTCAGGCTTCACCACGAGCTTCGCACCGCCAAGCGGTTAAGCGCATTCTAAGGTATCTCAAACACACCCTTGAATTTGGCATATGGTATTCATCGTCTTCATCTTTATGTCTTAGAGGTTATTCAGATGCGGATTTTGCTGGGTGTAGAATTGATAGGAAGAGTACCTCTGGTACTTGTCATTTTCTGGGTACGTCTCTGGTTTGCTGGTCTTCCCGCAAACAGTCTAGTGTTGCACAATCGACGGCCGAGGCCGAATATGTTGCTGCAGCTAGCTGTTGCTCTCAGATTTTGTGGATGGTTTCCACTTTGCGGGATTTCGGGTTAGATTATAAGAGTGTTCCACTTTTCTGTGATAACACTAGTGCTATTTGCATTGCAAACAACCCGGTTCAGCACTCCAGAACCAAACACATTGATGTACGGTATCATTTTCTCAGAGATCACAATGAGAAGGGTGATATTGAACTTCAATATGTTGATACCCAACACCAGCTTGCCGATATTTTTACAAAACCCCTCGATGCTTCTCGATTTGCTTACTTGCGTGGGGAACTTGGTATTTGTCATCCCTATGGCATTTTGTGAGGGGGAGCTGATTTTAATTGTCTTGCATATGCTCTTTATGGGTGAAATTGCATTTACATATTTTGCTATTATATGCCTGCTTTTAATTCAAAGAAATCATGACAGCTCAGCTCTGTGAAATATGTCTGGAACATTGATTGTGCATGATGTTTTATTTTCTAAAATCAAAACTTGCTCACCGCACAATCTTGTATCTAGCTTGATTAGGCTGGACTGCTTTTAGCTATCTTTTATCTACTTGACAGCAAGAAACTGTTCCTTGGATGCTAAAATTTGCAAAATTGTGTTCTTTATTCATGGATATTCATCAAAATATTTCATTCATCTGAATCAAAATCAAAAATCCATGATTTGCCTGGTTTAAATGAAAAGATCCAGGAGGGTTTGTTTGTCGCACTACTCTATTCTAGACTGCTTACCATTGCACTTTGGTCTGAACTGGAATAGTGTAGTGTATGCCAAAATCACCGCCTCAAGCTTCAGATGGCTTTCATGCCTAGGCTTGGCCTGATTGGAAAGTATAAGGTAGACAAACAAATAACCCCTGGCATTAAGAAAAAGAACAACAAAATTAATTGATCATCAAGTTTGCTTTCACAGCTCCTTTTGAACAAGACTTGTCTGTCTAGGGTAGAATTTGTTAGCTTTGCGCAGTCCTTGCCTTCTCATGTCTAACTACTGTGATTAAGTGGTGATGCTTTTACTTCAAAATGACAAAATCACATGCCATCATCTTGTTTCACAGATTGTTAAATTGAGCTGAGCACATGATCATTTGTGTTAATTTTGGCATATTTTTGCATTATATGTCTTTGCAATTCTATTCATTTCGCAGCTTTGCATCTTTTGAATGCTCCTTGATGCTTGCATTGCCAAAGGGGGAGAGATTTTGCTATGTTCTCTGCTGCAAGAAGGCATTATTCATTATTTCTAAAGGGGGAGAGATTTTTGACATAAAGGGGGAGAAAAATTTGCTCAACTCAGGGGGAGTTTTTATCCAAAGGGAGTTTTGCCGAAGGGGCCTTTACTCTTTTACAAAGGGGGAGAAAAATTCTTTTATCAAGTGACATGCTTTGGCTCTTTTTGAGTTTTATGGTCACTTGTGTGCTGAAAGTTTTTTAAATTTTCTTGAACTTGGATTTGGTTGTCAATGCACTCATCAAGGGGGAGATTGAGAAACCAAGGATTGGTTTCGGTGTTTTGTGATGAGTGATTGACTGGATTTTACCCTCTGTTCGAAGGGTACCTCCGAAGGGTGTTCGGAGGTAGTGTCACCGAAGTGTGTTCGGTGTGTGTTTGCTTGCTGCAGTTGTGCAGCGGAGTGTGCTCGTCGGAGGGGTCCGACAGTACGCGATGACTGGGTTCGTACCGATGGCTTCGGTACTTTGGGCGGTACACCGGAGTGTGTGCCGGAGGTTGCTAACCCGGAGAGGTCTCCGGAGTACTGGATACACTTGTTTGCTCTTCTGTGGTGCGCAGGGACTTCGGAGGCGACGGACAGGGTTCGAGCCAGGTGAACTTGGGTCAAGCGGGTGGCTTGATGCCAGGGGAGCGGGGAGCTCCGTCACGGTGGCTGCGAAGGTGGTCCGGGTCGGTCCTCGGGTCGAGGCGCGCCAGGTGAAGGCAGAGAGTGCGGAGTGTGGCTCCGGCTGAAGGTACTCCGAGACAAAGTCCTCGGAGGTGAGGCACTTCGAAGGTACTCCGGATGGAGTGACTTCGGAGTTGGATGGAACAAGTCCTCTGCGGAGGCAAGGAGTTCGAAGTGTGCTCCGGAGGGAGACACTCGAAGGTTACCCGACGAAGGTCTCAGAAGTCGAGGCGCATCGAAGGCATGGTCCGGGTGAGGCTCGTCGTGGAGTGTGCTCGGGGAGAGGCACTGCGACGGAGTGCTCATGGAATGCTTCATGCGAAGGCCTTGGACGAAGGAGGGACTTCGAAGGGTGGTACTCCGAAGGTGGGCTTCGGAGTGAGGTTGACTTGAGGTGCTTCGGCCATGCATGGCTTCGGTACACGGACGAACGGTGTTCGAGCTAGGAGTAGCTGCAAAGCCGTGGTGATCCACTCCGGAGGTGGTGGTGCGAAGGCCCAAGGGCTTTGACGGCTTCGGCTCAAAACCGTCACTGTATCGAAGGTCTTCTTCGGCGGAGCGAAGGCCAACAGGCTGCAGGCTTCTCGCCGAAGCTTCCGCACCCCTCGCGTGCGAAGGGAGGTTCCAGAAGTCAACACTGTAAAGGCTGACACTGTCTGTTCTGAAAAAGGCTGACACTGTCCCCTCTGCAGCTGACAGAGAAGCCTCCAAAATAAAGGTGGACTACCTTTTGTACCCCTTAGTTCTGTAGAGACAAAATGGATGTAAACCCTAGGGGTAAAGTAGTCACTTCCTTAGGATGAAGCCGTGGGCTATAAATATGGGGGCTCGGTAGGTAACATTTAACACTTTTGAGCATTTACTGTTGAGCTCCTGTAGCCATACACTTCAATTGAATACATCCTGAGAGTTCATTTTTCTGTGTTCCGTGTTCAAGCGGCGAAGCCCTGTTTCTGTGTGCTTTTGCTTGAGCTCGCGTTGCATACCTCGCTAGCTTTTAGTTCACCGAAGCCTGTCTTGGCGAAGGGTGTTTTTCTGGCGAAGTGTGCTTTTCAGTGTGCTGTCGCTCTGTGTAACACGAGGCAAGACCTCGCTGCTTACTAGCGAAGCCCTGGTAGTATCCCGTTTTGCTTCCTGTGTCGAAGTCCTTAGCGTAGTCCGTTTTGTGTGCGTGTAGACCTTTGCGTACGAAGCCCAGCACCAGTTGCTGTCGCTAAGTACTTGGTCGAAGTCCTCAGAGGGCTGTCCACTCTTGCGAAGGGTGAAGTGCGAAGCCTGCTCGAAGCACCCTGTGTGCGGAGCCTGCACTGACTTAGCAGAGTTGGTTTTCGAGGGTTGTAAGTGGAGCGAAGTCTTCTTGACTTCGAACTTTTGCCTCTCCGAAGCCTGTGTTCGAAGGTGTCGAAGTACCTCCGAACCAGACCTTCGAAGTCTGTGTTCGAAGCCTGTTCCGCAGAAGACAGAACAGAACCGAAGGCTAAGTTTTTAGCCCGAAATTTTAAAAGCTCCCATTCACCCCCCCTCTGGTCGCCGTTTCCGGTCCAACAATTGGTATCAGAGCGGGTTAAGATCACCAGTTGACCTTAACCGGTTTTGTGATCTGTTGGCGACATGGATAGAGGCAGTAAAATTCCTCTGTTCGATGGGACAGATTTTGCATACTGGAAGGTGCGCATGGAGGCTTACTTGTTAAGCCAAGGAAATGCAATTTGGGAGATTGTGGACTCACAATACTCCATCCCTGATACCCGCACCACTCAAACTGAAAAAGATCAGTATATTGCCAACTCGAAGGCAAGGAACATATTGTTCATTGGTTTGAGTCGGAGTGAGTTTGATAGGGTGCAGCACCTTAGGACTGCTAGGGAGATTTGGACAACACTCACTGTCTTTCATGAGGGCTCTGCTCAGATTAAGGCCAGGCGCCAAAGCACCTACAATCAACAGTATCAGCTGTTTGTGCAGGCACCTGGTGAATCTGTAGATGCCATGTTTTCTCGCTTTGACGCGATAGTGAGTAACTTGCGATCCAACGGGACGCTTGCTTACAGTGATCACGATAGGGCTATCAAGCTTCTCTATGCTCTTGACCGTAGCATATGGGAGGTGAAGATATCCAGCATTGAGGAGTCCACAGGCTATGACACATTGACCTGTGACGAACTCTTTAGCAAGCTGAAGTCCACAGAGATTGCCAAGGCATCTCTTGCAGTGCACAGAAGCTCTTTGCCACAGCCATTGGCATTGGTTTCTAGCACATCGCATTTCTAACCGTTACTTTGCTCCGAAATTTAAGCATTTCGTAACTTCCGTTAGAAGAAAGAAGCTAACGGCTATTTCTTCTAAGTCTAAAAAGGCTTTCAAACTTCCTGAGTTAAGTTACTTCGAATATAATTTTATTAGAAACTAATTCGAAGTTTACACCTCCACATAGTTCGGAGATGCTTTAATCTGCTAACCCCTACGCATGATTATTTTTCTTGCGCATACTGCTCTCCTAACATTATAGATCTAGCGGAGAAGCGTATTCGAGGGGCTACTGTTGGGGGAAAATATTCCATCTTCAGGGTTACTGCAGTGACAAGATAAAGATTGGTGATTAAGCTAAAGACTTCCAGCATATACCTTCGAAGATACATTGAATCAAGTTCGAAGCATGATGACGAGCTTTAGTTCGGAGTATATCTTCAAACTTAAACTTTTCCAGGATCTTCTTTGCCAGCTAAGATGGAAGACTTATCTTCTTTCTTGTTAGATTAGTCTTTTACCATTTTAGCCCTATTGAGGGCACCGAATAGTTTCCACTATGTCGGTTGTAATAGAGGGGTACAAAGGTCTTTTCCTTAATGTTTAGACCTATAAATACCCCCCATTTTGCCCTGTAAACAGGATCGAATACAAGTTATTCAATACACACATTCGAACTATTCTAAGTTATTATCCTTTCGGAGGCTTAGAACAGTTCACTTCGCAAACACTTCGTTTGTTAGTTTCTAATCTCTAGAAACCTGTTAGCGTAATCTTTTACGCCAACAGTTATATTGCCTAGAGTGGCAATCATCATGGGGGTTGGTAGAGGGAGTACTTCCAAGTTGTTGGTTCTCACAAAACCCTCCGAGATGAAAGAGTGTGTTGCCCTAGAGTCAAATAGTATCGTAGCCAGTAAAGAATTTGTGGTAAACGTACCGAGCATGACTTCAGGAGCTTCCTCCGTGCTGATGTGGTTGACACGGGCACGAACTGCCTGGTTGGGTGTCACGTCTTGGTGTTGCTTGAGGTGAGGACACTGGTGCGAGTAGTGCCCTTCTTTCCGGCAGTTGAAGCAGACGACCGACTTTCCTTGGCGATCCCTCAAGATCGGGGCCTTGGTGGCAGGCGTCGGCTGAGCGGCCGGAGCTGGTGGAGCGGGGTGAGGATGCCCGGCGTTGGATCCACTGGCGGCGTGAGGTGGCCTGTAGGCGGGACGAGGATGGTAGGCGGGCGCTGGTGTTGGAGGGACGAAGCGGGGCCTCTGGGAATTCGCCTGCTGATGCTTGAAGGCGATCATCTCCCTCTTCTTGAGGTCCAACTTGTTTTGCTCAGTCTGTTGGATGAGCGCCTTGTTCACCAACCGTTGAAAGTCGGCGTAGTCGGTGGCGACGAGCTGGATGGACAGCTCATCCTTAAGTCCCCGGAGGAACTTAGCCTGGCGGAGGGCGTCAGTCCGCACCTCTTCTGGCGTGTAGCGTGCCAGACAGTTGAACTCATGGAGGTACTCCATGACAGTCCGGCTGCCCTGTTGCAGGCCGCGGAACTCCTGCTGCTTGATCGCGATGACTCCGGCGGGGACGTGGGCGGCGCGAAAGGTGATGGTGAACTCCGCCCAAGTCACCACGTGGTCCTCTGGTTGGGACTCATGGTAGTTGTCCCACCATTCGGCGGCAGGACCCTAGAGCTGATGAGTGGCGAACGCCACTCTCTCCCGGTCGGTGCATGGGAGGAGGTCTAGCTTCTTCCCTATGGTGCGAAGCCAATCTCCGGCCTCCATGGGGTTGGTGGTGCTGGAGAAGATCGGTGGGCGCACGCGCAGGAACTCCGGGAGTTGGGGCGCGGGCGCGGGCGCGGGTGCGGGTGCATGAGGGGCGGGCTCCACATTTTGCAGGCGGTCCAACTGCGCCTGTTGGTGCTGCATTTGGGTGAGGAGGGCGGTGATCAACTGGTTTTGGTTCGCCATCATTTTCGCCAAGGTGGGATGGTTGGTGGATGGCGGTCCAGTCTGTCGTTGGCCCGTTGCGCCCAGTTGGGCACAACATTTCCGGGCAAGCCGTTGCTTCCTCCTTCTCCATTGTTGGAGCCGGTGTTCTGGTTGTCGGCCATCTTCTGAACATAAGATGTTAGCCATAAGATATAAAGATGATGAGACAACATTTTAATCCAAATGGCCCGTTGAGGCCCATATATATATTTCCAGTGGTGTAAAAAGTTCATTACATCAAAGTTTTTATTTTACCCTACCCACAACACAAGTTGTTGCAGGTAGCACCACATACACAAAAATTTATTCATTCATCAATCAACGATGGCTATCGTCTACTCGCCATCGGAGGCGGTCTCCGTGCTCTCGTGCTCTCAGAACCACGAGCACGCGGGTCCTGAGGAATGGTGGGCTCGAGAAAATTCTCGATAATGGGGTCGGAGACGAGGCCGGGGAGCGGTGCAGGGGCGCTGGCGGTGGATGGTCCGGCGGTCAAGGGGTGTGGTGGGATCCTCTTAGGGCGAGGGGCAGGCTCGCGGATAGGCTTCCTCTTCCTCGGGATGAGGGGAACCATCTCCGCAATGTCCTTCTGGAGCTGCATAATCTTGCGCTGCAGCTCGCCATTTTGTTGGATCAAGTTCTTCGTCTCCTGACGAAGGAACTCAACCGCCTCATGGTGCTCATCGGCGTCAAGCACGGCCTCGGTATGGAGGTCGTCCATGGCCTGAAGAAGACGTGACTGTCGGGCCATGACCTGATCACGAACGGAGTGAACTCCGATGTAGATGCTACGGTGGGCGTCGGTAGTGCGCTTCGGCACAAGCCGGAAGGACGAGTTTTGAAGACGATCATCATAGATCATCCTCAACTCCATAAGGGATTGGAGAGCGACGTGTTGGCATGCAACTTCGAAGCTTGGGCCCCCAAGTGCTGTTGTGAAGGGCGGCAGGTGTTCTCCGGATCCATGGATGGTGAGGGAGACGTCGCAGGGTCCGACGAATTCTTCCATGTACACCCCATGGAACTCGGGCTCAAAGAGGAACCCAAGGAAGGTGAGCATCATGCGGAGCTCCCTGACGAAGCCCTCGTAGTGGCGGCAATAGATGTGTACTTGGTAGACCGGCATCTACAAAAACAACAAGTTGAAGAAAAATGAGGGGAGGAACAAAGTTTATAAAGTAGGTTTTTGGGAAATAAATTTTCTGCAGCTATTGGCTAGGCTGGTCCGTTTGGCTTCCTACAGTCAAATCGGCTCTGATACCATCTTGTGGCGCCCCGATTTAACAAATCAGAACATTATTGAATTTCATAAGAAAAACAATAATACAAAAGGTTCATCATGCGACAACGTACATACGACAAGCATTCATGGTACGTAGACCATATTATTACATAAGAGTGTAATTAAAATAATAAAAATAAATTGCATGACGAACGTCTTCTTCAAGATCTTTCTTCTTGACTGGGTCGCTACTCCAGACCATGCTCGTAGCAAGCATCCTCTAAATTGTGTGTCCAACGGGTATGAGTACAAAGAGTATTCAACAAGCCACCGCAAATGCAAGTAGTAATGCAAGATAATAACAAAGGAAGGATAATGGCTAAAAGTGCGGAAAAGTACAATTTTCAGTTATTGCATTTAGTGTAGTCAAATTTTATCATGCGGAATAATAAACATGAACATCCATAATACCATCTAACTCGAGGAGTACGTTTTCTCTCCTCGCACAACAGTCCTTACATGTCAAACCATCATGCACATTCATTCCAAAAGTAAACTAACTGTGGGATGTCACGCAACCCGCCCTTGACCGTGGGCTCCGCTTTTCGAAAATATTTATGACTCTGATCAAAGGTGTACTACTGTACCCACAAGGCACGCACTCATCCCAAACACCAAAGTGTAGCGAGATGACCCATACCACGGGAACTCGTGCAAAAACTTCAGCATGAAATGCTCCAAGCGATAACCACCCGTTCTAGATTTCGCCGGCGCGCCGGGCCGCATCCCGGCTAACGTCGCACCCCGTTTTGCGCCACATCGGTATAAGCCACCTGTAGGAGCTGCTTGACCCATCTCCAAGTGGTGGCCTCGGTTTGGAACACTCCATACCTTAGTTAGGACTTACCCATTAGACTTGTGGTTAGTACGGAAATGTATTGCAACGGATCCCTCAGACCGGTCTTTATAGTGCCCCGGGTGCTACCGACCAATGCCCTAGCTTGCACCCGGAACCCACCATGCATACACTCTCAACCATAACTCTATCACCAATAGCATTCTAGGGATGAGAATAACGGGGATCATATAGTAGATTCCAATTGCTACGACTCATTTTTAATCCTATAGCAATCGTTTCGATACATTGGACACTAGCTAATAATACTAATCATATGGTGACAGGGAGTTTAGGCTAGATAGCATGGCTTGGGTTGCACAACAAAGTCCGGGGATCCTAAATAAATATATTGTAAAGGTTTCATTTGACTAATGCATGTATATTCTATGTGTTTTAGCGATAGTTTAATAAAACATGGGTCCAATATGCTCAAAAGTGTTGTTTGGTGACTTGCCTTGTTCAGCGAAAGGCGACAGGGGAACTTCTAGGTAATACTCCGGCTCCTCGGTGGCGTCGTAGTCTTTTTAACATGAATAATAAACATAACATTCAATAAACAATACAAAAATTACACAACAAGCGTATAGGTTTTGATTGGTTTAACTTAAGGAAAATAAAGTTGTTAAGTTTCTGAAATTCATTTTATGAATATTTAAAAATGAACTATAATGAGATATGGTCCTTTAATAAAAGAGATAAGAGTGTGAACAATTTTATTTTAAGTTTTCTAACCAATTCAAAATAAGTGGTTCAGAGAAAACTTAGTGGTTCCATTCTATTAACAGGAAAATAATGAAGATAAATTTTACTGAAATTTAAATAATTAAATTTGAAATTTTTCCTTAAAGAGCATTTGGATACTTTATTAAATAAACATGAAATATCCAAAGTAAACATACTGTTTTATTGTACTAACATGTAGAGGATAAAATTATAAATTTTCTGGAATTGAAATGGTAATTTTTGGAGTCCAAATGCGCAAGATATGAATTTTAGAAGTTTAAAATCATTTCTGGAATTTAAATTAAATCCAAATACAGGCGTCGGTCCACGGTGAGCCGAGTCCACCGTGCACCCGCG
This sequence comes from Zizania palustris, assembly GCA_019279435.1. Taxonomy (NCBI): domain Eukaryota; kingdom Viridiplantae; phylum Streptophyta; class Magnoliopsida; order Poales; family Poaceae; genus Zizania; species Zizania palustris. The sequence continues at coordinate 49,210,335 of JAAALK010000284.1, forward strand.
CACTGTGCACGTTCGCCGGATCGAGATCCACCGTTGGATCGCGATCGGGCGGTCACGGGCGAGGCGGGAGAGTTAAAATGACGTGGACGGTTGAGATTAAAACACTGAACCGGTACGCGATGGACGGACCAGATGCAATGCGGAATTTAAAAACTAACGGACGCACGGGATTAAAATGTACCACTTCGATCAGATCCGACGGTGTGGATTAAATTGCGCACGTGATAATACCGGCGTCGTCCGATCGCGATCGCACGGCCGTGATTAAATCCGACACGGCACGGGTACTCAGCCCGTGTGAGAAACCATGTTGAAGAATATGGTTTTGATATTCCAGATGTGATGAGTGATTGTCAACGGAAGTCAAAGGAAGGGAGAGATGAAGACCTGCCGAGTCTGAGGCGCATGTGACTCAGGTATACGGGCAGTGAGCGACGGCCGGGCAGAGGAGCCGAGGAGTCGGGCTGGCCCAATCCGGATACATGGCTAGGAGTGGCAGATCGGATACATGGCTAGGAGTGGCAGATGATCCACCGGTCTGTTGACTGGGTTTGACTCAGGTACACGGGCGGCGAGCCATTGCCGGGCTAAGGAAGCCGCGGGTGGGTACCCAGTGCGAAGATAGTGGACGATTTGTCAGTTTTGGCGTAAAACTGACGATCTATGTTTAATTCTTTTTGGATATTAATATTTAGTTTTAAGTTTAGAATATTTTTATCCGAGTCAGTTAATTTTTCTAAGAATATTTTAGTAATTTTCGGAATTTATTTTAGAGTCAATTTATTTTACCCGAGGGTAAAGTAGTCTTTTCATGTATTAGGATTTGCCTATAAATAGGCCCCTATCCCCTTGGGGATAGTTGACGGTTTTATAAGAGATTAATCTATAGTCCACCGCAATTTTTTCATCTACTATTTTTCCTTTGTTCTCCGTTCTCCGGTTTTCAATCTGCATCACCGGGCGCACACTTCTCCATGGTGGTAGTCCGACGGCAAAACCAGTTGCGTCAGTCTGCGGGCCCCACGGCGTTGCAGGATATCACGGCGAAAAAAAACTGCAGCTGTTGTGCAAAGATCCGGCGTCAAGACCTCACGGCGTACGCGCGTCAGCCTTTCTGCAGGGGCTGAGAAAATTTCATTTCTTTTTCCTGCGCGCTCCCCCACGCGTTCAAAGCAGCTGCCACACGGAATCAAAAGTCTTCAGCAGGATCTTTTTCTCCGCTCCACACGCCGGCCAAAATTTTTTAGCATTTTGCTTTTGCGCACGGAGCTACAGCTTGCACAATTGATGCCAGGACGCTGATCGTCGTCGTCGTTCGCATGTCCGGCAAGGTATACTGTTTAATCTCTTATATTTTAGCTGGTTAGTTAAACTAATTTTTATCCATATTTTAATTTGCTGGAAAAATAATAATCTCGTAGTTATCTGTTCTCAATTAAAAATTAATCTCATCATTAAAACTTTAATCTGTTAAATTGGTATTATTTATCTCGTATTATTTATTTAATCGTCTTAATTGGTTTATATCAAAAATAAAAACCAGAAAAAATTTATTAGTGGCGGTTGCATTTTATTCTAGTTTTTACGTGCTATATTTTTGGCTTATCACTGAATTAACTTTTTATATGATTCGTGATTACTCAATTGATTAGTATTTTATTTCTAGACTAAAATATAAATATTTCGTGTTTTATCTAGGTGTTTTTATTTACTACAGTAGTTTTATTTTAGTTTATCTCTAATATCATTTTAATTAGGACACCGGTCATTTTTAAGCTAGACAACTTTAAATCCTGAAATTTGCTTTGCAAATATTATTTGTCTGGTTAAGTTTATTTGGGTGGTGGGATTAAAATATAGTTTAGCAAGAAATTTTTAGGCGCCCATTCACCCCCCCCCTCTGGTCGCTACTTTCGGTCCTATAAGTGGTATCAGAGCTAGGTTAGGTTTTTCTAATATCTTAACCGATTCAAAACCTAGGTAGTGACCATGACGTCTTCTGGTAAAATCTCATCCCTAGAGGCTTTTGGCTACACTTATTGGAAGACTCGCATGCGAGCATACCTTATGAGCCAGAGCTCGGATATATGGGAGATTTGTGTTCATCCTAGTTTCACCATAACGACTATTGCTGTGGATACTACTGAAAATGTAATTACCCAGCATCAAAATAATAGTAAGGCGGTGAACATTTTATTTTCTGGTCTAGGTCCTAGTGAGTTTGAGCGTGTTAGCCATCTTACCACTGCTAGAGAGATCTGGGCTACCCTCCAAGCACACCATGAGGGGACAGCTCAGGTCAAGGCTAGACTATATCAGACCTACCGGCGTGAGTATGAAAATTTCTCACAGAAGCCAGGTGAGACTGTTGAGGCTTTGTTTGGTCGTTTTCAATCGATCATTAACAAGCTTCGTGTTAACAAGGCGGAGGGTGATCAACTGGTCTCGGATCATGAACAGGCGCTTAAGGTACTCCATACTTTGGACCCTAAGATCTGGGAGATCAAGGTCTCTTCTATTGTTGAGAGCACATCATATGATACCTTGACCATCGCAAAGCTTTTTAGTAAGCTCAAGGCCTCAGAGGTCGATATCCAGTTGAGATCAAATCTCACTGGTTCTGGATCAAAGACTCTGGCGCTTGCGACACCATTTGCTGATCCTAATACCATGAGTTGTACTGCGTTTTCCTTGATGTCTATTTCCGAGGAACAACTTGATACTCTAGGAGATGATGATCTGTGCTTGTTTAACAACCGGGTGCGACGTGTCTATGATAAGCGAATGATTAAGAGACACGGCACAAAATCCAGATGCTTTGAGTGTGGTGATACAGGTCATTTCATTGTCGACTGCCCCAAGTGGAAGAATTACAAGAAGGGAACCGGCGGAAACTCCTACGACTCAGACAAGTACGACAACTCTACAAAGAGCAAGCCCAAGACAAGATTCTTTCGTAAAGCTTTGAAGGACTACAGGCGTGAGAACAAGAAACGAGACAAGGCTTTCTTCGCCGAGATGGAGAAAAGCTACTCCAAGAGATCCTTGTTTTCCTCCTCTTCGTCGAGCTCAAGTGATGAAGAGATCGTGATCAGGAAAGGGGAAGGACAGGGATGATCCGGCGGGCCTCTGTTTCATGGCCTTTGGGGACAAGCCGAAGAGACACTCACGTGACTGCCGAAGACCCCCCGAGAGCTTCTGCTCAATGGCTCTTGGGGAGAAGAAAGAAAAGGACTCCTCCGATGACTCCGACGATGACGACGATGAGAAGGTATCATCCTATGAACAAGAAGTTGTTAATTTATTAGAACAGAACCGTCAGGAGTTGAAGTATAGGGAGAAACTACTTAGAGGGGCTAAGAAGAGGATAGATGAGCTTGAGAGTGAGCTTGCCACAGCAAATGGCAATATTGAGAGTCTGTCTTCTTCCCCTGGCTTGGGTGATAGTGGTGAGTGCCCTAACTGTGAGGTGTTGTTGTGTGACCTGATGACTCTTAAGTCTAGCTACACACAGAGAGTAGATGAGAGAGACGCATTGACCACTGAGCTTGAGAGCGCTCAGCAGGAGCTAAAAGATGCTCATGCCACTGTTGTCGCACCTTGTGTAGACTGCCCATCTTATTTAGCTTGTATAGCTGAGTTGAGAGCCAAGAGTGATGAGCAGTTGAGCGAGTTAGCTAGAGTGAGAGGTGAGTTGGAGCAGACTAAGCTAGATTTTGAGACCTTGTCAGTTCCATCCACTGTTTGTGAGAACTGCTTATCCATTATAATAGAGTTGATCAAGCTAAAAGCTGAGAAGTCTGTCGAAGTTGATAAAGAGTGTGAGATCTGCTTGTCTTAGGTGGAGGTGTTAGCTTCTTTGAGAGAGGAGCTAGCTGATGTTCAGAACGAGAACTTTTACCTCCGTTCAATCCTGAGTTGGATTAGTGCTAGAGAGCCACAGCTCGGCATGATGATCCAGCAGTTCAAGAGACAGGATGGTTTTGGGGTAGGGTACACATATACCAAGGCTGATTTTGAGAGCGCCATTAGCCGTGCAGTGGAGTGGAGTAAGATGACTCCAGAACAGAGATATCCCAAGACTCACTCCACTGAGTCCTTTAAGATAGTCAGCCCAAGGATGGAGTGATCCAAGAACAACCTAAACCTCCAACTAAAGAGCAGATATGGATTCCTAAGCCTAAAATTCTTCACACCTCTCTTGATTCTTTACCTGGACCCTCTCACACCAAAGATGCTTCACCCAACACCACCAAGCCTAAGAACCCTAAGTCACAACAACATTCCAAGAAGCCTACCTATCATTGTGAGTTTTGTCAGAGAGACGGGCATCTTGAGGAGTTTTGCTTCAGGAGGAAGCGAGTTGAGCGAGCAGAGAGAGCTCGAGGTGGGCAGGAGCAGTTCTACCAACAGGGTGGTAGACAGAGAGTCCCTCGACGTGGAGAGAGGCTGGAGGCCAGGCCACATCGTGTAGGTGGTGGTAGAGGAGACGGTTTTCACGACCGTGCTCCGGAGGGTGGTTTCCGTTCCAGCAGAGTTCCAGACCGTTATGGATACAATTTTGGACCTCGTGACCGTGACTTTAGGCAGAACAGAGGACCGAGCTTTGAGTCACGTGGTGGTCCCGACTTATACGATTCTTTCTGCTTTCCTACTTACGAGCAGATGGCTCGACACTGGTTTAGTACTTTTGCTAGACCTAGTGGTCGACCATTTGCTCCCACTCATGACCATTGATCTTGCAGGATCGAGGACTGGAGGACGTATGGATCATGGATTCAGGATGTTCTCGCCATATGACGGGACACCGCAGATGGTTCTCCAGCCTCATTCCCCCGAGCTCCAAGGAATACATCACTTTCGGGAACAATGGTCAAGGAAAGGTACAAGGTATTGGGTCGATTCGTATTTCTGATCAATTCTCTTTAAAGAATGTTGCTTTAGTTGGAAATCTGAACTTTAATCTAATTTCTGTTTCGCAACTGCTTGATGATGGTTTAGAAGTGCGCTTTAAGAAGGGTGTGTCTTCTGTTGTCGACTCTAGAGGATCTTTAGTCTGCCGAGTCCTACCTTTCGGTAAGGTTTTTCGTATTGATTTCTCTAGTACTTCTGGCCCTTCTCGCTGCCTGATGGCCGGATCCTCCTCTGAGTTATGAAAGTGGCATAGGAGGTTAGGCCATTTGAGCTTTGATTTACTTGTTAGATTGAGTTCTATGGATCTTATCCGAGGATTGCCTAAGCTTAATATGGAGAAGGATCTAGTGTGTCATCCTTGTCGTCATGGGAAAATGGTAGCCGCTTCTCACGCACCTGTGACTCAGGTGATGACTTCGTACCCGGGAGAGCTGCTACACATGGACACAGTAGGTCCAGCTCGAGTACGCTCAGTCGGTGGGAAGTGGTACGCACTAGTGATAGTTGACGATTTTTCTCGATTTTCGTGGGTTTTCTTTCTAGAGTCTAAGAATGAGACTTTTCAGTATGTTCATGACCTGATTTTGAAGCTGAAGAACGAGAATAATGGTCTGATGCGAGCAATTCATTCAGACAACGGATCTGAGTTTAAGAACTCTCAGTTCGTCAGTTTTTGTAGTGATCAGGGTCTTGATCATTAGTTTTCTGCTCCTTACACTCCCCCACAGAACGGCGTTGTTGAGCGAAAGAACCGCACGATTGTCGAGATGGCCAGGACGATGCTTGATGAGCATAGAACTCCTAGGCGTTTTTGGGCTGAAGCAACGAACACAGCTTGTTATCTTGCCAACCGCATTTTCCTTAGAGCTTACTTAGGTAAGACATCATATGAGTTGCGCTTTGGTAGACAGCCCAAGGTGAGTCACTTGCGAGCTTTTGGATGCAAGTGCTTTGTGCTCAAGAAGGGAGGACATTTGGATAAGTTTGAGTCTCGTTGCTGGGATGGAGTCTTTCTAGGTTATGCTTTGCATTCACGAGGCTTTCGTGTTTGGAAACTAGACTCCCAGATGCTTGTTGAGACGTGTGAGGTTTCCTTTGATGAGTCTTTACCCTCACCGACTCCCTCTTTTGAGCTTTCTGGAGATGATGAGCTTGGAGAGTCCATCTTCGAGGAAGATGATGATCCTCCTGCTGATGATGAGGGTGGGCCCTCTGTACCACCTGCGGACCCCACACCTTCTGAGACTTCGACTGAGGATGAGGACGGACCTATAATTACTCCCTCTACTTCGATCAAGCCCCCTCAGCCGAGTCCAGTGGGACCAGGTGTTGACTCCAGTGAGATGACTTCCCAGCCAAGTCTAGAGGAGCCAGCTGCTGACTTTGGAGAGGTGACATCAGATCACCTAGGATCCCGAGCAGTTCAGCGTAATCACCCTTCAGAGCTCATCATAGGTGATCTTACGGAGAGATCTTTACGTTCCTCAGCTGGTTCACTTGCTATGTTTGCTGAGTCTGCTTTTGTTGCTAGTTTTGAGCCCCGGGATGTTACTCATGCTCTTTCTGATTCAAATTGGATAAACGCCATGCAAGAAGAGCTTGAAAACTTTGTTCGCAATCGGGTTTGGACACTAGTTGAGCTACCACCGGAATGCAACACCATAGGCACCAAGTGGGTGTTTAAGAACAAACAAGGAGAAGATGGTATTGTGGTGCGCAACAAAGCTCGATTAGTGGCACAGGGCTTTTGTTAAAAAGAAGGTATTGACTTTGAAGAGACCTTCGCCCCTGTTGCTCGCCTTGAGTCCATTCGTATTCTTTTGGCTTTTGCTGCTTCTAAAGGTTTTAAGCTTCATCAAATGGATGTCAAGAGTGCTTTTCTAAACGGGTATATAGAGGAGGAGGTCTATGTTAAGCAACCCCCCGGTTTCGAGAACCCTAAATTTCCACGACATGTTTACAAGTTGCAGAAGGCTTTATACGGTCTGAAGCAGGCCCCCAAGGCTTGGTATGATCGCCTGAAGCAGTTCTTGTTACAGAAAGGTTTTGTGATGGGTTCTGTGGACAAGACTCTTTTCTTGCTTAGAGATGGCGCAGAGTTGTTGGTTGCTCAAATTTATGTGGATGATATTATTTTTGGTGGTTCTACTAATGAGCTTGTTTCCAAGTTTTCTGAGCAGATGCATAGCGAGTTTGAGATGAGTCTCATGGGAGAACTCAAATACTTTTTAGGGCTCCAGATCAAGCAGACCAAGGACGACATTTTCATCCACCAGGGTAAGTACACACGGGATATGCTAAAGAAATTTGATTTTGGTGGATAGTTAAAGCCATAGATGACCCCAATGGGCACATCTGGAGGTCTGGACAGGGACGAAGATGGCGTCAAGGTAAATGAGAGAGAGAGTATCAAGGGATGATAGGTTCGCTACTATACTTGACTGCGACGAGACCGGACATTCAGTTAGCCGTGGGTGTGTGTGCGCGTTTTCAGTCTTCGCCACGCGCATCTCACCGGCAGGCTGTGAAGCGTATTTTCAGGTATCTTACATATGCTCTTGATTTAGGTCTTTATTATTCTGCATCATCGTCTCTTGATTTAGCTGGTTTTTCAGACGCTGATTTTGGTGGGTGCCGGCTGGATCGCAAGTCTACTTCTGGTACTTGGCAGCTTCTTGGTTCGTCACTTGTTTCTTGGTCCTCTAGAAAACAATCTGGAGTTGCACTTTCTACTATTGAGGCTGAGTATGTAGCTGCTGCTAGCTGCTGTTCTCAGTTAGTTTGGATGATTTCTACTTTGCGAGATTTTGGGTTATTCTTTCCTTCGTGAGTTCCTTTGTTTTGTGATAGCACCAGTGCAATTAGTGTAGGGAAAAACTCATGTCTTCATTCTAAAACCAAACATATTGATGTGCGCTTTCATTTTCTTAGGGATCAATATGAGAAAGGAGTCATTGATCATATACACGTTGATACCCATCAGCAGTTGGCTGATATTTTTACTAAACCCCTAGATCAAACTACTTTTGAGCGTTTATGAGGGGATTTGGGAGTTGTGTATCCTTTCTAGGATACTTTGAGTCATTTTTATTTTCTTTTTATTTTTTATTCTTTTTGTGTGCGTTCATATCATGCATAATCATCAATCACATTTTGAGCTTGCTTCTGTTATATGATTAAACTGCTTTACTTTCTCTAGCTAGTATATGTTCTTGATTACTTGTCGATGATCATGTTTTGTTTCAGTTCACATGATGTATCTGATATTTGTCATATGCATGGCTTTTATGTTTTAAAATTGAAAAATGATCACCATTGCTTCTGGTAACTAGCATGTGTAGGCTGAATGCTTTCGCTATCTTTTACATGCCTTGTGGCTACATCCTTACTTAGATGCAGATATGCAACTTGGACATCCATATGCTTTAAATATGCAAAATGTGCTATAAAAATGATAAAAATTCATAAAAATAAAAAATTTATGCATTTTTATTATTATTAGAATAGATCCAGGTGGGTTTGCTTTGTCACATTGCATTGTTCTGCACTGCTTACCATAGCACTTTGGTATGAACTAGGACGGTGTAATGTATGCCAAGACCAATGTCTTAAGCTTCTGATGGTCCAGTTCTGGCCTAGGCTTGACTTGGTCGGTTAGCATAAGGTTTGACACGCAAATAACCCCTGACAGAAATGAAAAAAAAAGGGAAAAAGAATCAGTCTGAAAAATTTAAAAAGATGACAAGTTTGCCGAAGCACTTTGATTTGGACAATACTTATCTTGGTAGATATCAGTTAGCTTTTGCATCTCATGCTTTACTTTGCTTGTTAACTAGAAAATGTGGTGATGCTTTTGTTTTGCAAAAATCGAAAAATGCATGCTAATGACTTTCTTAAAATATCATCTATTGCACTGATCATGTCATGTATCTTAGACAGTATATCATTTGCTATACCTGTTAGACGTTGTAATAGCAGTCAATCATATCTAAGAAGCATGCTTTTCACACTCCACTTGCACTCCATCTGCATTCATGGCATATTTTGAGGGGGAGCTGCATTTCAGGGGGAGTTTGTGTTTATGTCTCTTTAAAGTGCATTTAGTCTCACTTGATGAGTCCAATTGTCAACAAGGGGGAGAAATTTTGGAGGATTTATTTTAGGGGGAGTTTATTCTTGTTGGTAATTCTGAGATTTGCACTTGTTTTTGAGGTTTTAATTTTGGTTAACCATAATAACCCATTTTTCTTGCTTCTATTTGGCTTTTGGTCATTAGGGTTAAACTTTTATTTTCTGTCTTCTATTTTCTTTTGTCTTTGTTTTTCTGTTTCTACATGTTTTGCAGGTTCTGGAGATGAGCTGAAAAGGGTGTTGACAATGCACTCATCAAGGGGGAGATTGAGAAACCATGTTGAAGAATATGGTTTTGATATTCCAGATGTGATGAGTGATTGTCAACGGAAGTCAAAGGAAGGGAGAGATGAAGACCTGTCGAGTCTGAGGCGCATGTGACTCAGGTACACGGGCAGTGAGCGACGGCCGGGCAGAGGAGCCGCGGAGTCGGGCTGGCCCAATCCGGGTACATGGCTAGGAGCGGCAGATGATCCACCGGTCTGTTGACTGGGTTTGACTCAGGTACACGGGCGGTGAGCGATTGCCGGGCTGAGGAAGCCGCGGGGTCGGGTCGGCCCAATCCGGGTACCTAGTGCGAAGATGGTGGACGATTTGTCAGTTTCGGCGTAAAACTGACGATCTATGTTTAATTCCTTTTTAGGATATTAATATTTAGTTTTAAGTTTAAAATATTTTTATCCGAGTCAGTTAATTTTTCTAAGAATATTTTAGTAATTTTCGGAATTTATTTTAGAGTCAGTTTATTTTACCCGAGGGTAAAGTAGTCTTTTCATGTATTAGGATTTGCCTATAAATAGGCCCTATCCCCTTGGGGATAGTTGACGGTTTTATAAGAGATCAATCTATAGTCCACCGCAATTTTTTCATCTACTATTTTTCCTCCGTTCACCGTTCTTCGGTTTTCAATCTGCATCACCAGGCGCACACTTCTCCACGGCGGCAGTCCGGCGGCAAAACCAGCTGCGTCAGCCTGCAGGCCCCACGGCGTTGCAGGATATCATGGCGAAAAAAAACTGCAGCTACTGTGCAAAGATCCGGCGTCAAGACCTCACGGCGTATGCGCGTCAGCCTTTCTGCAGGGGCAGAGAAAATTTCATTTCTTTTTCCTGCGCGCTCCCCCACGCGTTCAAAGCAACTGCCACACGAAATCAAAAGTCTTCAGCAGGATCTCTTTCTCCGCTCCACACGCCGGCCAAATTTTTTAGCATTTTGCTTTTCCGCACGGAGCTACAGCTTGCACAATTGATGCCAGGACGCTGATCGGCGTCGTCGTTCGCATGTCCGGCAAGGTATACTATTTAATCTCCTATATTTAGCTGGTTAGTTAAACTAACTTTTATCCATATTTTAATTTGCTGGAAAAATAATAATCTCGTAGTTATCTGTTCTCAATTAAAAATTAATCTCGTCATTAAAACTTTAATCTGTTAAATTGGTATTATTTATCTCGTATTATTTATTTAATCGTCTTAATTGGTTTATATCAAAAATAAAAACCAGAAAAATTTATTAGTGGCGGTTGCATTTTATTCTAGTTTTTACGTGCTATATTTTTGGCTTATCACTGAATTAACTTTTTATATGATTCATGATTACTCAATTGATTAGTATTTTATTTCTAGACTAAAATATAAATATTTCGTGTTTTATCTAGGTGATGTTATTTACTACAGTAGTTTTATTTTAGTTTATCTCTAATATCATTTTAATTAGGACACCGGTCATTTTTAAGCTAGACAACTTTAAATCCTGAAATTTGCTTTGCAAATATTATTTGTCTGGTTAAGTTATTTGGGTGGTGGGATTAAAATATAGTTTAGCAAGAAATTTTTAGGCGCCCATTCACCCCCCCCTCTGGTCGCTATTTTCGGTCCTACACCGTGCCAGTCATCTTCTCTGGCGACGGCGAGCGGGCCAGAGGCCACGGCGAGCGACGACGGTCCTAGCTAAGCCTAGAAATGGAAAGAGGACGCCTAGGGGATCACGGGGGTACCTTAGGCGAGGCGAGAGATCGACGGAGCGTGGCCGGGACGAGTGGAGGCGGCGAAGTGGTTCGGGCTCCTCGTCGGCGACGGTGTTCCGGCGGGGTTCGTCGACGGCGGAGCGGGTGGCCGAGGTCAGTGAGGTCCTTGCGGTCACAATGGTGTGGT
>JAAALK010000284.1:49221632-49507033 GCA_019279435.1 Zizania palustris
GAATCTGGAGCATTTTCTGGGCTTCTCCCACAAAAGAGCACTGATAACAATGTGGAGTTGCCTGTTATAGAAGAATCTGTACCTCTAGATCAAATTGATTCAAGGTTAAAGTCCATTCCTTCTTTCATCTTTATCTCACTGCACATATTTCTAATGATATGACTGGAATGACATTTTTTTTGTCTTGCAGGGATCAAGATTATTATGACAACGGTACAGCTAATTCATCAGGAAATGACAACCTTGATACTATGATAGGAACTAACATGGAGAACCTTGATGCACCTTCTGTTTCACAGCCTGATGTCCTGAGGCAAGAAGTGCTTGATCATTCAGGTCTTCAATACAGCCTGTCATCTGATTCAAGTGCTGCTGCTGCATATGCTAATACCATGCAACCAAGTACAATGGATTCCTCACAAGGAAACACCCAAGCGCACTCCCTCTCCCACCTGTCAAACTTGCTGGTAAATTGGTCTATTTTTCCTTGTAAATACTTCACTTTTCATCTTTCATGCTATTTTTGAGATAATAATACTTTAAAGCAGATTTAAGTATCTTGCCAGCTCAGTTATTACTAATAATCATTTTACTCTTCTTGACCTACTGTGTGAGTTAATTGTGATAATATGAATCATTAGTGATCTTAAGTAGTTTTAGCCAAAACTAAGCTTGTCATGAGGTCTTTAGCAATTTGGTTTTGCTATTAGTAAACTAGAAAAGATCCAAACAAAAGGTGTACTTGCATATTGACCGAGTCTTTTGCTCAGAACTCTCGGGATATTTACCACAGATGTAAAAAGCTTTTGCTTCATTCTGGAAATGTCTGGAATAACATTTGGAGTTCTGTTTTTGGCTTACCTAGCTGATCTTTATCCATACTAAATTTGTTTTCTGCATGCATGTTTATTCATTTCAGCTCATTGTGCTTTTGCTGTTCTGCATTATTCTTATTGAATTCATTTGTTCCCCAGCAAGCAAATTCATTACACAACAGTCTGTTGGGGTCAAATATTGCACCTCTTCATGACTTGGACTTCACTTTATCGCCTTTACTAGCAGCACAATCAATGGCTACAAAATATAACTCAGCTGCACCTACTACTACTGGACCAGCAATCTCCATGCAAGAGGTAATTTAAATATGTGAATCTACTTTCTCATGGTGTTTTGTCTGGATCCATATTTCATATAACTTTAGGAAAATTTATTTTAAAAATGAATTATGAGGGTGTGACTGTTAGAAAATTCCAGTTCATGTGCATATACAGCCAAATCATTCAGCAATATGGTAGGAGCAGAGGAGGAATTAAATAATTCCTTCTGCTTAGTTTATTCCATAGCCCTTAAGGGGTATTTATAGGCCTAATACAATCTAATTTGCTAACCTTATCTCTATCTTTAAAACAGAAATAACTAATCTTATGTTAATCTAACTAATCTGATCTAACTAATTTTGCTGCTGCACATAACATTCTCTCCCTCCCTCAGAAATCAGCTCGTCCTTGAGCTGAAAACTAGATAAGATCCCCTCTGTGACCGGCAGCCCTACGCGCCACATCCAGACCTTCCAGTAGATGAAATCCACTGCCTGAAAAATTAATTTCTGCATATACAAAACGGGGTGTGCGTAGAGGGCGGGCCTGAGTCGGCGGCGTCGAGCGGAGGCAGGGTCGGAGGCTCGCGCCGTGCCTCCACTAGGTCACATGCGCCGCTGCTGGTTTCATCTCGCCGACGGCTACATACGGGTCCATCCACGGTCGCCACCCACGACGACGTAGTCCATGGCCACCCGCGAGCCTAGCGGCGCAGGCGCCTCGGTCGCCCCTCTGCGATGATGCAGCAGACGTGGTGGGGTGGAGGCGGCCTGTGGCAAAGGGATCGGAAGTTCGGCTAGGGTTTGGCCGGTTGCATCGTCTCCCTTTCCTCCTCCCCATTGTGCTTCTGCCTCTGCAACTGGCGATGGTGACAACGGCGCGGCAAGTACATCCTGCTCCATGGCACGCTTGTCGGCTGTGAGGACTGCATCGTCCGCGGAGGGCTCCACGAGGGCCACCTCACCTTGTTGATCTGCGGCCTCCTTGATGAGGATGGGGCTGAGCGCCTCCCTATCCTTCCTCCCCCTTGCGCTTCTACCTCTGCATCCGGCGACGGTGGCGACGGCGTGGTGGGGAAACCCGTTGTGCCGTGGGGAAAACTCGGCAGCGTGGAGGCCACCGGAGCCAAGCCTAGGTACTCCCGGAGGTTGGGACGAACGTCGTCATGGCGTCGGATCTTTGGAACCTGGCTGCTCTGATACCAAATTGGTAGGAGTAGAGGAGGAATTAAATAATTCCTTCTGCTTAGTTTATTCCATAGCCCTTAAGGGGTGTTATGTGCAGCAGCACATGCAGCAACACAATTAGTTAGATCAGATTAGTTAGATTAAGATAAGATTAGTTATTTCTGTTTTAAAGATAGAGATAAGGTTAGCAGATTAGATTGTATTAGGCCTATAAATATCCCTTAAGGGCTATGGAATAAACTAAGCAGAAGGAATTATTTAATTCCTCCTCTGCGCCTACCACAATAAGTAATCTGTGTTGATCATTATTTTTGGGTGAGATCCTGAGCTTGTAACATTGTTCCAACTTGTCATAAATAAATTGTTGATATTAAGGTTCTGTTCTGTGATGCTGCATAAAATTGCTTGGTCTCAATATCATGTTTTTCTTTGCATTTACTTAACATATATGTGTGTGTGTGTGTGTGTGCATATTTTCAGGCTTTGAAAGCAGGAGTTTTCTCGAATGCTCAATCTACACAAAATCTTCCAAGTGCTAGTATACCAATGGGGCCTCCTCTCCCTCAGCAGCTACCTGTCCACCCTTACTCTCAGCCAACTTTACCACTCGCGCCTTTTGCAAATATGATTGGTTATCCGTATTTAGCACAGAACTACCCTGCATACCTCCCATCAGCTACCTTCCAGCAAGCATATTCGAGTAATGGACCATTCCACCAGTCTGCTGCTGCAGTACCTGGAGTGGGTATGAAGTACAATGTGCCACAATACAAGAGCAACCTGTTGGCTACAAACTTGCAACAACAGCCTTCTTCAGTGATCTCTGGTTATGGAGGCTTTGGAAGCTCCAGTAATCTTCCAGGAAATTTTACCCTTAGTCAGAATGCTGCCTCTGCATCAACAAATCTTGGGTTTGATGAAGCATTGAGCACACAATACAAAGATCCCAGCCAATACATGGCCCTGCAGCAGGTAACAACTAACAATTGCAAGTGGCCCTTGTGTATCTTTCGAAATTTTATGTGCTATAGCAATAAATCTTTTTACCATTTTTTGCTGATTGATGCTTAATTCATTCACAAGTTACTTTCGGTATTCCTTTCAGGGTGACAACTCTGCAATGTGGCTTCATGGTGCTGGTTCCAGAACAGCGGCAGCACTTCCACCGAGTCACTTCTATGGCTTCCAGGGACAGAGCCAGCAAGGTGGCTTTCGTCAAGGGCAGCAACCGCAGCAGCCCTCCCAATTTGGTGGCCATGGGTACCCAACCTTTTACCATTCTCAAAGCGGTCTGACGCAAGAGCACCACCAAAACCCAGCGGATGGAAGCCTGAACGGTTTCCAGGCTGCCCAATCACAGCCACCTCACCAGGGCTGGGAGCAGCACACCGGCTACTGAGTCCAGTACCCTTGTAATAGTGGCTTTTCACTGTTGCGAGCCAAGTATGGCTAGCGTGTATCCTAACCCGCTGGAGAGTATGCAGCTTGGACTAGCTGAGCCTGTTCCTCGAGTGCTGAGGATGGAGGATCCACGCTTCTCCAACAGTTTCGGGAGTGTTTTTAACATGTTGCGTGTGTCTTCAGACAGATGATTTGTGCTTTGTTTTGGGTAGAGAGTTATATGTGTGGAGGTGCAGTCTTTCTAGCTCCTGACCTAACAGCAGGTGCCGTTTCTGGTTTCTAAGAGCTCTCTTGTCCTTTCTGATGTTGCTTCCGTTTTTAGAATTTCACGCGTATACATTTTCTGGAATGGAGTGGATGCATGTGGCATTACAGCGTGGTATCTCTGATATGTTCACGACTTGATGGGTTGAATCTGTATTTGGAGGCATAAATTTGAGAACATTTGAAGCTGTATTTTGATCATCTGATTTGGTAGCCATGGGTACTTGGGGGAAAATACTTATCTTAAGGATCTTCAAGATTCTAAGACAAGGATCTTCAAGATTCTAAGACAAAGAAAAATCATAATCTTCAAGTCCAAGAGTTGGATTTGTCTCCAGCTGGAAGGGTTAAAGCTGGAGGATTCATCTAGGCTTCGTGCTAAGATACCCTCTGAAGGCTTTCTCTTCGCAGTGGAAAACAACCAGAAGGATAGGACATCTATTTTATCTATCTTCTTCGAACATATTTTACCATATTAGCCCTATTTGGGGTACCGAAATAGTTTTCATTATGTCGGTTGTAATTAAGGGGTAAAAAAGTCTTTTTCGTAAAGTTTTTATCTATAAATACCCTCCTTATCTTGTAATAGGTATCAAATATTCAGATATTCAATACATAACTTTAAACTACTTCGAGTTATTATCCTATTCGGAGGCTTGAGATAGCTTGTTTTCACAAATACTTCGTTTGTTAGTTCGTAATTTTAGAGAACCTATTGGCGTAATCTTTTACGCCAATAGTTGGCGCTATCCGTGGAGAACCTAGTTGTAAAAGCTAGTTCTTTGCCACTGCCTGTATTTTTCGAAGAGCGCTTGCGGAGGGAGTTTCGGAGTCTCAAGATTCCGCGCACCTTTCAGCAAGGGCTTTCAGCAAGGGCTTTGAAGTACAGTTCGAAGGCCTTTCCTCACCTTCCTCAATCGTTCGAAGCCTCTGGTCTTCGAACCCTAGCTTCGTAAGTCATGCCTCCCAAGCGGAGTCTAACCATCGATCCTCCTCGAAGGTCCCCTCGGACCCACGATGTAGGACCTTCAGTCGTTTCCCAAACTCCCGAAGTGGTCATCAGACCTCGAGCACCTAGAGTCCCTCGGGTAGCTCCGTCAATACTTCGAACTGATTATGTCGGTTCCCAATACCCGGAGGACCCCTTTGGAGGAAGCGAAGACCTTCCTGAAGATGCGACTGCTCAGGTAGCGCAGCTTCAGGCAGAAGTAGCAAGATGGAGGCAGGAGGCTGCGGACAAGCTTCGCTCTCAAGCCATCCCTCCTGCTTCAGAAGTGCATCAAGATGGTGACCCTGATGATTATCCCAAAGCTCCTCAAGTCCAAGAAGATGCCGAGAATGCATCCTTCGACAACGAATCCTCGCTGCATCCGGACTTGTAGAAGGTGCGCTTCGATCTCAGGTTTAGAGCCTCGAAGCTGCACAAGTACTCCGGAGGGTCTAATCCCGGAGAATTTTCTCGTTCTTACGCCCTTGCAATAGAAGCCAGCGGAGGGGTCCGGAATACAATGACAAAATGTTTCCCCCTCGCGTTGGAAGGTGTGGCCCTTCGTTGGTTCTGGTCTCTAAAGCCAAGATCAATTAAGTCGTGGGAGCAATTAAAAAGGAAATTCATGAGTAATTTCCAAGGGACATTCGTAGCTCCAATGTCTACTGGGAGCCTTTTTCAGGTGAAGCAGCAGGCAGGAGAGACACTTCGAGAATACTTCACACATTTCGCCCACACCAAGTCATAGATAAAATGACTGTCTACATCTTCGGTGGTGGATGCGGCACGCGAAGGTGTTTTAAATCCAGACCTCCTCAACAAACTTCACCGGAAGCCAGTGTCCTCAGTAGCACAGCTAATGGCATACTTCGAACAGTATGCCAAGGCAGAAGAAGGTTTCCTCCGAAGAACTGTGGTGCCCACTCCAGCCCTTCCTCAAGAACTCAAGCTGGAGCCAAAAGCTTCGATTCTTCCGCAAGTCCCCTCCGATAATCGCCCTAATGATCGTAGAAGAGGAAAGAGACACTTCCGCTCCGAAGTGCTGAACATTGCCCTCTCCGCTCCGAAGGTGCCTTTCAACTATCAACAGGCTCAAGGTAATAAGGCCAGTACTTCGAAGCCACAAGAGAAACCGACTGGCCGGAACCAGGCTCTTTTTTGTGTGCATGGTGAAAACAGAAGCCACGCGACTAAAGACTGTAAATCTATATGTTGGGGGAACTTACTCCATTTCCAGGGCTTAAAGATTAATCCTTCAAAGGCTAAGGAGGACTCCGAAGCTAGTGAGCAGTTGTTCGAAGTATGAGTCGCCACGCCGAAGGGTGCAGCGGTGCGAAGCCCTGGAGAACCCTCCGAATGGAAGATGGAGGCCTCGAAGCCGAAGGACATGATTGATGGGATGTCCAGCTTATCTATCTACCTTGTTGTATTTTACCTTGTATAACCTTGTTTATGGTACCAAATAGTTTCCACTATGTCGGTTGTAATCTAGGGGTAAATAGGTCTTTTCCTTATGCTTTTTCACCTATAAATACCCCCCTCTGTACCCTGTAAAAGGGGAGCCAGGACAAGTCATTCATTACACTCATTCGGACTACTCGAGTTATTATCCAATTCGGAGGTTCGAGGTAGTCCTAAAACGCAAACTCCTTGTTTGTCCGTTCTTGATTTCAGAGAACCTGTTGGCGTAACATTTGCGCCAACAGTTGGCGCCGTCCGTGGGGGCTCAAGTTCTAAAAGCTTGTTCTCTGCTGCTGACTGCACTTCGAAGAGCACTTACGGAGGGAGCCTCGGAGTCTCAAGATTCCGCGCACCCTTCAGTTAAGGGCTTCTTAGTGCAGCCCAAAAGCCTTCACTCGACCTCTCGAGTCATTCGAAGTCCTCCGTCTCAAAGACCTCTTCGTGGCTAGCTATGCCTCCAAAGCGAAGTCAGGCTTCGGGTCCTCTCCGAAGGTCCCCTAGGACCACAGGAGCCGGACCCTCGACTACTCCGGCGACTCCAGCCGAGGCTGCTGGGCGTCAAGCACCCCGGGGCCCTCGAGCTCCTCCTACGGTGCTTCAGACCGATTACGTCAGCTCCCGAGACCCGGAGGTACCCTCCGACGAAGACGAAGACCTTCCTGAAACCGAGGCTGCGCAACTAGCCAGGCTTCAGGATGAAGTATCCAGGTGGAGGCAAGAGGCCGCCGATCTCATCTGCACTCAAGCTTCCACCGAAACTCCAGAAGTGCCTCAAGACGGTGGTACCCACAATCTCCCAGAAGTTATCCAAGTCCCGGAGGAAGCCGAGAATGCATCCTTCGATAACGAGTCTCCATTACATTCGGATTTACAGAGAGTGCCTTTCGACCCCAGATTCAAGGCCTCGAAACTGCACAAGTACTCCGGGGGGTCGGACCCCGGAGAGTTGCCCGCTCATATGCCCTGGCAATAGAAGCGAGCGGAGGGGTGCGAAGCACTATGGCAAAATGCTTCCCCCTCGCCCTCGAAGGCGTGGCACTTCGCTGGTTCTGGTCCCTGAAGCCAGGATCGATCAGTTCCTGGGAGCAGCTGAAGAAGAAATTTGTGAGCAACTTCCAAGGCACCTTCGTAGCCCCGATGTCCACAGGAAGTTTGTTCCAGGTGAAGCAGCGGGTGGGAGAAACACTCCGGGAGTACTTCACGCGTTTCGCCCACACCAAATCACAGATCAAGGGCCTGTCTACCTCTTCGGTAGTCGACGCCGCCCGCGAAGGGGTGCTAAACCCCGACCTCCTCAGTAAGCTGCATCGGAAGCCGGTGACCTCTGTGGCGCAGCTAATGGCATACTTCGAACAGTATGCCAAAGCGGAGGAAGGCTGTCTTCGGCGAGCTGAAGCACGATCACCCACCCTCCGAGAAGTAAAGATGGAGAGCGAAACCTCAACTCCCCTGCAGCCTCCTCAGGACAACCGCTTCAACGAGCACAAGCGGGGAAAGAAGAATTTTCGTTCGGAGGTGCTAAACATTGCACCTTCTGCTCCGAAGGCACTTGCCAATTTCCAGCAGGTGAAGAATTTCAAGGCCGGGCCGCCGAAGCCTCAAGAAAGGGTGCCTGGCAGGCGCCAGAGTTTTTTTTGTTGCGTGCATGGTGACAATAGAAGCTATGACACGAAGGATTGCAAGACAGTGTTGGCCCTTCGAGGCGACTACCTTGAACGAAGTACCAGGCGGGGTACTTCGGATCGAGCCCCACCATCGGCACGGTCGGAGCCTGTGCAAGCTGTGGCCTGAGCCGGTGCCCTTGAAGCCCCCATACGGCTGCCGGTGGCCAACATTATGCCACCACCAAAGTAGGAAGACCCGCAGGACCACGGCAAGAGAGTGGTCCTGCCCATCTCCGGAGGGGGACCCTCGGAAGCATGTCCAAAAGGCAGCGGCGCGAGTACGTCCGCGAAGTCGGGCACATTTGGACCTCGAGTTCCGCCGAAGGGATGCCAAAGTGGTCCCACGTACCCATCTCATTTACCGCCAATGATGCTGCGGGGGTGAAGTTCCCCCATGCTAACCCATTGGTCATCTCTGCTGATATAGCAGGAGTGGAGGTCCGAAGGATCCTGGTAGACGGTGGGAGCTCCGCTGACATACTCTTTGTCCAGGCTTTCGATCAGATGTGCATACCTCGGAAGCATCTACTTCCAGCGACCCGGCCGCTTCAAGGGTTCTCAGGACCGCCTCTCGATGCCCTCGGCCAGATAGGCCTTGAGGTTGCCTTCGGAGAGGGGCCTCTAGCCAGGATAGAAGAGGTGATCTTCGACGTTGTCGACACTCCATATGCTTACAATGCAATCTTCGGCCGAGGGATGTTGAACCAGTTCGGAGCTATAGCGCACCATAATTATCTTTGTCTCAAAATGCCCACGCAAGGTGGAGTGCTTACTATTTCAGGAGACCAAGCTGTAGCCCGGAGGACGGAGTATGGCCATGGGCAGCCGTTGGATCCCCGGCAAGTGCATAATGTGGCGGAAAGCATCGAAGAAGTGCCGAAGGCCTCGAACCCTTCGAAGGGATCCTCGCTCAAGCCAACCCCCAAAGGGTGAAGTCGAAACGAGAATAATTTCAAAAGATGGCAAAGAGTATCCAGTGCAGTTCGGCAGAGGGCTATCCCCAGAGATAGCTACTTCGTTAGAAGAAGTCGTCAGGCAAAATATGGACGTCTTTGCTTGGACCGACGAAGACATCACCGGGGTCGATCGAAGCATCATCGAGCATAGTCTGCTCGTCAACCCAAAGGCCAAGCCAGTGCGCCAGGGGCTCCACAAGCTGTCAGCAGAAAGAGCAAGCCTCGCCAAAGCAGAAGTAGAGAAATTATTAAAAGCTGGCATTATCAGGGAAGTAGCCCATACCGAGTGGTTGGCTAACCCTGTTTTTGTAAGGAAGAAGGATTCGAACAAGTGACGCATGTGTATTGACTTCACTTCATTAAATAAAGCATGCCCGCGAGACCCCTACCCGATGCCCCGAATAGATCAGCTGGTAGATTCCACATCCGACTCTGAATTGCTAAGTTTCCTCGACGCTTATTCCGGATATCATCAAGTATGGCTGAAACGCGAAGACGAAGCCAAGACAAGCTTTATAACTCCTTCCGGAGTATTTTGTTATGTAAGAATGCCTTTTGGTTTGCGGAATGCCGGAGCCACCTTTTCTCGTTTAATAGCTAAAGCTCTAGGTCATCAGATAGGCCGGAATGTCGAGGCCTATATGGATGATATTGTAATAAAAAGTGCTCAAAAGCACCAGCATAGCCTAGACTTAGCTGAAACATTTGAGAGCCTCCGAGCATGTGGAGTACGCCTCAATCCGGAAAAATGTATATTCGGGGCACAAGCAGGAAAACTGGGTACTTAGTTTCGAGCAGGGGAATCGAAGCTAGCCCGACACAGATAAGCGCACTACAAAGGATGGCTCCACCAGAGAATTTGAAGCAAGTTCAGAAGCTAGCATGAAGGCTCGCAGCTCTTAGCAGGTTCTTGGCCAGGTCAGCAGAGCGGAGCCTCCCAATTTTCAAAGCACTAAAGGGGTCCAAAAGCTTTCAGTGGACACCGGAGTGCCAGAAGAGCTTCGATGATATAAAGGCATACCTCGGAAGATTATCAATTCTGACTGTTCCACTTCCAGAAGAAACACTGCTCCTTTATCTTGCAGCAACAAGTTCAGCGGTGAGGGCAGTATTGGTCCGGGAAGTCGAGCTTAAGGAAAAACTAGTCCAAAACCCAGTTTATTTTGTCTCGGAGGCATTATCCGGAGCTAAAGTCAGATACTCCGAACTCGAGAAGTTTGCTTATGCCCTAGTAATGGCCTCGCGAAAGCTAAGGCATTATTTCTTGGCGCATAACCTGATCGTCCCTACATCGTATCCTCTTGGAGATATGCTTTGAAACAAAGATTCTACGGGCAGGATTGGAAAATGGGCGGTCGAGCTAGCACCCTTTGGAATCTCCTTCACGGCAAGAACAACTATTAAATCTCAAATTATAGCCGACTTTGTAGCAGAGTGGACTCCATCTGCTATTTGGGCCCCGGAAGAATCCTCCGAAGGTTTTTGGACAATATTTTCTGACGGAGCTTATCAAGCATCCGGTGCCGGAGCAGGGGCCCTCATCATATCACCATCGGGGTAGAAGGCCATGTATTCTGCGAGGCTCAACTTCAGAACCACTAATAACATTGCCGAGTATGAAGGAATTTTGCTAGGCCTCCGAAAGGCTAAAGCGCTCGGAGCTGCAAGAATAGTGATTAAGACAGATTCCCAAGTCGTCGCAGGGCATGTTGATAAAAGTTTTCAAGCAAAGAATCCACATTTAGCACAATACCTTGAAGAAATCCGCAAGGCCGAAGCAGCATTCAGAGGATTTACAGTTCGAAGTATCCCTCGGGCAGAGAATCAACTTGCAGATATTCTTGCAAAGGCTGCAGCAGGGGCAGTAGACCTCCCGGAGGGTGCTTTCTACGAAGAACTAGCGCAACCAACGGCTGTTCAATTACCCCCTTCGAAGGTACTGTGCATTCCAATTACAGATTGGCGGGCTCCGATAATGAACATGTTGGAAGGTAGCATGGACTCTCCCGAAGGTCCAAAAGCCCAAAGGTTGCAAGCAAGAGCTCAAAATTACAAGCTTATTGATGGAATGTTATACAAGGCTGGAGTGTGTTCACCTCTACTTCGATGCATCTCACAGCCCGAAGGTCAAGACATACTTCGAGACATCCACGAAGGCTTGTGCGGAGGTCATTTAGCCCCTCGTGCGCTAGCGGGAAAGACGCTTCGGCAAGGGTTTTATTGGCCAACTATAGTAAGAGATGCGGAGGAACTAGTTCGAACATGCCAAGGCTGCCAGTGGATGGGCAGACGAAGCCATCGCCCGCCAGCTCAGCTTCAAGTTATTACCCCAGTGTGGCCAATGGCTAGATGGGGCATGGACCTCATAGGCCCTTTCCCAATGGCAAAAGGCGGCTTGAAATTTGCGGTAGTGGCAATTGAGTATTTCTCAAAATGGGTTGAAGCGGAGCCATTAACAGCTATCACCTCGAAGAATGTGCAAAGATTTTTCTGGCAGAATATTGTATGCAGGTTCAGAGTTCCAAGAGAGTTGACGGTGGATAATGGAACCCAGTTCGAAGCTGACACCTTCCAAACATTTTGTGAAAAACTGGGCATTAAGTTGTGCTTCGTGGCGGTGCGACATCCATAGTCCAACGGAGCCATTGAGAGAGCCAACGGGAATATCCTCTCCGGGCTGAATCGCCGAATTGTTGGATTGGCCAAGGGGCTGTGGGTCGAAGAGCTCCCCAAAATCTTGTGGTCCATTCGAACGACTCAAACGAGGTCAACAGGTTTCACACCATTCAGATTGCTCTTCGGAGATGAGGCCATGACTCCTACGGAGCTCAGAGGTGGATCGCTTCGCGTAGTTCAACCTGGGGACGAAGATGACAGGAGAACTTTGCTGGATTTGTCAGAAGAAACAAGGCTTCGAGCTGTCGCCAACCTGACTAAGTACCAGGACCACACCAAAACATGGTATGACCCGAAGGTAAAACTAAATGAGTTAAAGCCTGGTCATCTAGTGTTGCGAAGTGTAATAGCTCCGGGGAAGCTAGGAAACAAATGGGAAGGACCATATGTTATCCTACGCTCAGGATGCCCCGCATCGTTTAAATTAGCTCATTTAGAAGGAGAAGAGTTGAAGCATGCATGGCATGCGGAGCACCTTAAGCGTTATTTTGCTTAGGGGCCCCTTGTAATCACTTGTAAAACTTTCCTTTCTATGAATAAAGATAAGGGTCGAATTTTGTTTGCTCTTCGAATATCCCTTACTCCTGATGGACGCATCGGGAGGACGGAGATGCTTGTAGAGCCAAGCATTTTTCCCAAGACCCAGTCTGCTGCCTTCGAACCATTGGTTCAGAGGCTCCGTGGCCACCCTACGGATTCCAGGCTCCGGCTTGTTAGGATCCGTAGAAGAGTCTAAGGACTTTAAAAGAAAAACAGATTTTCGGCCTCCGGGTGCGATGTATCTGTAAAAGAGCCGAAGGTGGCCACCCTACGGATTCCAGGCTCCGGCTTGTTAGGATCCATAGAAGAGTCTAAAGACTTTAAAAGAAAAACAGATTTTCGGCCTCCGGGTGCGAAGTATCTGTAAAAGAGCCGAAGGTGGCCACCCTACGGATTCCAGGCTCCGGCTTGTTAGGATCCGTAGAAGAGTCTAAGGACTTTAAAAGAAAAAACAGATTTTCGGCCTCCGGGTGCGAAGTATCTGTAAAAGAGCCGAAGGTGGCCACCCTACGGATTTCAGGCTCCGGCTTGTCAAGATCCGCGTAAAAAATTTTTAATAAAAGGAGAGCCGCGAAGTGGTACTGCTAAAAGTACAAATGATAAGTGTAAATTCGAAGCATTCGGTTGTTCGGAGCATTATTGTGCCTAGCGAACCCTTTTCTATAGTAAAGGCTCCACCACCCACAAGGAGGGTCGGAGGATAGGAGTCACACAACATACTTTCGAAGCATTTAACATTAAATCATTATACTTTTACATCAAGAAAAGTTTTGGTCCAAGCCTAGGAAAAAGCGAAGACCCTGTCGACGTCTAGAGCTACTCCTCCGGCTACTCTACCTTTCGGAACTCGAAGCTGTTGGCTTGGCCCTCTTCATTCGAGCACTTCTCTTCTTCTTGGAGGCTCGTAGTTTCTTTTGCTCTTATTGAAGCTCCGCCCATGTCAGGAGCCTTTCGGAGTCAGCCTTCACAGGGTCTTCGGCCCGGTACTCTGAGTCGGACCAGTCAATAGGTTCGGAAGACGAAGATCCCTTCGCCTTCTCTTCCTCTTTAATATAATCTAAGACATCTTGGCAAACTTCAAGGGTGATCTCTCCTCCGTCTCCACGAGGAACAGAAAAGCGGGAGCGGCGGTAAGGCCTCAAGCCCTCGAGGTTTGCCCACTCTTTTCTGAGCTCGTCGGTAATTTCCAAAAGTTCGAAGTCAGGGCTCGAAGGGCATAACAAAACCTAAAAAAGAACAGAACACCCAAGACAAGTTCTTGTTTATAGCTTTTTCATTAATAAAAAGAGGCTTTACAAGGCTTCGTGTACATAATAACCCTAAGTGGCTAGACCTACGGGTCAGTTGGCGGAGCAGGAATGGCAGGGGCTGGCGAAGCAGGAAGTGGTGGCCTTGTATGCGCCTGTTTCTGCCGACAGGCCTCATCAATCCAAGCTTTAGCTGCGACCTTGTGGTCCATCTTCTAGGTTGACCGGAAGGCTTCCCAGGCCGAAGCCACATCCGAAGATGGCCGCAGCAAGTCGTCGGATGCGAAGCCTCCAGGAGTCGAACCCCCGACTGAGGCGAGGGGGATCCGAAGAGACTCAAGGTGACGAAGAACCCCAATGCCGGCACATTGTCCGAAGATCTCTCCGTACCGAATGCCAGAGTTCATCATCAGCGACGAAGCCACTTGGATCCTCGTCAGCTTTCGGTCGAGGGGCTCGTGGGTCGCAGCAGAAGACGAAGGGCACATAGTGCCGAAGTACTCCAAGGTACCCTGAAGAGCCTCCAAGGTACAGTCCGCAATGCTGGAGTTCTTCTTCTCTGCTGTTTCCAGCCCTGCAGCAGTCGCAGACACTTCGGCCACCTGGAGCATTAAAGAGCTCTTATGGGCCATCGCCTGGCTAAGAGCCCCCTGGAGCTCCACCAACTGCGTGCTCGAAGTAGCAGCCTCTTGGCGGAGTCTTTCAACTTCCGCCCGAAGGACGACGCGCTCGGCCTCGACCTCTTGGGCGGACGAGCGAAGGGCGTCGCTGTCTTGTCGCGCTACCCGGAGGGCTTCGTCAGACGCCGCCCTAGCCCTCCGTTCCTCTAGGATCTCTTCCTCCAGCCTAAGGGATCTCGCGGTGGAGTCGTTACGGGCCATCTGGAGGGTGGTGACCTTCCATTTAAGTCGATTAACCTCGACCTCATTGAAAGTCGCTGCCGCTCTAGCAAGGACAAATTGCTGCAAAAAGAACAAGTAAGTACTGAAGTATTTATGATCACTAATGCGAAGCAGCTATGGTGTCTTTTCATACCTGAAGGGCAGCCCTTTCGAGGGCTGAGTTGAGTGACGAAGCCCTGGCCTCGCTCAAGACGGAGACCAAGTCCGAATTGGCGATATCCTGGCTTCTCTCTGCCAGGGGCTCCATGAGTTTCCGGAGGCCACTCCGATGCTCCAAGAACGGAGCCAGCAGAGGAAGCCAAGACAAAGCTTGAAGATCATCCGCTGCGGCTTCGTCCTCCGAATTACCAACGGAGGTCGCGGCCTGGCCAGGAAGAAGGCCGAGGCTAGATATGCTCTTGCCCCTCCCCGGTACGAAAGAGGCCGAAGCAGGTACACTCCGATCGTCGGCAGCTACCCCTTCGACCAGAACCGCAGCGGCAGAGGCAACCTCGATGGTCGGGGCCGCCACTGCGGGGATGACCTCCGACGCCAAGTTCGCTTCGGCAGGCGCATCATCCGCTCCGACGGACGCGTTCTCCACCGTCAAGCTCAGAGTGTCCGAAGGCACGGGAGGGTCCGCTCGAGCAGCAGCCTCCGAAGGTGCAGGAGCTTCGGACGCCACCGAAGCATCGACACCCATAGAGGTACCTACTTCAATAACAAAATCAATAAGCATATTTCCAGAGATAGTGTGCAGGTATTGATTAAAAAGGGGGAGCTTCGGAAAGTACCTCCGGGAGCCTCGTGGGGTAGGATCGCTGGATCCTCCAGGACCTCGTACATCCGAAGGATGTCGGCGAAGTCATCTCCCGAGGTCCTGCCCTCAACATTTCCTGTCGGAGCCGCGTTTTCCGCCGTAACCGCCTCGGGTGTAGGCAAGTTGGGAGGAGCGGCGCCTGACTCCACTTGCACGACGACGAGCGCAGGGGGAACCGTCGGGGCTAAGCTCACTACCTCCCTAACGGAGGTGCCAGGGGGGACCTCCCCTAGGTCTTCGTCGTCATCCAGGAGGTAGGCTTCGAAGGCCGCCGTTGTCTGAGCGTCGGAGTCCTCTACCTCTTCGAAGGCTGAGCTTTGAGCGCCCGGCGATGAAGCAGACGAGGAAGGCGTCAACTGCGAAGGGGGCTTCGCTACTTTCTTCTTCCTGGGCGGTTGCTTGCCGATTTTCTTGGATGGTTCGACAGCGACTTTCCTTTTGTGAGGAGCCGCTCCGGTCGAGGCGAAGTCAGGAAGAGGGGGGGGGGGGCTCCATCCCGAGAGCTCTCCACACTCTGTTGGATCGCTCCTAGCATCCCACCAGCTCTAGCCTTTTTTGCCTCTCGGTCACCGAAGGGGCTCCGAGAACTCGTTCGGTGGCCCGAACTATGTCCTCCGGAGCCAATGCCAGAGGCGCCGCTGAAAGAAAAAGGTATGAGATTATGAATATGATTGTTTCCTTCATCTAATATGATGCTGCAGGGATTGAAGTCTTACCTAAGTTTCGGAGATCCCCCTCCGAGGCCTGTGAAAACGTGATCGGCCAGTTAGCTCCGAGGGGAGGGATCCGAAGGGCAATGAACTCTTCGGCCAGATCGCGCATACTCATGCGGCGAGCCACCGAAGTAAGCAACCCTAGCCTCGTCGAGAGCAGGCTAGGGTTCGGAGAAATCTCCGACTCCTTGCGGAACCAGATCTCCTGGAGAGGACCAGCGAGGCGGGAGTCCTCTCCGACTTCGGCGTAAAACCACCGAAGTATCCAGTTCGTATACCACCTGTCATTTATGGCTTTTGCAGGGAAATGAAGTGCATGCTCCCTCCGTAGCTGGAAATTGACGCTGCCGAAGGCTATGATCACCTTGGAATCCCCCGGCCCGTCTTGTGGCTTCGGCTGGCATATAGCTTCGTGGGTCGCAGCGAAGATCTCGGAGCGTCCTTCGCACCCCTCTGCCCGGAGCGCCCATTCGAAGATGGCTAAGCGCGCGATGGCGTTGGGCGACAGCTGAGGCAGAGTTATGTGGAACAGGTCCAGCACCTCCGTCAAGAAGTCCACGGCCGGCAGCCCCAAGCCTGCCTCGAAGAACGCTTCGAAGACTACCACCTCCCCGCTTCGCGGCCTCGGAGTTGATTTTGGCCCGGGGACCCGAGTCCTCAGTCCAGCGCCTAGCTTCCCGTCCACGGCTTCTTCAATAGATTCAGCGGTGCTCACAGATTGACCAATGATGAAGCTTTGGGCTATCTTCTTCTTGGAAGGTGGACGGAGCTCCCGAGGATTTTTGGGCCAAGCACCGCTCGAAGTCCCCGCCATTGTCGCCGCTGCCAAGGCAGCCCACACCTGCCTCTGCGCTAGGGTGCTGGCTGCTGCTGGGTTGGTGTGGCTAGTTCTCGCCATTTCGCTCGGATGCTCGAAAGATTGGAGGATTGGGGGAAAGTGAATCG
The DNA here is from genome assembly GCA_019279435.1 of Zizania palustris. NCBI lineage: Eukaryota > Viridiplantae > Streptophyta > Magnoliopsida > Poales > Poaceae > Zizania > Zizania palustris. The sequence goes on from JAAALK010000284.1 coordinate 49,238,473, forward strand.
CAAATAATGGATGCGGTAAGAATTCTCGGTTAATCCTTGTCTTTCCCTTTTATAACCGCACGTCCAGTGCTACTCTTCGATTGGTTTCACACTGCAGGTTCGGCTTCTGTCGCCGACAAGTGGGTCCGGTAATTGGAACGGCGAGCAACCGCCGTAAAAATCGACCGTTACCTTTTTTGCAGAGTGTAACGGTTACTTGTGCTGTAACGGCTACAATCAAATGGCGCTCCGCGACGTCTGCTCTCTGGAATCGTTCCCCTCCCAAACGTGTGTTCCCATTGCATCAAGAACCCGAAGGGGGAGGTTCGAACGCGTTGGGCTTGAAGTTCTCGGCTAAGTCGCAACATGCCCAAATCCTCTTTAAGCCTCAAAAAATAGAAATGTTCCTTCCGTATACTGCCTTCTTCCTAAACAGGTTAACTGCAGAGAGGCGTATTCGAGGGGCTACTGTTGGGGGAACTTACTCCATTTCCAGGGCTTAAAGATTAATCCTTCAAAGGCTAAGGAGGACTCTGAAGCTAGTGAGCAGTTGTTCGAAGTATGAGTCGCCACGCCGAAGGGTGCAGCGGTGCGAAGCCCTGGAGAACCCTCCGAATGGAAGATGGAGGCCTCGAAGCCGAAGGACATGATTGATGGGATGTCCAGTTTATCCATCTACCTTGTTGTATTTTACCTTGTATAACCTTGTTTATGGTACCGAATAGTTTCCACTATGTCAGTTGTAATCTAGGGGTAAATAGGTCTTTTCCATATGCTTTTTCACCTATAAATACCCCCCTCTGTACCCTGTAAAAGGGGAGCCAGGACAAGTCATTCATTACACTCATTCGGACTACTCGAGTTATTATCCAATTCGGAGGTTCGAGGTAGTCCTAAAACGCAAACTCCTTGTTTGTCCGTTCTTGATTTCAGAGAACCTGTTGGCGTAACATTTGCGCCAACACTATACTAGCTCTTCGGGCCGAGTACCTCGGGAGAAGTTCAGGGAGAGGCACTACAGATCGAGCTCCTCCAGCAACACGATCAGAACCTATACAAGCTGTGGGGCGGGCCGGTAATCCTAAAGCACCAATACAACTTCCGGTGGCCAACATTATGCCACCACCGAAGCAAGAGGATCCGCAAGATCGCAGCAAGCGAGTGGTCCTACCCATCTCCAGAGGGGGGGGACCCTTGGTAATATGTCAAAGCATCAGCGAAGGGATTATATTCGCGAAGTAGGGCATATACGAACTTCGAACTCGGCTGCAGAAATGCCCGAGTGGTCCCATGTACCTATTTCATTTTCTGCCCATGATGCTGTAGGGGTGAAATTCCCCCATGCTGACCCCCTTGTTTCAGCTGACATAGCAGGAGTCGAAGTCCGAAGAATATTAGTGGACGGTGGAAGCTCCGCTGATATACTCTCGTCCAAGCCTTCAACCAAATGTATATTCCCCGGAGGCACTTGCTTCCTGCAGCCCGCCCACTCCAAGGCTTCGCAGGTCCTCTTGACGCCCTTGGCAAAATAGGCCTCGAGGTTGCCTTCGGAGAGGGGACCCTGGCTAGAGTTGAGGAAGTCATCTTCGACGTTGTTGACACCCCGTACGCCTACAACGCAATTTTAGGGAGGGGAATGCTGAACCAATTTGGAGCTGTGGCACATCACAATTATGTATGTCTCAAGATGCCTACGCAAGGTGGAGTTTTTACAATTTTAGGTGACCAAGCCATAGCTCGGAGAGCAGAGTATGGCCACGGCCCAGCTCTGGATCCTTGGCAAGTAAACAGTGTGCAGGAGCACTTAGAGGAAGCTTCGGGGTCCTCAGACCCTTCAAAGAGCCTTTCCCTCAAGCCAATCCCAGAAGGTGATGTAATCACGGAGATGATCCTCAAGGAAGGCAAAGAATATCCAATTCAATTTGGTAAGGGGCTACCTTCAGAAATATCTACTTCGTTAGAAGAAGTAGTTCGAGAAAATTTAGATATTTTCGCTTGGTCCGACGAAGATATCCTCAGAGTTGACAGGAGCATTATTGAGCATAGTTTACTCGTCAACCCTAAGGCTCAGCCAATTCGCCAGGGGCTCCGCAAATTGTCAATCGAAAGAGCAGACCTCACTAAAGCGGAGGTAGAAAAATTGCTGAGAGCTGGAATCATCAGGGAGGTAGCCCACACGGAGTGGTTGGCTAACCCCGTCTTTGTCAAGAAGATGGGCTCCAGCAAGCGGTGCATGTGCATTGATTTCACTTATTTAAATAAAGCATGCCCCCGAGACCCCTACCCTATGACCCGCATCGATCAACTGGTTGATTCTACGGCCATCTCTGAACTCTTAAGCTTCCTAGACGCATACTCCGATTATCATCAAATTTGGCTAAAGCGTGAAGATGAAGTCAAGAAAAGTTTTATAACTCCTTCTGGAGTATTTTGTTATGTCCGAATGCTTTTTGGCCTGCGGAATGCCGGGGCTACTTTTTCACGTCTTATTGCTAAGGATCTAGGTCACCAAATAGGCCGAAATGTTGAAGCCTATATGGATGATATTGTAATAAAAAGTGCTGTAAAGCACTAGCATAGTCTACACCTAGCAAAAACTTTTGAGAGCCTCCGAGCATGTGGAGTTCGCCTCAACCCTAAAAAATGTATATTCGGGGCGCAAGCAGGAAAATTTCTAGGGTACTTAGTTTTGAGCAGAGGAATCGAAGCTAGCCCGACGCAGATAAGTGCACTACAAAGAATGGCTCCACCAGAAAATTTGAAGCAAGTCCAGAAGCTGATAGGACGCCTTGCAGCCCTCAGCAAATTCCTAGCCAGATCAGTAGAGCGAAACCTCCCAATATTTATAGCCCTGAATGGGTCCAAGAGTTTCAAATGGATGTCGAAGTGCTAGAAAAGCTTTGATGATATTAAAGATTATGTCGGAAATTTATCAACACTTACTGTGCCCCTCCCAGAAGAAACTCTCCTTCTTTATCTTACAGCAACGGGCTCCGCAGTAAGTGTAGTGCTTGTCAAAGAAATAGAGCTCAAGGGAAAACTGGTGCAGAACCCAGTTTACTTCGTTTTAGAAGCTTTGTCCAGAGAAAAAACACGATACTCTGAGCTCGAGAAATTTGTTTATGCTTTGGTAATGGCCTCGCGAAAGTTAAGGCATTACTTCTTAGAACATAATTTAATTGTCCCTACCTCGTATCCCCTTGGTGATATGCTTCAGAGCAAAGACTCCACGGGGAGAATTGGAAAGTAGGCTGTCGAGCTAGCCTCCTTCGGTATTTCTTTCACTGCAAGAACAACTATCAAATCCCAAGTCATAGCTGACTTCGTGGCCGAGTGGACTCTATCTGCAATTTGGGCTTCGGAAGAAACCTCCGAAGGGCTATGGACAATATTCTCTGACGGAGCCTATCAAGCATCTGGTGCTGGTGCCGGAGCCGTAATAATATCACCTTCAGGGCAAAAAGCAATGTATTCTATAAGGCTTAACTTTAAGTCCACTAACAACATTGTAGAATACGAAGGAATCCTGCTTGGTCTTCGAAAAGCAAGAGCGCTTGGAGCAACTAGAATTATAATAAAAACAGATTCCCATGTCATTGCAGGGCATGTTGACAAAAGTTTCCAAGCTAGGAATCCACATCTTGCAAAATACTTAGAAGAAATCCGCAAGACGGAGGCGTTGTTTAAAGGAATTTCTATCTGAAGCATCCCTCGAGCAAATAATCAGCTTGCAGATGTCTTAGCAAAGGCTGCAGCCGGAGCATTGGATGTCCCGGAGGGTGCTTTTTATGAAGAACTTGTTAAACCTTCGGTGCATCAACTACCCTCCGCAGGGGTCCTTTGTATTCTAGTCACTGATTGGTGGACTCCAATTTTAGATGTTTTGCAAAACAGTACAACTTCGCTAGAAGGTCCAGACTTCCAAAGGCTCCAAGCAAGGGTCCAAAATTATGAGCTTGTCAACGGAGTACTCTATAAATCTGGAGTATGTTCTCCTCTACTCCAATGCATCTCACAACCTGAAGGCCAAGATATACTTCGGGAAATTCACGAAGGCCTGTGTGGCAGCCACTTAGCCCCTCGTGCTCTAGCAGGAAAAACACTTCGCTAGGGGCTTTTTTGGCCAACAATTGTAAGAGATACAGAAAAATTGGTTCGAACCTACCAAAGGTGCCAATGGATGGGTAGACGGAGCCATCGTCCACCAACACCTCTTCAAGTTATCGCCCCGGTATGGCCAATGGTACGATGGGGAATGGATCTTGTTGTAGCAATTGCCTTAGCTACAACAGGTTTTTGTGTGTATATGGTGTATAGAGTGAACCTCGAAGGGTTCTCACAGAGGGAGATAGGATTTATACTGGTTCAGGCCTCTCTGAAGGGATAATAGCCCACGTCCAGTTCATAGTGGATTTGGCATAGTTTTGCCTCTCCTCAATTTGACTATTACAAGGGCATGACCCTACTTTTATAGGCATAGAGGCCAAAGGAAAAGACCAAATTGCCCTCTACAAGCCATAGGCTTTATAGGGGCAAAAAGGGAAAAGACTAGAGTACTGTACATCTGACTTTACAGACTAGCAGACAAATGTCACTTCTGAACAGGTATACGGCATACCAGGGGCGAGGGGCCTCGGTATGGCTTTACACTATAGCGATGCTGGGATATTTCTTCTGGTCCAGAGTACTTGCCAGAGTCTTTCAGGCGGAGGGAGTTAGGGAGGCTCCAAAGGGCACTCCGAAGTGGATCCCGAGGAGGGCTCCGAAGGGCACTCCGAAGTGGACCTTAAGGAGGGCTCCAAAGGACACTCTGAAGCGGACCTCGAGGAGGGCTCTGAAGTGGGCTCCGAACTGGCTCCCGGAGTGGGCTTCAAGAGGCTTCGGAGAGGACTTCGAAGGGGACCGGAGGGGCCCTGGAGGCTTGGCTCCGGAGGGATTCGGAGGGGTAAGCCTGGCTGTATTTGGAATTGTCTTCGTCAGAGGGGGCCGTACTTCACTTCTCAAGCTTCGGTGGTGTCAGGGTCCGGGCCTGAGGCCTTCGTAGGCTGACGTCATTTGGCCCCTGTTTAGGGAAAACTTATTCCCCCAACAGTAGCCCCTCACACACAGCCCTTTGGAGCAAAGGGGTGCGCGTGTCTTGGGACAAATGACTTGGAGTAAATATAGCTTTGGAGAAGGCAGGCCTTCGGAGTGTGGACCAAAGGGTGACTTCGAATTGAGTGGACAATAAATGCCTGTTCATACTGACGGGGCGCCCTTGGGGAGCACAAGCGACCCCGCAACGGTCAGAAAACTGACCGTTGCAGCGCGGGGGGCGCGACGGTTCGCTTCAAATTCACCCTAGGCCCACCTGCATAGACTCCTAAGGCCGGGGTAATCGGTGAAAAAACGCTTCGGTGCGTGGTCCGTGGTCATTTTTTACCGCCTATAAAAGGGGTTCAACGTGCCACGGCTCAGCCCACACCCATCATTTGTTCTCTGCTTTGCCCCTTACATCCTTCGCTCTCTTCTCTCCACCTTCAGCTTCGCGCGTAGCCTGCTTCACAGCTTTTGAGCACCCTTCACGCCGAAGCCCTACAGGATGCCGAAGAAGGCTGCGACGAAGAAGGCCTTGGCCCTGGGCACGAGTTCGAGCTCTGTCCAGGCCCAGGCGGTGGCGGTGGCGTCGGCGAAGCCTGCAGCGAGGCGCTTGGGGCCAAAGGACCTTCGGTCGCCGTTAGACAAATTTGAGCAGACATTAGAAATGAAGGCTTTGGCCTCGACGGAGGAGTTTGTTCGTAGAGTTTGCAAGGGGAAGATTTCCGAGGGGATCCAGCTTCGGGTGCCCGAGAAGTTAGAGATCATCCCGAGGCCTCGGTCTGACGAAGTCGTGGTTTTCGAAGCCTTCTTCGAGGCGGGCCTCGCACTGTCGACAGTGGAGATGCTGAGCGAGGTGTTGAAGGCATACAACTTTGAGCTCCCTCACTTATCCCCAAACACCGTGGCGAGGCTGGCCATCTTCGAATGGGCGATGAGGGCTGAAGGCTGCGAGGGATGCGCGGACGTCTTTGTCACCCTTCACTGATGCAAGCTATCATCTGAAGCGGAGGGAGGGGGCATACCGCTTGGAGAGGGCCTTGGCCTTTGGGAGCGCCAACTTTCAGCTTCGAAAGGAGTTTCAAGACGACTTCCTAGCGAGGGCTATAAACAATAAGTGGTACTTGAAGTGGGATATAGAATGGTTTTATGCTTCGGTGGGCGCGGACTCCCCCCTTCAGAGTAACAACACACTCATCTCTTACCGACGCAAGGGCGTGGTGAAGGCGAGCCCCAAAGCCCTTCAATCGAGGATCTTGCTCCTGCACAGGGTGGCTTCAAAGATGAGCATGAGGGACTTAGCCGAAGAGTTCATCACCCTTCGGCTCAGCCCCCTCGTGCTCTCTTGGCCAGAAAACATGTTCCAACCTTCGAGCTCAGAGGGACCGAGCGAGGTGTCCGTAGAGCGCCTTGGTAAGACTCCAAACTTTTTATCTTCATGCTTCACAAAATTAACTTGTGCTGACTTGAAATCTTGATGAAGCTCTGCGCGAAGTGCCACCTCCAGAGGAGGCAATCGTGGCCGTGGAGCATGTTGTTGGGGCTCTGACGCCTGATGAGCAGACCCGAAGCCTTGCTCTGATGGGGTCTTGGGAGCGCTAGAACCGGGTGTGGACCTGGCTCAGCGTCGAGGGGGTCCAGGCGCTCCCAGACTTCGTGAGCTCGACACCTTCGGCGAGCAGCTCCAAAAGGAAGAGTGTGGATGACGAGGAACCCGAAGCCTCGAGGGTTCGCTTGGAGCATTCGGTGGATGAAACCCCTACCATGACGGAGCATGAGACCGAGGACCTCGACGCTGAAGCGGAGCCAGCAGATGCTCCAGTGGCAGTAATCGAAGTGGTGGCACCGGAGGCTGCAGCGGCAACCGAAGTGGCCACACCGGAGACTGTGGCAGTGACCCCTTCGAGCATGGGGGCTGGGGCTCAGCCCGCGCAGCGAAGGGACCGGGGAGCGTACATCGCTCCTGCCTCCTTCGAGGACATCTCTTCGGACGAAGGTAGGCACTTGATCACCCTTCTATTTACATTCATGCATATTGACTTGTATTTTTCTTCAGACATTGGTGGCGATGCGAGGCCTGTCGTGCCGAGGGCTGAGGGGACCTCCGACAGCAGCGGAAGTACCAGCAGCTCAGAGTTTGAGAGCTCTTCGTCCGAAGAGGACGAGGGGGAAAATCACGACGAAGGAGTCCTTCAGGAGCAGGCTGAGGAGGTCGTCGAGGTAGTGGATCGGAGCCCTGCTCCATCGGAGCCTGCTTTGGAGGAGTCTGTGACGGAGATGGTCCGGCCTCTACTTCCGAGGGGACCCGTGATGGAGGCGGCTATAAACTCGTTCCACGAGGGCTGCGTTGCCATAGGGCAAGGGGGCTTGGTGGCACAACTTAGCCGCTCAAGCCCCTTTGACCTCTTCGCAAATGCTCACGAATCTATCGTTGAGGTGAGCGAAGATTTACGCAGGCTCCGAGTGATATTAGCTTCTTTAATCAGCACTTAGGATTTTCTTGACCCTTTTCAGGCCTTCGCGCTGAACGCTGCAGCAGCAGCCTCCACGGATCATCGAATGATCCTCCTAGCGGAGGAGAGGGACACCCTTCGGCGCTAGGCCTCGGAGGAGGCCGAGAGGCGAAGGCAAGCCAAAGTAGCGGCAGAAGAGGCGAGGTCCGAGGCAGCCAAGAAAAGAGAAACCTTGGCCTCAGAGATAGAGAGGCTTCGAGAAGCACTTCGGGCTTCGGAGGAAACCAGGGCGAAGTTGGCGGCAGAGTGCTCTGACCTTCGCGCAGCCAATCGATCGCTAGAAAACTTCGTGGTCCGAGGGGTCGATGAGGCCACCTCGAGGTTGACTGTAGTCCTCGGACAACTGGGGACCGAGTGCCTGGCCCCGGACTTCAACCCGCAAGACCCAGTCGGGGACCACCTCGAGTTCCTCTGAACAGCTGCTGCGACGATGGAGGTGTCGATGAAGGGCTTCGCGCTGATGGCCGGGTGAGTGGCTGGCCAGGGAGTGTTGCAAATGCTTCATGATGCGGGATGCAACCACCTTGAGGCGGCGACCTCGGTCACGCTGGTGGCCTTCGGAGGCCAACACTTGGTTTCACCACCCTCGGACATCCGCGGAGTGTGGCGCCGACTTTAAGAACCCTAGAAGGCCCAAGGGTGCGAAGCGGTCCTCGACCTCCACCGGATCTCCCTCCTTCACCGAGCCAGGGCACAAGCCTCACCAACTCAGCCTTCGATGTCGAAGCCTCCGCCCCTGAAGGTGTAAATCTCCTTAGGATTTTTGTAATTTGTAGCTGTAGGCCTGTAAATGACTTATCAGTTTATTAATATAAATGTGGGGGTACTTTATACCTGTCCAGGCTCAGCCTTCGGATGTCGACTTCGAAGTGCTTGAGGATTCAGAAGAGCTTCACCAACTTTGGGTGGTGCTCGAAGTAGCTAGGACCGAAGGCCCCCTTCGGTTCAAACTTCCGAGGGGTCCTAGGGGCGAAGCCATTCCCGAAGTAGCCCAGGAACTGTTGGCTGCCGTGAAGATGGAGCCCCTTTGGAGTTCCTCATCCTCGCTAGACTTAAGATGTTTTGAAGTGGGCTTAAGTGGCGAGGGGGTGCAGTCTTCGGGTACGGCCTTACAAGGCAACGAAGCCCTAGACTTTTCTGCCTTTGATGTGGCACCGCCTTCATATCAGACCTGGACCAACCTGTAAGGTGAAAGACGAGGACAGCGGGCTTCGGAGCATGGACGGTCCGGCCGCGGGAGATCAGTCTCCGACGGGGCTTCGTCCAACCAAGGGGGCTCTGCCTGGAAGAAGAGCAAGCGAGGGTCGAACATGTCGGGGCCTCGAGCTCGCTTTTTCTTAGGCTTAGATACATATTACTCGTAGTTTTTTGTTTTCGAAGTATATTTGCAACATACTTTGTTTTTATCATTCAAAGAATGAGATTTGTATATTCGCATACTTCGCTTGCATGCTTCACGTAAATTGAGTGTTCCGAACGTTTAGCTTGTCACACTCGTTGTTGACACGGAAACGTGCCCCTGCACTTGGGTCAGTTCGACGATCCAAAAGTGCACGGATACTTAGGGACAAGCCTAAGCGTGATGTGGCACCGACGTCGTGTTCCGACTACCCTTAGTCGTGATAAGGGGGGTGGAGTCACCAGGCAACCAGATTACACAAAATAATCCAATTAGCCAAAAGAAATAGATTAAACAGAATAAAATCAACAAACTAGTCGGAGCCCCGCCTAGTTCGAAGTCTGATGCGAAGGGGTCACCGAAGTGTACCTTCGGATGCTGGTGTGAAGTGCTCCACCGAAGGGTGCTTCAGCGTTCGGACTGATCCGGCCAAAGATGGACTCTGAACGGATCTGGACGCAATGATCACCTCCGAACAGCAGGGTTCGGCGTGCGATCTCTGATACAGCAAACTACGAAATAGTGACGCAAGGGCCACGCGCGAGTGCAACTTCGTCCAGTTCAGAATATGGTCGTGGCGGAGCCTGTTGCGACGAAGTATGCTTGGCGAAGCCTGTTACCGAAGCCTGCAGTCCCACCGAAGGGTGTCCTGGGGACCTCCGAAACCGATCTCTCAGCTCCGGACACCTTCCGACGAAGTAGCTATAGACGTGCGAACCTGCAATAGAAGAGTGCGAAGTACTAATTCGGCCTGAGGACCAAATTTTGCTAAGTGTTGCACTAGTAGCGAAGGTAGCAATCTATTACGCAGATTAGCGGATACTTCACAGGTGAAGTAACAAGGTGATAGCAATCTATTACGTAGATTAACAGATACTTCATAGGCGAAGTAACAAGGATTACCACTGTTCTGTAGTGGCCGGTGGAGGGCTTCCAGGCAAACCCACGAAGAGGTACAGGAAAATAAAGGTAAAGTAATTACGATCAAAGCATGGGCTTTGGTTTGGTTTGAGTTGGGGGGGCTCTCTACGCCGGCCTTGCCTCTCTATTTATAAGGGCTTAACTCCTAATCTAATCTGCTATTAATCCGGCCAGATAGAGATAAAGATTGAGCTGGAAACACATACAACTCTATCTCTGCCGAGGTGGGCTTTGGCCAGGCCCGTCGAGGCCTGCTCCTCGGGCCGAAGCTTCGCCAGCGTGGGCCTCCAAAGGCTTCCCGACCGAAGCCCATGGGCTGGCTAGAGTCTTTCAGAGACCATAGCTCAATGGACTTTGGCCCTGTAGGGCTTCAGACAGACCCTGGACATGTGTATTTTTGGCCCAAATCATGAAAAATTGATATTTTGACAATCTAGCCATTTATGCCATTTTTTGCCATCAACACATGCCCCCTTGCCTTTTAGTGAACTAGTGAACTAAAAGCACAACGAGCTAAAGGAGATACCATCTATATCGGCTTTTCAACACTTTTTATGATGTTTGCCACACACTTGGGAAATACCTATTCAAGTACCTACCATTCAAAGCTCTTCGAAACCGCTCTCCCTGCAGGGATTCCAACACGTATGCGTTGCCGGGAGCAATTTCGGCTATCTTAAAAGGACCTTCCCAACTAGGTGACCATTTACCAAACTTGGGACTCTTCGTGCCTAAGGGTAAAATTGTTTTCCACACTAAATCTCCTATTTGAAACGATTTTGGCCTAACCTTCTTATTGTAGGCTTTAGCTACTCTCTTCTTGTCTACTTCTATGGCTTCTAAAGCCCTTAGTCTCTTATCGGTCACTTCCTCCGGATTATCCCTCAGAAGCGATTCATACTCATTGACCGATAAGCCGTTTTGCTTTAACACCCTTAAGGAGCCAAGATCTACCTCTACAAGCAGAACGACCTATTGTCCATATACCAACTCATATGGACTGACCTTGGTGGCACCTTGCTTTGCAATCCTATAAGCCCATAACGCCTCGGAAAGCACTTCATGCCACCTTTTAGGAAACTATTCAATTTTCTTCTTGATAAGCTTAATCACAGTTTTATTACTAGACTCGGCCTGACCATTGGCCTAAGCATAGTAAGGTGAAGAGTTTATCAACTTAATACCATAGTATTCAGCGAAATCCCTTACTTCTTTAGAGACAAATGAACTACCTTGATCCGTAGTGAGAGTTTGAGGGATGCCAAATCTATGTATGATGTGCTTTAAAATAGAATCACGTACCTCATTGTGAGTCATGTTCTTGAGAGGTACGGCCTCGGTCCATTTAGTGAAGTAGTCTGTCGCCATTAACATGAACCGATGCCCCTTTGAGGAAGGAGGGTAGATCTGGCCGATGAAGTCTAAACCCCAACCTCGAAATGGCCATGGCTTGACAATAGGATTGAGCAATGAGGCAGGAGCTAACTGGATGTTGCCAAACTTCTGACACGCCTCACACCCTCTGTAGTACTTGAAACAATCTTCGGTCATAGTCGGCCAATAAAACCCCGCTCTTTTGAGCATCGAACTCATCTTTTGGGACGACTGATGAGTGCCGCAAAGCCCCTCATGGACTTATCTTGTAGCCACTTGGGACTGATCATGGTCTAAACACTTCAATAGCACTCCGTCGATGGTTCGGCGATACAATGTGTCGTCTATCAACACGAATTTGAATGCTTGTCGTCGAACTTTCTGATCAACCCTTTGACTTGGGTCTCTCAAATAATTGATGATGGGGACTCTCCAATCGCCCTTACAGGTTTCAAAGGATCTCGCTGGTCCATCTTCTGAAAGAACATCTAAATTACTGACTTTGGGGTGCCCCCTGAGCCATTCCAGCCCCTACCGAAGCCTGTCCGAGGTGTCCGTTCGGAGTGTGCTGGGCCAAAGCCCTTCGAAGGGTTCGGACTGGGGGGAGCCCTCTCCGTGCAGGAGGCTTCGACCTACGGACTTCGGCGTGTCAGCCGCTTCGGTCGACAGGGTACTCCGGTCCAGGATCCTAGGCGCGCAGTGACCTTCGGCGGCTAGAGGGGTTTCACCCGGAGGGTGCGCCTGCCCACTGGTACTGGCTTCGGTAGTGAGGCTGAGCATCGGCTTCTCCAATACAGAAAATTTTCCTTTCCTGACTTGGTAGCCGGATGCTTGCTGAGCCAAATCATTGGCGACTAAATTGGCTTCTCTTGACATGTGAGATATTTTAAAATCATCAAAAGTAGCAACTATGTCTAGACATTTGTCCAAGTAACTATTCAGCAAGCCATTAAAACATTAAGCATTCTTAGCTACTTGTTGTACTACTAATAACGAATCACCATATGCGTGAACATGTTTAGCACCTACATATTCCAACAATTCAAGTCCTAGCAATAAGGCTTCGTATTCGGCTTGATTATTAGTGGAAGAAAACTCTAGTCGGACCGAGGTTTCAAAGTGCATATCATTAGGTGATGTGAGAACCACTCCAATACCTTGGCCATTCTTGCAAGCCGAACCATCAAAATAAAGTTTCCATGGTACTACCTCAAATAGAGCAATAGTATCGCTCCAGCTAACATCTATGTGATGATCAACTATAAAGTTAGCTACGACTTGGCCTTTCATCGCTCTTAGGGGTTCGTAGGCCAAATCGTACTCAATCAACGCGTAAGCCCATTTTCCGATTCTTCCACTTAGAATCGGCTTCTGTAACATGTGTTTTATTACATCAGTTTGGCAAACGACAACACATGTAGTGGGGAGAAGATAATGGCACAATTTGGTGCACGTGTAGTAAAGTGATAAACATAATCGTTCCACAAACGCATACCTAGTTTTGGCTTCCAGCAGGTGGCGGCTCAAGAACGTGATGATGTAATCCTTCCCTTCTACCTCCTGGGTTAGCACAGCTCCAATCACGCCATCTTCAGCGGCGATGTACAACCGAAACAGAATCCCGACTTTAGGTGCTCTTACCACTGGCGGTGACGACAAGCATTCCTTGATCTTTTCGAAAGCACTTTGTTGGCTTTCCCCCCAAGTGAACTTGGCTTCGTTTCTTAGCCGGAGTATGGGGACAAAGGCATCAATCTTGCTGGACAAGTTGGATATAAAGCGACGCAAATAGTTCAACTTGCCTAGCAACTTTTGTACATCCCTTTTGCATGTCGGCGCTGCAATGCTCCTAATATTTTCAAGTCTCTTAGGATCGATTTCGATGCCCCTCTCGTGAATCATGAAACCTAAGAACTTACCTGCCGACACACCGAAAGCACACTTGAGTGGGTTCATTTTCAACCCATACTGCTGCATTCTATCAAAAGCAACTTTCAAATGGGCTAAATGGTTTCCCATGATGTCCGATTTGACCACGACATCGTCATTGTAAACTCCCAACATAACACCTAGCAAGTCATGAAAGATTAAGGTCATAGCGCGCTGGTACGTGGCGCCAGCATTTTTCAAACCAAAAGTCATGGCGACCCATTCGAACAAACCGACAAAACCAGGGCATCGAAAGGCAGTCTTGTAGATGTCCTCTTTGGCCATAAAGATTTGATTATAACGAGCATTGCCATCAAGAAAACTTAGTACCTTATGTCCTGAAGCATCGTTGATCAGCATGTCGGCTATCGGCATTGGATACTCATCTTTTGGAGTGGCTCTGTTCAGATCCCTAAAATCAATGCATACCCTTATCTTGCCGCTCCCTTTCTTCTCTACAGGCACAATGTTAGCAACCCATTCTGCGTACCTGCACGGCCTAATAAATTCAGCCTTGAGTAGTCATTCCACTTCCTCTTTAACTCGGTCATAACGGCCAAATTAAAGCGACGAGGAGGCTACTTATAAGGCCTAAATCCGGACTTGATGGGTAGCCGATGCTCCACGAGCTTGCGGCTTAGCCCTGGCATCTCGCTATACTCCCATGCGAAACAATCGACATACGACCGAAGTAACTTTATTACTTCAGCCTTTTCATCGGGCTGCAAATGTTGGTTTACAAAAGTCGGCCTGGGATGCTACCAGTACCTATGTCAACTTCCTCCAAGGGGTCGGCTGATGCAAAACCTTGTCCTAATTTCTCTACTTCGCTAAAGTCCTCGATGGCCTCGGCGATACCGTCTTTGTTAGACCGATACTGCTCCACACGAGACTTTAGCCAATCTAGATTATTCTTGTTAGATATGACTATTAATACAAAAATAGCCGTGCTACTCCAGCCGGCTTTACAGACACTGGTACAAACCGTCCTCTAGATACGCTAACAAAATCATAGTGCGAAAGATCTCTACCTGATAGACACTCTACTTTGTTATGGACGGCGTCAACCGACACATCGGCCAGAGCTACCTGAGCCGAAGTATCCGCGGGGATGACCTCTACCTCATCGCCGTCCCACTGTATCAAGCACTGGCGTAGAGTAGAGGGAATTCAACAGTTTGCGTGAATCCCGTCACATCTGAGTAACACGCTATAGTTACCTTGTACATCGACGACGAAGAATGCTGCTGGCAACGTCTTGTTGCCCACCGTCAACTCCATAGAGAGCACCCCCTTGGCCTCGGAGCTCTCGCCGTTGAAGTCGTTGAGCATCAAGTTGGTCTTCTTTAGGCCATCCTCATCCCTGCCGAGTTTCTTCAACAACAAATAGGACATTAAGTTAACAGTGGCACCGCCGTCGATGAGCATTCGAGAAATCGGCTTCCCATCGATGTGACCTCTGACATAGAGGGGTTTTAGATGGCGAGCTGAGTCCTCGGGCTTCTCGAAGATGGCATTGCGCTGGCCGAGGTTCAATTTAGCAACCTCGGCCTCATCTTGCGGCAGGGCGAACTCGGCAGGTAATGTGACGATGATGACATCCATCACCTGGGGTGCGGGCCCTTCAGAGATGGGCGAGTAATCGTCGTCGAGCATGTCGTCATCGTCGCTCAGACTAGGAGCTGGGTTATTTATCTCAACCAGTTTCTCCCTCCATACCTGCTTTGTAGCTGGCCGAGGGTGGATTTCCTCGAATATAGCATCGCGCTCGGCCTCAGCTTTCTTCTCGCGCATATCCTATGCCCACAACCTTTGTAGGCGTCGCTTCTGCGATTTGGACATGCCTGGAGGAGCCCAAGATGGCTGCGGCTTGGTGCCGGGTGCGACTGTTCAGCTCCCATTAATTCTGGCCGAAGTGGTACTGTGCCCTTCGGCCTTGGGCGCCTTGTGTTTGGAGGGTGCTTCGCTGCAAACCCCATCGGACGGACCGGCCTCGTTCGGCCGATCGAACCAAGCTTCGGCGCGGAGCTCAGCCGAAGCATGAGACTTACCTCCGTCAGACCTCAATGACAAAGTCTTCGGGATTGGGACTTCCTGAGACCCAACTCTGATGGTTATGGCTTCAGACTCCCTGACTTCGGCCTTCGCGTGCTCGCACCCTTCGGCTTCGCTCTGCATGGTTCGAGTCGGAGGCACCATGGACAGTCTCTGGACGATGCCCCTCCGTTGTGTCTATTTGCCCCTACCACCCATAGTATTCCAAAGGAAAACAAGGCATAATGTTAGGTTGCGGAGGATACCCTGGCCTAGATACGTACGGAGCCCACGGGGTCCCCGCCCAGTTATACGGCGGAGGCATTGGCGGCTCTAGTGGCCTCACCCACTGTGAGCCGAACCCGTCACCTGGGAGGGGGGTTCGGCCAAGTCGAAGGTGTCTCAGACCACACCAGCGAAGCGTCCTTCCAGGCCGGAGGTACGTTTGGCCAGTGCGGGCCGAAGCCTCCCATCAGAGATGTCCAACACAGGTGCGTGGTTCGGCCATTGGGGGCCTAAGTTTTTGTATAGGGGATCCGACCACTAGGGCTCGAAGCTGCCGTGTGGGGGGTTCGACCGTCGTGGCTTGGAACCACCGTGTGGAGTATCAAGCCACCGCGGCCCAAAGCCTTCGCGTAGGGGGTTTGCGTGCTTCGGTCCGAAGCCACCCTTCGAGGGTCTTAGTCCCTTCGGCTGTATTAGCTTGGCGTGTGGACCTGCTTCCTTGGCCCTTCTCTGATGTTTGTTTAACAACATATCATATGTCACCTTCGTCCTCTTGCGAGCCTTGGCCGGAGGGGTATTAACATTCTGTTTCCACACTCCTACCTCGGGGTTCTTTGGCACGAGTGTGCGAGTGCGCGGTTCTCCAACAATTACATCCTTCCCTTTAGCTGACTTGGCCTGTTCTGGCCGAATCAACACCTTCTTTTCACCGAGGTCGATAGCATTGACTGGAAAAGGATCTTTATCCAACTTCATCTTTGGATCATGATCTATCTTCAATCGTCCTTCTTCTATGGCCGATTGTATCTGTCGTCGAAAAACATTGCAATCATTAGTATTATGCGAATGCGAATCATGCCACTTATAGTATGGATGCTTCTTTAACTCATCGGCGGGTGGGATGACTTGACCCTTAGGCAACCTGAGAAGCTGACTTTTTAAGAGAAAATCAAATATTTAATCACACTTAGTTATATCGAACGAGTACTTGACCTCACTAAGTCTATTCTTTGTGGGGGATGGTCGTAACTCAGAGCAAGTGACAGGTTTATTTTTAGTGTTCCAAACCCATTCGTCCGCATACATGTCGACCGAATCCTCCTCCTCTGACTCCTCCTCATCAGAGCGTTCCGTGATGTGGATTTCGGCCCTAGGCTTGCTAAATGTCTTAATAAATTTCTTATCTTTGGCTCGACCTTCTTGGACCAGAGCCTGCTGTAGAACCTAGCTAACTTCTAAAAAGTTTTGGTTATCTAACCTTTATTTAATTTCGGAACGCAACCCGTTAAAAGCTAGCTCCGCTAAGTCCCTTTAAGAAATATTAAGGCTAAAACATCGGTTTCTAGTATCCCTGAAAAGCTTGATGTACTCAGAGACACTCTCACTATATTTCTGTTTGACCGATGTCAAATGCGAAAGTCTAAGTTCTGTCTCACCAGTGTAGAAATAATCATGGAATTTCCGCTCCAGATCGTCCCACGTGTGGATGGAGTTCGGCGGGAGCGCCGAAAACCAAGTGAAAGCGGTGCCGGATAGCGAGAGAGAAAATAGTCTAACCTTTAGAGCATCTATCCCCCTAACTTCTCCACACTGTGCCAAAAATTGACTGACATGCTCTAGTGTAGTCTTGCTGGCCTCGCCATCGAATTTAGTGAATTCAGGGATTCTATAGCCGTGGGGGTAGGGCACTGTATAAAGATGGTCAGGGTATGGTTTACGGTAAACCCTAACCCGTCCCTTGGGCATGAAGCCGACACACTCTCTAAATAGTGCATGGACCCGCTCCTCTATGTCATCTTGGTACGTTGCTTGCGCGTGCCTCTCTTGTGGGGGCATGACACGCGGTGGGATATCGGCGTATCGGCCATGGGCTTCTTCCCTACGTGCTATTTGCATGACGTGCTCGTGTCCAGGTGTCTGCGCGTGTGGCGCGGGCAGCGCAGGTATTGGTGCAGGTGGCGGTGGATGGTATGCAGTATTACTTTGACCGTAGGTGTAATGATTGGTCTCGGCCATAAGTGGGGAGGCCGGAGACATGATTGTGCCGGTGCTGTCGTTAGTCCTACCGTATACGTGGTTTACCGGTGATGCACTAGCAATAGGAACCGGGGGTACGGCCTCAGTAAAGCCGAACCTTCTGAGAGTCGCCTCTACTTGGGAGCTTACTGCCGAATCTAAGCGGTTGGCTAGTGAAGCCCTAATGGCTTGATCTACTGATGCGACTATTTTTTGTTCAATTTCTAAAGAAGATAAACGAGGTGATACAGGTGTTACCTGAACCTGAGCGAGGTCGGGGGTGATGATGTCGCGCTTGATGAAGCCCGCACGTGTCTTGACGTAGCCCCCATGCATCATGTCTTGGAGCACCTTTAACTTTGCCTCGATCTCTGCTCGGTCTTCTGCGGGGATATCTTCAAGTGTAGGTGACAAGATGTTGCGGTTGTCGATATCCGTGCCTCCTATTGTGTCCATCGGCGGTGTAGACGTAGTAGTCGACGTAGATGTACCGGTGGCCGATGTAGATGTACTGGTCATGTTGGCGTAGTCTTCCCCAGCGGAGTCGCCAAAAAGTGTGTTGACACGGAAACGTGCACCTACACATGGGTCAGTTCGACGATCCAAAAGTGCAAGGATACTTAGGGACAAGCCTAAGCATGACGTGGCACCGACGTCGCGTTCCGACTACCCTTAGTCGTGATAAGGGGGTGGAGTCGCCAGGCAACCAGATTACACAAAATAATCCAATTAACCGAAAGAAATAGATTAAACAGAATAAAATCAACAAACCAGTCGAAGCCTCGCCTAGTTCGAAGTCTGATGCAAAGGGGTCACCGAAGTGTACCTTCGGCGTCTAGTGTGAAGTGCTCCGCCGAAGGGTGCTTCGGTGTTCGGACTGATCCGACCAAAGATGGACTCCGAACGGATCTAAACGCAATGATCACCTCCGAACAGCAGGGTTCGGCGTGCGATCTCCGATACAACAAACTACGAAATAGTGACGCAAGGGCCATGCGCGAGTGCAACTTCGTCCGGTGCGGAATATGATCGTGGCGGAGCCTGTTGCGATGAAGTATGCTTGGCGAAGCCTGTTACCGAAGCCTGTAGTCCCACCAAAGGGTGTCCTGGGGACCTCCAAAACCGATCTCTCAGCTCCGGACACCTCCGACGAAGTAGCTCCGGACATGCGAACCTGCAACAGAAGAGTGCGAAGTACTAATTCGGCCAGAGGACCGAATTTTGCTAAGTGTTGCACTAGTAGCGAAGGTAGCAATCTATTACGCAGATTAGCGGATACTTCACAGGAGAAGTAACAAGGCGATAGCAATCTATTACGTAGATTAACGGATACTTCACAGGCGAAGTAACAAGGATTACCACTGTTCCGTAGTGGCTGACAGAGGGCTTCCAAGCAAACCCATGAAGAGGTACAGGAAAATAAAGGTAAAGTAAATACGATCAAAGTGTGGGCTTTGGTTTGGTTTGAGTTGGCGGGGGGGGGGGGCTCTCTACGACGGCCTTGCCTCTCTATTTATAGGGGCTTAACTCCTAATCTAATATGCTATTAATCTGGAAACGCATAAAACTCTATCTCTGCCGAGGTGGGCTTCGGCCAGGCCCGTCGAGGCCTGCTCCTTGGGCTGAAGCTTCGGCAGCGTGGGCCTCCGAAGGCTTCCCGATCGAAGCCCATGGGCTGGCTAGAGGCTTTTGGAGCCCATAGCTCAATGGACTTCGGCCCTGTAGGGCTTCGGACAGACCCTGGACATGTGTATTTTCGGCCCAAATCATCAAAAATTGATATTTTGACAATCTAGCCATTAATGCCATTTTTGCCACCAACACTCGTACTGTGCATTTCACTCCCACACTTCGCATACATACCTCCGTCCCCCCTTGCACGTGGCGGCTATGGACTTAGTCATTGCCAGTGCGAGCAATTAAGAAAGTGAAGGGGTGAGCCTTTTGGCGGCTTCGGACGCTTATATCGCGTCGATCGGAGGCCTCTTTTGGGCTTCGAATGCTTTAATTTGAAGCGAAGCAAGGCTTCAACGTACTCAAATTAAGCGAAGCATGGCTTCGGCATGCTTGGTTTTCGATGATATGCATGAGCAGGGCTCCGAAGCGCACTTAGATTTTAGGCGAAGCATGACTTAGGTATGCTTAAATCTTAGATTAGATTTTGACACGCGAATCAAGGCTTCGAAGCATGTATAGATAGAGAAGCAAGGCTTTTGAGCTTGATCGTGTAATGAATAGAAGGAATAGGTGGTGTGTATTCACTGAACCTGTGATGGGGTTGAGCCACATTCGACTCTAGGTCACCTTCGACCCTTGGATGCTTCCGGTACGGAACCCAGAATCCCTGAACGCATCAGGCCGGTGGCCTAGAGTCCTTTATCTTACCGCTACGGGCCTGGAGGCGCTGTGTAGCCTTCGAAGGAGCGCTCCAGTTTTAAATAGATCGAAGTAGTGCTTTGGTCCTTATCAATACAAAGCGGTAACCTCGATTCTTAAAAGAATGAGGCCTTGACTTCGGATCTTGATAAGGACAGAATAGAGCTTCGGTTTTTAACAAAGAGAAGCAAGGCTTCGACAATCAATAGAATGAAGCGAGGCTTCAGGTTTAAATAAAGTGGAGCGAGTGCTTCAGATTTAATAAAATGAAGCAGGGCTCAGGTGTTTAATAGAATGAAGCTAGGTTTATCTTCTTAGTAGAACGAAGCAAGGCTTCGAGTTGTGTACATACCTCGGGAAACTTGAGTTGATCCAGAAAATGAGCGGCTTCGCAGCCTGAAGAACTTGCCTCGTAGCCCCTTCGGCTTCGGAGGCCTTTGGCGTGCGCTTGGAGCCCCTTGCTGAAGGGTGCACTCCGAGGAACGAGGAGTGGTGGAAGGAGAGAAAGGCCTTCGAGCTGCACTCGAAGCCCCTTGCCGAAGGGTTCGCGGAGTCATGGACTTTGAAGCTCCCCCTCAAGCACACTTCGAGATATAGGCAGTGGCAGAGAACCTAGCTTTTAGTACTAAGTTCCACATGGACGACGCCAACTGTTGTAGCAATTGCATTAGCTACAGCAGGTTTTTGTGTGTATATGGTGTATAGAGTGAACCTCGAAGGGTTCTCACAGAGGGAGATAGGATTTATACTGGTTCAGACCTCTCTGGAGGGATAATAGCCCTACGTCCAGTTCATAGTGGACTTGGCATAGTTTTGCCTCTGCTCAATCTGACTATTACAAGGCCATGGCCTTGCTTTTATAGGCACATAGGCCAAAGGAAAAGACCAAATTGCCCTCTACAAGCCATAGGATTTATAGGGCAAAAATGGAAAAGACTAGAGTACTGTACATATGACTTTATAGACTAGCAAAAAAACGTCACTTTTGAACAGGTATACGGCATACCAGGGGCGAGGGGCCCTGGTATGGCTTTACACTGTAGCGATGCTAGGATATTTCTTCTAGTCCGGAGTACTTGCCGGAGTCTTTCAGGCAAAGGGAGCTGGGGAGGGTCCGAAGGGCACTCCGAAGTGGATCCCGAGGAGGGCTCCGAAGGGCACTCCGAAGTGGACCTCAAGGAGGGCTCCAAAGGATACTCCGAAGCGGACCTCGAGGAGGGCTCCGATGTGGGCTCCAAACTGGCTCCCGGAGTGGGCTTCAAGAGGCTTCGAAGAGGACTTCGAAGGGGACTGGATGGGCCCCGGAGGCTTGGCTTTGGAGGGCTTCGGAGGGGTAAGCCTGGCTGTATTTGGAATTGTCTTCGTCAGAGGGGGCCGTACTTCGCTTCTCAAGCTTCAGCGGTGTCAGGCTCTTGGCCCGAGGCCTTCGGAGGCTGACGTCATTTGGCCCCTATTTAGGGAAAACTTATTCCCCCAACAGATCTCATCGGCTCTTTCCCAATGGCAAAAGGCAGCTTGAAGTTCGTGGTGGTAGCAATCAAATACTTTTCTAAATGGGTCAAAGTTGAACCCTTAACTGCTATCACTTCGAAAAATGTACAAAAATTCTTTTGGCAGAATATTATTTGCAGGTTCGGAGTGCCTATGGAATTAATAGTTGACAATGGCACCCAATTCGAAGACGAACCTTTTAAAGAATTTTGCGAAGGTTTGGGCATTAAGTTGTGCTTTGCAGCTGTTCGCCACCCCCAATCCAACGGAGCCGTCGAGCAGGCAAATGGAAATATTCTATCTGGTCTAAATCGAAGGACTGTTGGGCTGCAAAGGGGCTGTGGACTGAAGAGCTTCCTAAGATTTTATGGTCCATTCGGACCACTCAAGCTAGGTCCACCGGATTCACCCCATTCAGATTATTATTCGGAGACGAGGCCATGACTCCAACAGAGCTTAAAGGTGGATCCCTTCGTGTAACGGAGCCTGAAGATAATAATGAAAGGAATATTTCGTTGGACTTGTCAGAAGAAACAAGGCTTCGAGATGTCACCAATCTGACGAAGTACCAAGACCAAACGAAGGCATGGTATGACCCGAAGATAAAAGTTAATAAACTTAGACCAAGTCATTTGGTACTACGAAGTGTAATTGCTCCGGGGAAGTTAGGAAACAAATAGGAAGGACCATATATTATCCTACGCTCAGGGTGACCCGGATCTTTTAAATTAGCTAATTTAGAAGGGGAAAAATTAAAGCATGGACGGCATGCAGAGCACCTTAAATGTTATTACGCTTAGGGGCTCCTTGTAATCAATTATAAAGTACCTTTCTAAAATAAATAAAAATGGAGGTTCGAATTGTGCTTACTCTTCA
This sequence comes from Zizania palustris, assembly GCA_019279435.1. NCBI lineage: Eukaryota > Viridiplantae > Streptophyta > Magnoliopsida > Poales > Poaceae > Zizania > Zizania palustris. Next base: position 49,260,682 of record JAAALK010000284.1, read on the forward strand.
AATATTCCTTACCCCTGGTGGACGCATCAGAGGAACGGAGATGCTTGCGGCGGTAAGCATCTTTCATCAGAACCCAACAAACGGCCTTTGAACCATCAGTTCAAGGATTTCGTAAAAGAGCCGAAGGTGGCCAAAGCCTATGGATTCAAGGCTTTGGCCTGATAGCATTCGTAGAAGAGTCTAAGGACTATAAAAGAACATATTTCCGATCCTCCGGGTTTGACGCATATGTAAAAGAGTTGAAGGCGGCCAAAGCCTACGGATTCCAGGCTTCAACTTGATAGCATCCGTAGAAGAGTCTAAGGACTATAAAAGAACAAATTTCTGATCCTCCGGGATCGAAGCATCTGTTAAAGAGCCGAAGGTGGCCAAAGCCTACGGATTCTAGGCTTCGGCTTGATAGCATCTGTAGAAGAGTCTAAGGAATATAAAAGAACAGATTTTCGATCCTACGGGTTTGAAGCATCTATAAAAGAGTCGAAGGCGACCAAGTAATAAGGTTTCAAGGCTCTAGCCAAATGAAATAGTTCATAAGTCCTAAGTGACCAATATCAGAGCTCATAAGTATAAACTCAAATCCAAAAATTATGAACATCACAATACAAACGTACAGTTCGAAGAACTCTACGAAAGAGTTAAATTCATGATTACCAAGTACTATTGTGAAGCATCAGTTTCTTATACCAAACATTGTGTCCAACGAACCTTATTGCATTGCATATGGTCCCCCACCCACAAGGAGGGGCAGGGGAGTAAGGTACAATGATGCTTCTTAGATAATTTGTATTAATTGTATAATCATGTTACAATTATTGTAATTAGGAAAAATTATTATCTAAACCTAAATAAAAGCGGAGACCCCTCCGACCTCTAGAACTACCCCTAGGACTAGTTCGATCTTCGGAGCCTAGAGTTCTCAAAACTTTTCTTTTAGTCCGAGTGCTTTTCTTCTTCGAAGCTTGCAGTTTTTCTGTTCATGAAGTTCAGCCCAGGATAAAAGCTTTTTGGAGCTAGCCTCCGTTGGGTCTTCGACTTGGTACTCTGAGTCGGACCAATCTACATACTCCGAAGACGAGGATGCTTCTACCTTATCCTCTTCTTTAATATAAGATAGAACTTTCCTACAAACATCGGGTGCTATTTCCCCTTGCTCCCCTCGAGGAACAGAAAATCGCGAGCGCCTGTAAGGTCTCAAGCTTTCGAGGATAACTCACTGTTGGCGAAGCCCTTAATTAAGCTCTAATACTTACAGCTCAGGATCCGAAGTATGAAGCAAAACCTAAAAACAAACATTCAAGCGAAGACTTTTCATTTATAAACTTTTCATTCATTAAAATAAAAGGGCATTACAAGATCTCTTGTACATAATTAAAAACACCCTAGAAGCTAGACCTTTGGGTCGGTAGGCGGAGCAGTTGTCAGAGCCAGAGATGGAGGCTTTGTCTGAGCCAGCCTCTGTCGGCGGGCTTCGTCAATCCAAGCCTTGGCCACAGCTTCGTTACATGCTTTCCAGGTCGCCCGGAAGGCTTCCCAAGCCGAAGCCACATCCAAAGATCGTCGCAGCAAGCCTTCGTCGGCGAAGCTTGCCAGCGTCGAACCCTTCACCAGAGCGACAGAGACCACGACGACTTCGAGGTGTCGAAGGACTCCGATCCCAACTACTTGCCCGAAGATCTCCCCATAGCGGGTCCCGGAGCCCTTCATCATTTTGGCCGCCGCCTGGATCATCTTGAGCTTCCGATCAAGAGGTTCATCTGCCCCAGATGAAGAAGACGGGCACACCATGCCGAAATATTCTAGAACACCCCAAAGGGTATCCAGAGTCTGATCAGCTTCCACGTTGTGCCTCGCCTCAACCTTCGTCAACTCGGAGGCAATGGAGGAAATCTCAGCTGTCTTTGACAACAGATAATTTTTCTGGACCAATGCTTGTTTGAGTGAAGATTGAAGCTCTGTGCGTTCATCACTGGAATCCGTCTCCGCTTTCCGAAGCTTCTCATTTTCTGCCCTTAGCACCGTACGCTCCCCTTGAATTTCTTCTATCGAAGGATTGAGTTTAGCGCAGGTCTGCTGTTCTGCCCGGAGTGCTTCCTCCGTCATGGCTTTGGCCCTTCGCTCCTCAAGGAGATCTTCCTCCAGCTGCAGAGTTTTATCTTCGGAGCTCTTGAGGATGTTCTAAAGTGTTGTAACCTTTCGTTTGAGCCGATTGGTTTCAAGTTCATTGGAAGTCGCTGCCGCTCTAGCAAGGACAAATTGCTGCAAAAAAACAAAGTGAGTATGATGTAATTTTCATTAAATAAATATGCTTGTTATTTGCTCCATACTTGGAGGGTAGCCCTTTCGATGGCCAAGTCGAGCTCCGGTCCCCTAGCCTCGCTAAGAACGGAGACGAGCTCGGAGCTCCCGACCTCTTGGCTCTTGTCCGCCAAAGGTTCCAAAAGAGCCTAGAGCCCTGTCCGCTGCTCCAAGAACGGAGCCAGTAGCGGGAGCCAGGACAAGGCTCGTTGATCGTCTTCAGTGGGGTATTCTTCTGAAAGCGCCTACTGAAGGATCATTTGACGAAGGTGTTGTCGTCAAAGAAGGGAGAGGCCCAAGACAAGTCTTGCCCTTAGCTCTCCCCGGTACAAAAATTGGAGCTGCATCCTCAATCAGAGTAGATCCTCCTTCGAGAGTCATTCCTTCAGGCGGAGCCACTTCACCCGAAGCAACTCCAGTCATCAGAGATATCACCTCGACCAGAGCCTCATCTTTGAGAGGAGCCAGAGCTCCATCATTGGTTGGAGCCATGTTGCTCGATGCATCTGCAAAATGATAGATATTCATTAACTATTCATTGAAATATTAATGATGCAGTGAAGTCATTTCAGGAATTTCGAAGAAAAAAGTTCGAAGGCATACCTCCGTCTAGACTCTGAGGAAGGATTTTGGGGTCCCCCAGAAATTCATACATCTTGAGGTACTCATCGAGTTCCTCCCCCGAAGTTTGTGCCGGAGCAGCAGACGTCGAAGCCCTGGCCTCCGCCGCTACTACTCCGAGCATCGGTGAACTAGGATTTTCTAGCTCGGGTTATGGCTCGACTCCGGCTGGTTCGGAGTGAGTCACCACCGCCGCTTCTGCAGTCTCCCGAAGGGTGTTCTCGGTCACAACATGGGACTCGCCTTTGTCGCCATGTAGCAAGTAGTCTTCCAATTCCTTTCCCAGGCGAACATCCGAATCTCTTTCTTCAGACTCCTCTGAAGAGGAGCTCCGAATATTGAGCGAAGCCAGAGACGATGGAGGCGATGGGAGTTTGGCTATCTTCTTTCCCTTCTTCACGGGTGTCTTCACGACCTTCTTGGAGGTCCCAGCGACGGCTTTTCTCTTCCGGGAGACCGCTCCCATTTAGTTGAAGTCTGGCAGAGGCGGAGCCTCCCTCCCGAGTGCACTCCACACTCGGTTGGAGCGTTCCCAGCACCCAACCAGCTCCACTCTCTTTTGCTTCTCCACTACAGTAGGGGCTTCAAGCACCCTTTCTGTAGCTCTGGCTATTTGCTTCGGGGCTAATGCCAATAGAGCCGCTGGAAAAAGGTAACAATCTATTGAGAATACTATTTGTTATCTAATCAATGTTAATGCAGAAGATGCGAAGGCTTACCCAGGCTTCGAAGCTCTCATTCCGAAGCACCTTGGAATACAATCGGCCAATCGGCCCCAAGAGGAGGAATCCGAAGGGCAATGAATTCTTCGGCCAAGTCTCACATGCTCATGCACTTGGCCACTGAAGATAGTAACCCAAGCCGCGTTAGTAGCAGGCTTGGTCCAGAGACACCTCTGCTTCCATCTGGTACCAGATCTCTTGTATGGGCTCGCTAGGACAGAGTCTTCACCGACTTCAGCATAAAACCACTGGAGTATCCAATCGGAGTACCACCGGTCATTGATTGCCTTCATAGGAAAATTCTTCAAATGCTCCTTTCGGAGCTGGAAGTTGATGCTCCTGAAGGCCACCAACACCTTGGAGTCTCTGGGCCCATCTTCGGCTTCGGCTGGCACAATGCTTCATGAGTAGCTGCGAAGACCTTAGATGGCCAATCTTGCGATGGCGTTAGGAGACAATTGCGGTAAGGTAATGTGGAACATGTCCAATACCTCGGCCAAAAGTTTATTGTAGGAAGTCCTAGCCGCGCTTCAAAGAAGGCTTCGAAGACCACCACTTCTCCGCTCCTCGGCGCCATGGTCGCCTCCGTTCCAGGAACTCGAGTCCTCATTCTCGGACCCAACTTCCCATTCACCGCGTCCTCAATGGATTTCGCTGTACATGCTGATTGCCCGAGGAGAAAGCTTTGCTTCAGTGGCTTCTTGGATGGCGGGAGGAGTTCTCGCGGATTTTTTGGCCAAGAACCCCCAGAGCTCCCACCATTGCCGCTACCGCCGATGCAGCCCATGCTTGCCTTTGCGCCAGAGTTCCCGTCACCGTCGTCACCCTTGCGCTAGTCCTCTCCATTGGATGTGTGCTCAAAAGCGTTGGAGAGGGTTTGAAGGTGAAAATGTGGAGGCTTAAAACCGGAGCTCTTTAAAATTTCCCGTCGCGGTTCGAGTCCTCTTTTTATAACCCCTCTGCTTTCGATTAGCACGGTCCGTATGTGTGTTCACACTTGCAGATTCAACTTCTGCCGCTGACGGGTGGGACTAGAAGGTAAAAAGGTGTGAATCCGCAGTTAAAATTGTGTTCGTTACTTTCTCAAAAAGCCTAACGGCTACTAGAGGGGTAACGACTCAAATTTAACGGCTCCCTGCGATGCTCCGCATTCGCAACGGTCCGTTTTCCTGCGAAGTTTTCACACGGAGATTCAAGTTCGAAGCCAGAGTTCGATACACCTCCAATGTCGAAGATACTTCGAACGGTTATAGCACTTGAAATTTTTCTAAGTCCCTAAGCATGAAAATATTTCTTGCGTATCCTTCTCTCCTTGCTATACAGGTTATTCGGAGAAGTGTATTCGAGGGGCTACTGTTGGGGGAAAATACTTCATCCTCAGGATCTTCAAGATTCTAAGACAAAGACAAATCATAATCTTCAAGTCCAAGACTTGTCTCCAGCTGGAAGGGTTAAAGCCGAAGGGTTCATCCAGGCTCCGTCCTAAGATACCGTCCGAAGGATTTCCCTCCGCAGTGGAAAACAGCCAGAAGGATGGGACGTCTACTTTATCTACCTCCTTCGAACATATTTTACCATATTAGCCTTATTTGGGGTACCAAAATAGTTTCCACTATGTCGGTTGTAATTAAGGAGTAAAAAAGTCTTTTCCTTAAAGTTTTTACCTATAAATAACCCCTTCTCATTCTGTAATAGGCATCGAATATTCAGATATTCAATACATAACTTCGAACTACTTCGAAGTATTATCCTATTCGGAGGCTTAAGATAGTTCATTTTTACAAATACTTCATTTATTAGTTCTTAATTTTAGAGAACCTGTTAGTGTAATTTTTTATGGCAACAATACCCAACCTTTTTACCATTCTCAAAGCGGTCTGACGCAAGAGCACCACCAAAAACCCAGTGGATGGAAGCCTGAACGGTTTCCAGGCTGCCCAATCACAGCCATCTCACCAGGGCTGGCAGCAGCACACCGGCTACTGAGTCCAGTACCCTTGTAATAATAGTGGCTTTTCACTGTTGCGAGCCAAGTATGGCTAGCGTGTATCCTAACCCGCTGGAGAGTATGCAGCTTGGACTAGCTGAGCCTGTTCCTCGAGCGCTGAGTGTTAGAGTGTGTGTGTGTGTGGGGCCCCTGGTGTGTGGGCCCCTGCTGTAAGACTCCCCTTTTATCCTCCCAACCCTAGGGAGAGGAATCTATCTATCTCTTCCTACATGGTATCAGAGCCTTAGGCTCCTCCTCCCCTCCTCTTCTTCCCTGCCGCCGGCGCCGCTGCCGTCGCCTCCATGGCCAGCGAGCCTCCTCCGGTGAGCACCACCTTCTCCTTCTCCTCCTCCTCCCTTTTCGTGGGCTGGGTTCCGCCACCATGGCTGGATCCGCCCCTCTCCCGACTGGGTCCGCTGCCGGGGCGACCGGATCTGCCGCCGCCGGACTTCCCCCGCCCTTTCTCGACGTCGGCGCCCCTCTCACGCCCGGATCCGCCACCGGGGCGGCCCGATCCGGCGCCGCCGAGCTCCCCTCGCCCTTCCTCGACGCCGGCGCCCCTCTCCCGCTCGGATTCGCCGCCGGGGCGGCCCGATCTGGCGCTGCAGAGCTCCCCCCGCCCTGCCTCGCCGCCAGCGGGGCTGGATCTGCCGCCGCCGGCCCCCCCTTCGCCGCCGGCCCGCCTGTCCCGCCTGGACCCGACGGCGGGGCGGCCGGATATGCTGCCCCCGGCACTCCCCTAGCCCCTACAGTGCCGCCCCCCTCCCCCCGCCTGGCCGACCATGGGGGCCCCCTCCTGCTGCTGCCGGCCTCGCCTGCCTCCCCCGGGGCCCGGGGGCGCTGCCCCCCTTCCCTCTGCGCTGTCCTGGCCGACCCCGGGTGGGCCGTCGCCGCTCCTCCCCACCGCCGTGGCCTCGGGCTGGCTGGCCCCTACGGATATGGTGGCTGCCGACGCTACCCTTGCTGCCGCCCTTGCCACTGCCAAGACTGCTGTCGCTGCTGCTCGGGCGCGTGAGCGGGCAGCCGCCCTCGCTTGGGAGAATGCTCACCAGACCGCTGATGCCCTAGCCCAGCATGTCGCTGAGGCCGAGCATCACCTCAGGGGTATTGACCCCACTGCCACCGCGGCTCTTGCTGTCGCCGCCGATCCGGATGCCGCACAGCTTCACGCCCAGGCGGCCGGTGTCCAGAACATCCGGGCGTTGGTGCCAGCCACCCTCGATCCCTCATCATCCTCCTACGCACGCTGGCGCGACCTGGTGCTCCTCACCCTCCAGTGCTATGCCCTGGACGACCACGTCCTCATCGACACTCCGGTGGTTGCCCAGGGGTCCGTGTGGCGGCGCATGGACAGCGTGGTGCTGTCATGGATCCTTGGGTCCATTACTGTCGAGCTCCAAGACATCGTGCGGGAACTTGGTGGCACCGCTCGGTAGGCCTGGGTTGCGATCGAGGGGCAGTTCCTTGGCAACCGCGAGGCTCGTGCTCTCCAGTTGGACGCTGCTTTCCGCACCTTTGTCCAGGGGGATCTCTCCATCTCGGAGTACTGTCGTCGCATGAAGGGGATGGCGGATTCCCTTCGTGACCTTGGCGAGCCTGTTGCGGACCGCACTCTTGTCCTCAACATCCTCCGCGGCCTCGGGGACAGCTACACGCATCTCCGGACATGGATCACGCGGACAATGTCGTTCCCCTCCTTCCGCAAGGTTCGCGATGACCTTGTTCTCGAGGAGCTGACCCGGGGACTCGCTCCCACATCTACTACCACGACTGCTCTAGTCGCCTCAGGCCCCATCCGGCCGGCCTCCCACCCACAGCCGTCGCCGGCTCCCTCCCTTCTTGGCACTCCTACCACCGGTTCCACCACTAGCGGGGGGGGCATGGTGGCGATCGCGGTGGCGATCGTCGTCGCCGGGGAGGGGGGCGCCGTGGTGGTACCGGTCGCGCTCCGGCTCCTACATCCGTCACGCCAGCTCCTGCCGCTGGGAGTGCGCCCTGGCCATCCTTCTCCAACCCATGGACGGGCCGCATTTCCATGTGGCCGGGACAGTTCACTCCTCGGCCTCCTACCCCACCTGCGGCCATGCTCACCGGGTGGCCAGTCCCGCCTGCTTCGGCGTGGGGCCCGTGGTCCGGTGGGTGGGATCAGTCGGCCCTCAACACCATGGCGTTGACTCCGCGGGCCGCCACGGATTGGGTGGCCGACTCGGGTGCTTCCTTCCACACCACTCCCCATGATGGTATTATCTCCTCTCACAGGCCCCCCACCCATCTCACCCTTCTTCCATCATGGTTAGGAATGGCAGTTGTCTTCCCGTCACCTCCGTGGGTGATGCGACTCCTTGTGGGTCTTTTCGCCTGCAAAACATTCTTGTTGCTCCTGACATTGTTCACAACCTTCTTTCCATTCGTCAATTCACCACTGATAATTCCTGTTCTGTTGAATTTGACTCCTTTGGTTTGACTGTGAAGGATATGACCACCCGGCGTCCTCTTCTCCGCTGTGACAGCACCGGACCCCTCTACACACTTCGTCTTCCACCTTCCGCTGCTCCACCTTCATCCGCCCTTGCCGCCACAACGTCCTCCACACTCTGGCACCGCCGGCTTGGTCATCCCGGTGTCGACATTTTGGCTCAACTTTGTCGTAGCTCCTCTATTCCTTGTACTAGGGCTACTAGTGAGCATATTTGTCATGCCTGTCAATTAGGTCATCATGTTCGTCTACCTTTTTCTATTTCTTTCTCGCATGCTGTTCATGCATTTGACCTTATTCACTGTGACTTGTGGACCTCTCCGATCATGAGTATCTCTGGTTATAAATATTATCTGGTTGTTCTTGATGATTTTTCTCATTACTCATGGACGTTTCCTTTGCGGTCCAAGTCGGATGCCTTCCTCACGCTCACTCACTTCTTTGCTTGGGTATCTACTCAATTTGGGGTTACTATCAAGGCCGTCCAGTGTGATAATGGTCGTGAGTTTGACAACTCTGCTTCCCGGGCTTTCTTCCTCTCGAAGGGAGTCCAGTTGCGCATGTCCTGCCCCTATACCTCCCCTCAGAATGGCAAGGCTGAGCGCATGATTCGTACCACTAATAATGTTATGCGCTCCATGCTCTTTCAGGCTTCGGCTCCCGCTCGCTTCTGGGCTGAGAGCCTCCTCACTGCCACCTATGTGCTCAATCGCCTGCCTTCTAAGGCCACGAGCGCTCCCACCCCTCACCTTGCCTTGTTCGGTACCCCACCTTCCTACACTCACCTTCGTGTTTTCGGGTGTGCTTGCTATCCCAACACTTCTGCCACTGCTCCTCATAAGCTTGCGCCCCGCTCGACCTTGTGTGCGTTTCTTGGCTACTCTCCCGATCATAAGGGGTACCGTTGCTTTGACCTCTCCTCTCGTCGTGTTCTTATCTCACGACATGTCATCTTCGCTGAGTCCGTCTTTCCTTTCTCCGTTGACTCCACACCCACCACCAGCCTTGAGTTGGACTCCCTGTTTTCTACTGACCCGGTGGTCCAGCCACCTTTGTCTTCTGCAGGTACATCCCCAGCTGTTCCGGTGGCTCTCCCGCCATCTGACGAGCCGTGTGTGACAGCGGAGCTGCCCGTCGTGCCGGCCGCGGCCCCCGTGCCCCTGGCTATGCCACATGCGGCCACTCCTCACCAGCCGGCAGTTGCCCTCCGCGCCATGCGCGGCCCTGGTGTCCTCGTCCGTGCAGCACGCGGCCCCGTCCCTATCGCCTCCTGTGCCCAGGGTTGGCCCGCTGTTGCTGTCGGCGCCGTGTTCCGCCCCGGACACGGCCCCGGCCGTGCCCCGTGTCCCCGCGACACCTGCCGCGCCACGCGCGGCCCCAGCATCTTCTTCCCGCTACACCAACCCTGTTCGGGTCTACCAGCGCCGCCCGACGGGGGTTGCACCGGCCTGCTCTCGCGCCGAGCCGCCTGTGTACCACCCGCCCCTCCTCCACCGCGATCCCCGCCACACTCACCCGATGGTGACTCGGCGGGCTGCGGGGGTCCTCCGTCCAGTTGACCGCCTGGTCCTCTCCGCCGCTACAGCGCCGCCAGTCTCTCCCATACCCTCCACTGTTTGTGGCGCCCTGGCGGATCCTCACTGGCGCCACACGATGGAGGAAGAATATGCAGCCCTTCTGGCCAATCAGACCTGGAACCTGGTGCCTCGCCCCTCTGGCTGCAATGTGGTCACCGGCAAGTGGATCTGGACACATAAACGCAAGGCAGATGGCTCGCTGGATCGCTACAAGGCTCGCTGGGTTCTTCGGGGTTTCACCCAGCGCCCTGGAGTTGACAATGATGAGACCTTCAGCCCAGTGGTGAAGCCTGCGACTGTTCGAACTATGCTCTCCCTGGCTCTCTTGAGGTCCTGGCCAGTTCACCAGCTTGATGTGAAGAATGCCTTCCTCCATGGCACCCTAACGGAGACTGTGTTCTGCAGCCAGCCTGCAGGTTTTGTGGATCCTGCTCACCCTGAGCATGTTTGCCAGCTCAACAAGTCTCTGTATGGTCTGAAGCAAGCTCCTCGGGCTTGGTACAGTCGGTTCGCCTCCTTCCTGGTGTCTGTGGGGTTCAGCGAAGCCAAGAGTGACACTTCTTTGTTTGTCCTCCACCGCAGTGCTGACTCAGCCTACTTGCTGCTTTATGTGGATGACATTATCCTCACTGCGTCCAGCCAGTCTCTACTTCAGCGGATTGTCTCCTCGTTGCAGCAGGAGTTTGCCATGAAGGACCTTGGTGTGCTCCATCACTTCTTGGGAGTGACAGTGGAACACCACCCTGATGGCCTCTTCCTTCAACAGCGCCAGTACGCCTTGGATGTCCTCCAACGCACAGGGATGACTGACTGCAAGCCCTGTGCCACTCCAGTCGATGCTCAGTCCAAGATTTCCGGTACAAAGGGTACACCGGTGGATGATCCCACTGCCTACCGAAGCATTGCTGGCGCCCTTCAGTACCTCACTTTCACTCGGCCGGACATCTCCTATGCGGTGCAGCAGGTGTGCCTTCACATGCACGACCCCAGGGACCCGCACCTTACCGCTATGAAGCGGATTCTCCGCTATCTGCGTGGCTCCCTCGACTTTGGGCTTCACCTTCGGCGTTCTCCTGTTGCTTACCTCGTGGTTTACACTGACGCCGACTGGGCGGGCTGCCTAGACACGCGTCGCTCCACCTCCGGCTACGCCGTCTTCCTTGGTGGCAACCTCGTGTCTTGGTCATCCAAGAGGCAGCCGGTTGTCTCCCGCTCCAGTGCCGAGGCTGAGTACCGGGCTGTTGCTAATGGGGTGGCTGAGGCATCCTGGCTCCGGCAGCTCCTCGGGGAGCTCCATTGCCCCCTCGCCAGGAGTACGTTGGTCTACTGCGACAACGTCAGCGCCGTCTACCTCTCCACCAACCCCGTCCAGCACCAACGCACCAAGCATGTGGAAATTGACCTCCACTTCGTTCGTGATCGTGTCGCCGTGGGAGCTGTCCGTGTCCTACATGTGCCTACCACCTCCCAGTTCGCCGACATCTTCACCAAAGGCTTGCCTTCCTCCACCTTCTCCGAGTTCCGCTCCAGTCTCAACATCCGCTGCGCCGGAGTTTCGACTGCGGGGGGGTGTTAGAGTGTGTGTGTGTGTGGGGCCCCTGGTGTGTGGGCCCCTGCTGTAAGGCTCCCCTTTTATCCTCCCAACCCTAGGGAGAGGAATCTATCTATCTCTTCCTACACTGAGGATGGAGGATCCACGCTTCTCCAACAGTTTCGGGAGTGTTTTTAACATGTTGCGTGTCTTCAGCCAGATGATTTGTGCTTTGTTTTGGGTAGATAGTTGTATGTGTGGAGGTGCAGTCTTTCTAGCTCCTGACCTAACAGCAGGTGCCGTTTCTGATTTCTAAGAGCTCTCTTCTTGTCCTTTCTGATGCTGCTTCCGTTTTTTCCAATTTCATGCGTATACATTTTCTGGAATGGAGTGGATGCATGTGGCATTACATCGTGGTATCCGGTATGTTCACGACTTGACGGGTTGAATCTGTAATTGGAGGCGTAAATTTGAGAACATTTGAAGTTGTATTTGGATCATCTGATTTTACATGGTAAAGTTAGAGTAGCTTGGCACCATGCCTTAGTTGTTTATAGCCATCACATTAAAGTGCCCTGTAAACAGTAAAGGACTAAATTAAATTAATATTTCTTCCTGTAGCTACTGTTGTTACAAAATTACAGAAAAGTACTGCACCACTAGCTTTATGTCAATGGTTAAGGATACATTTGGAGAGAGCATAGTGAATGAGTTTGCTTAGAGAGCAGAGTTGAGGGTCAAATGTGATGATTCTTAGTGTGTTTGGTTGCACAACAAGGTAAGATTAGATGGTTCTGTTCCATTTTTTTGGATGGAATTATCTTGTTTGTTGTTTGATTGTGAGAGATGTTTTAATTTTTTGTTTGGTTGGTGGGTTGTAGTAACAATTTTTTTCGTTCTTCTTCATCTGCCAATATTGCTACCATACCTCCATACATGCTACCCGCCTCTGGGCTCCAACATGCTAAGATGCCTCGCCCTTCGCTATCGGCCTCTGTCATCTCCAGCGTCTTCGACCTTTGCTAGGGGTGGCAACGAGTTGATATAGCTCGAGCTTGGCTCGGTCAAGCTGCTGCTTCAGCGAGCTTTGCTCGAGCTTCGAGCTCTGCTGAGCTGCGAGCTGGCTTGGTTCGGCTCGCCCACAGCACAACCCTGCAGACTGGTCGGGAAGGAGCACATTGGCTGCAGAATGAAAGCTTCTGTATAGGTGCATCACGATGCAATAGTCACAAATTAAGGCCTCCTTTGGATTCAAGAAAATTTGAAAGCTTTTTAGAGAAACGAAACTAATCATGTAAAGTTCTATAAAGTATATATGTTTACAAAGAAACCTTAAGGATTAAGATATGAGAAAATTATCCTTAGAAGCTAGGCAAATCTGACAATAGGAGCATAACCGCGCGTACATAATACCAACAGATGTGAAATTGCGATTTACGAAAATAGTCTCAAAAGTACAAATAGAATTGTCATTGCCCGTCTAAGAGCTTCTCCATTGTACTTGTTATTTTTGACTTGCTATTAATAGAAATAGCAAGTTTCCCTATTTAAATTGATTTGCAATTTTGCTATTCACTCTAATATACTTATTAAATATGACTTCCTATTTGAATGTAGCTATATTTTGTCAATTTATATACATGCAAATAAAATAAAAACAATTAAACAAGCTAAACATTCAATGAAATAGCAAGTTTGATTGGCTTGCTAGATGTAGCAAGAGTAGAGAGAAGAATAGAGAGCCCCCTAAAATAATAAATCAAGTAGCAAGTACAATGAAGATGTTTTTTTGGATCATACTTATTATTTTAGGGGATAGTAAGTATGATAACAAGTACAATGAAGATGCTCTAAGTGCTTGCCTCGCTGAGTCATTGGGTGCTTTGGCGCTTGCGCGCTACCATGCTGGCTTCATAGGACGAGGGTGACAGGGTGATGGGCCTTCATTGAGACGGTGAATTGGCGCTTCAGGGCTCGAGCGAAGGATTCCGACGACGTTCGGTGGAGGTTTTCAACATCGATCAATGGCTAGGAGAGTGGGTGACTGCTGTGAGCGGGTGTTGGCCATCGGGCTAGAACTGGGGGTTGGGGGCGCATCGCTGCGGTACACCGGTGCTTGGTGGCTAGGCACTCGCTATCTGCGATTCCAAACTTCCCTAGCAGTCACGAGTTAGCAAATAGCATCGTGCGTCTGTGAAAGGTTGGGCCACTCCATGCACTCATGCCTACATGACCTAAGCCGCTAGCCGAGTCGGTGAGCCACTCGTGAGCCAGTTCGGTTCTACTCGGCTAACTAAAGAGATAAGGAGTCGAGCCAAGCTTGATCTGGCTCATGAGCCTCAAGCCAAATTGCCACACCTAGCCTTCACTCCGCCTCTCACCTTTAGCGCACTGCCCTAGATTCAGTCCTTCTCACCTATACTGATTTAGATAGTTTTTGACCGTATCTAGGAAAACGGATTTAGATCTAGATTTTTTATTTGGATACGAATTTTTCATGACATCAATGGTATCTAATGGATACATATTCGGATAATCCAGAAAAATCCTATTAGGATTATCCAGATTTAAATCCTAGAAACATAATTAATTAACTAAAAATAGTTAACAAACTAAGAAAAATGCCAATTTTTCGTGGGATAAGATATGCTATATTTTGATTGTATAAAAAAATTTAAAGTTCAAATGAGGATTTAACCGCTGATTTATTTTCAAAACTTACCCATTCATTCTTTAAATCATAATTCGTCCTCACAGAATCTCATATCATCTAAATATCATATTATAACACCATGACATGTACCATATTTTTAGACTTCATTTGTTTTCTTTAGAATTAAAAAACCATTAAGCCCTACGTTGTCAATCGAGTGTTGTAATCTAGTTTTTTCAAAATTTCTTTCTATTTAGTGGGTATGGCCTACAAATGGACTCAAACATATGATTTTTCTACAAATTTTGGTTCATTATTTCATACACTTGCAATTCAAATTTGACCTATTTCAATATAAATCCGAAACACACTTAATGAATTAAAAATAGTAAACCAACCTATAAAATATCAAAATTTTACATGAGATAACCTATATTTCATTTTGATCATGAAAAAGTTTTAAGTTCAAATGAAGATTTAACCCTCGATTTGCTATTAAACCCAACTCATTCCTTCTTTAAATCCTAATTCCTTCTTGGATAATCTTTGACTTTCTTAATATCATACATGACAACTTTCCAAAAACATTTTAAATTTTTATCATAAATGTCGGCGTAAAGGATTACGCTTACAGATTTGAATAACTTGAAGAACAACACTTAGCTAAAGGAATTGTTTTGAGTCCAAATAGAGCCTCTGAATTGGATAATAACTCTAGCTGGGCTCTAAGTATGTGATTGCTTGAATATTAATCCTTATTACAATAGAGGAAGGGGGGTATTTATAGGAAGGGATCTATAAAGAAAATACCCCTTTATCCTCTAGTTACAACTATCATAATAGACTCTCATTGGACCCTATAGGGGTACGATGGTACGGACTTGTGCAAGTGCCTGAATAAGGAAAGCATCCAGTCGGAGTGACGGCGCACGTCTTTACCAAACGGGCGCCTCGTCATGATAGGACATCTTCATAAAACAAACGTCTTATTCAAGAGACAGCACCTAATACTGTAATCATAATGCCCTGTTTGGTGTTGCCCCTTCGAGGCGAAGTCCCTAGGGGCCTTATGGAGGACCTCCGTTATGGCCGACATCGAAGTGCCAGCGAGGGCTTCGAATCCCTCTAAAGGCCTTCACCTAGGAAGGGGGTGCCACGCACTTCGGAGCCTCTGCTTCGGAGCATCATAGCAGCACCGAAAGGTTTCACATGCATAGACTCTGAAACTATCTTCGGAGTCCTTGCTCCAATTACTTATGCTAACTGGATTATTTCCCCTTAACAGTAGTCCCTCGAATATGTCTCTTCGATCGGCCAGTCTTGTGAGAAGGTG
This sequence comes from Zizania palustris, assembly GCA_019279435.1. Classification (NCBI taxonomy): domain Eukaryota; kingdom Viridiplantae; phylum Streptophyta; class Magnoliopsida; order Poales; family Poaceae; genus Zizania; species Zizania palustris. The sequence continues at coordinate 49,275,877 of JAAALK010000284.1, forward strand.
TAGGACCGAGAGTAGCGACCAGAGGGGGGTGTGTGAATGGGCGCCTCGACAAATTCTTTCGAATCGATGGGCTTCTCTCAATACCCATTGCAACTCAAGGGATAACAAAAATCTCAAAATAAAACCACAGATTAAAGCCAAATGCTATCACTCTCCTATCAGATATGATATGAGGTGACAGTCTAAGAGATCACAAGCACTAAAATAATCTAGCCTAAAAATAACTAGTGTCCTAAATGAAAAGACACCACCACAGTGCTTAAAGGCCGATTAAAACTACTCACAACACATATGACATCCCCTCAAAAGTTTCATAAAATCACATGCAGTTCATCAATATGAGAAATCACAATATTTAATGCATTTAATCTAGACAAAATAAATACATCAAATAAAGTGTCCTCACATACGATTCAAAATGCACTAAGGAAATGAAGATATATCAATAACTAATCGTAGTGTAATCTGAGAATAAAACAATTGCACTAATTAAATCCTTCACACAATATTCAGAATTAAACTTTGTAGTGCACGAGAAACGGACATAAGAGATTACTGTTCTTGCGAATGAACACTGTATCTCCGCACAACACTATTTTTCCATACGCCGACGCTGTCCCTCTTGCTCGTGCGTGCCTTGCACCACACGTTGACAGCTACTTCACTGTTCAGCACGCCCCTTCAACTAGCGGCCTAGCGCTCCACCGCCAAGCAACGAGAGCCAACGCTGTCGAGCTGACCAAAAACCTCTAGGGAAAATTGGAAGCAGTTTTAAAGAGAAACGTGAACCGCCGGCTGGAAGAGGAGAAGGAGCGCACGACTAGGAGCGGAAATCAAAGCACAGTGGCGACTCATGAACAGTTAGTGAAACCCTAGGATACACATGGTCTTTTATAGGCAATTCAAAAAATAGAAAAGACGTAATTACCCCTAGGGCAAAATACAGACAAACGCAAAAATAAAACTGCGGGCCTAACGGACAAAATAGTAAAATCCTATCTAAAGATAGCTTATCCTGACGCAGAGCTTTCATAGCAGCTACGACTTCCCTTCAGGACCGTTGAATCTTTAGTTAACATTCTAGATTGGGGCGTCGGTTTTGCGCCGAAACTGACAAATCATCCGCTGACTTCGTACCGGGTACCTTCGACGTGGCCGAACCCCCCTCCGGGCAATGGGTTTGGCTCCTAGTGGGCGAAGCTACTATAACCTCCGATGCTTCCACCATACTACTGGGCAGGATCCCCGTGGACTCCGAACCGCACCTCACCGCCAGGGTACCCTTCGTAGTACAATGTTAACACATGTTTTCCTTCGGAGTGTTATGATTGGTAGGGACAAGTGGACACAGTGAAGGGGAACATTTTCCACAGGCTGTCCGTGATACCTTCGAATCGACTCATGTAGAACGAAGCCAAGGAAGATGAGCGCGAGGAGGCGAGGGAGAGGAAGTGCGAAGCTATCACGGTCAAGGTAGGGTCTCAGGAGGTCCAAATCTCGAAGGCCCCCTCGCTGAAGCACGACAGAGGTAAGTCCCCTAGTCCAGCCGAGGCCATCACCAATGCCCGGTCCGATAGGCCTATCGAGGCCGACCCGGCCGATAGGGTACAAGAAAAGGTTCTCACCAAGCGCAAAGATTATGAGGCCGACCTGGGTAATTCTTGCTTGGCCAAAAATCACAGTAACAAGTTGGTAGCGCCTGGCACTAAGCCACAACCATCTTGGGCACCTCCGGGCATATCCAAATCATAGAAGAGACACCTACAATGCCTACGGTCACAGGAGATGCGCGAGAAGAAGACTGAGGATAAGCAAGTATGGAAGCCCAAGCTAGTTGAGGCAAACAACTCGGCTCCCATTCCGAGCGACGATAACGATGATGACATGCTCGACGACGACTACACGCCTGTCTCCAAGGGGCCCGCAACTCATGCAAAGGACATAAACATCGTCATACTTCCCACCGAGTTCGCACTACCATGAGACGAGGCCGAGGTTGCTCAGTTGAGCCTCGGCCCACGATTTGCTATTTTCAAGAAGCCTAAGGATACGCCTCATCACCTAAATCCCCTCTACGTCAAGGGGCACAATGACGGGAAGCCGATCTCTAGGGGACCAAATTTTTCTATGCCATTACAATTTTTATAGTTTTGAAATATGCCATCAGTGTGTCACTGACATATGGGACCTACCACAGTCACTAACAGTGGCATTTTTCAAATTACAGAAAATTGTAATGGCATATTTTCAAATTTACCATCTCTAGGATGCTTGTTGATGGTAGTGCCACTATCAATTTAATGTCGTACTCTCTTTTGAAGAAGCTCGACAGGGGTGAGGAGGACCTAAAGAAAACCAACCTAGAGTTGATGGTGGGCAACAAGACGTTGCCGGCAACGTTCTTCATCATCGTTGTGTAAGGTAACTACAGTGTGCTACTTGGGCGTGATTGGATTCACACAAATTACTGTATTCCATCTACTTTGCACCAATGCCTAATGCAGTGGGACGACGATGATGTGGAGGTTGTGCCTGCAGATACTTTGGCCCAAGTAGCATTGGCCGATGTGTCTATCGACGCAGTCCATGGTAAAGTAGAGTGTCTATCAGGTAGATACCTCTTAGATTACGACTTCGTTAGCGTGTCCGGGGGACATTTTGTACCCGTGTCTATAAAGCCAGCTGGTGTAGCACGACTATTTATAAACTAGTAGTCATGTCTAGTAAGAGTAATCTTGATTGGCTGAAATCTCGTGTGGAGCAATATCGGTCTTCTAAAGACAGTATTACCGAAGCCATTGAAGATTTTAGCGAAGTAGAAAAGTTAGGTCAAGGTTTCGCGTCAGCCGATCCTTTAGAAGAAGTTGACATAGGCAATGGCAGCATTCCGAGGCCGATGTTTGTAAACAAAAATCTACAAGCCAGTGAAAAGGCCAAAGTAATAAAGTTGCTTCAGTTGTATGTTGATTGTTTCACATGGGAGTATAGTGAGATGCCCAGACTAAGCCGTGAGCTCATAGAGCATCGGTTGCCTATCAAACCTGGGTTTAGGCCTTACAAACAGCCCCCTTGTCACTTTAATTTGGCCGTGTATGACCGAGTTAAAGAAGAGATAGAATGGTTACTCAAGGCTGAATTTATTAGGACATGCAGGTATGCCGAATGGGTCGCTAACATTGTTCCTATAGAGAAGAAAGGGAGCGGCAAAATACGAGTTTGTATTGATTTCAGGGATCTCAATAAGGCCACTCCAAAGGACGAGTATCCCATGCCAATAGCCGACATGTTAATCAATGATGCTTTAGGACACAAGGTACTAAGTTTTCTTGATGGAAATGCTGGTTATAATCAAATTTTTATGGCCGAAGAGGACTTCTACAAGACAGCCTTTCGATGCCCTGATTTTGTCGGCTTGTTTGAGTGGGTCGTCATGACTTTTGGTTTAAAGAATGCTGGCGCTACATATCAACATGCTATGAACCTAATCTTTCATGACTTGCTAGGAGTTATTGTAGAGGTCTATATATACGATGTTGTAGTCAAATCGGATGCTATGGGCAATCATTTAGCCAATTTGAGAGTTTCTTTTGATAGAATGCGTCGGTATGGCTTAAAAATGAACTCACTCAAATGTGTGTTCGGCGTGTCGGCGGGCAAGTTCTTAGGATTCATTATCCATGAAAGAGGTATTGATATTGATCCTAAGAGGCTTGAAAAGATTATAAACTTTGAAGCGCCGACATACAAAAGAGATGTGCAAAAGTTGCTAGGCAAGATGAATTATTTGCGTCGCTTTATATCTAACTTGTCTAGCAAGATTGATGCTTTTGTCCCCATACTCCGGCTAAAGTACGAGCCTGAGTTCAATTTTTTTTGGGGGGGAAGTCAGCAAAGCGCCTTCGAGAAGATTAAAGAGTGCTTGTCATCACTGCCCGTAGTAAGAGCACCAAAAGATGGGATTCTGTTTCGGCTATATATTGCTGTAGAAGATAGCGTGATAGGAGTCGTGCTAACTCAAGAGGTGGAGGGAAAAGAATACATCATCACATTCTTGAGCTGCCTCTTGCTGGACGCCGAGACAAGGTACGTGTTTGTGGAGCGTTTGTGTTTATCACTTTATTACGCATGTACCAAATTACGTCACTATCTTCTCGCTAGCACATGTATTGTTGCTTGTCAAACCAACGTCATAAAATACATGTTACAGAAGCCGATTCTAAGTGGTAACATCGGGAAATGGTCTTATGCTTTGATTGAGTACGATTTGGCTTATGAACCTTTGAGAGCTATGAAAGGCCAAATCGTCGGTAAATTTTTAGTTGATCACCACATGGATGTCGATTGGGGTAGCGATGTTACTCTAATTGAAGTAGTTCCATGGAAATTTATTTTGACGGTTTGGATTGCAAAAATGGACAAGGTGTTAGAGTAGTTCTCTGTTAGTGGTATAACAGGTAGCTAAAATTGCTCAATGTTTTAATGGCTTGCTAAATAGCTACTTGGATAAATGTTTAGACATAATTGCTACCTTTGATGACTGCAAAATTTCTCACGTGTCCAGAGAAGCCAATTCAATTGCAAATAATTTGGCTCAGCAAGCATCTGGTTATCAAGTCAGGAAAGGAAAAATTTTTGTACAAGGAAGGCCGATGCTTGAACTCCCTGCCGAAGCAAGAGGCTTCGGGCGGACACGAGGCCCATCAGACCCTCCAGACCGGACCCCTTCGCCCACCAAAGGGTGTTACACACTGGAGCCCTCATGCTGGAGCCCTTCATCCGTCGAAGGACTCTTCACACCGGGCTCCTCACGCCAAAGCCTTCTAAGCATCGGAGGCCTTCGCGTGCCGTACCCCTTCGTCGAAGGGCTTTGGTTCGATCTGCTCTATACAACCGATCTGACTAGGCCCTCGGCAGGAATAGGAGTGGCTCGGGAGGCACTTTGGGATTTACAGATTGGATGCCACTTCAGAAAAGGAATTGGCGAACCCTTTGGGAATCCATAAGGATGATTGGAGAATTCCAATTGTCCAGTACCTAAAAGATCCTAGTCAAAGGATTGATCGAAAAATTCGGCGACAGCCATTTAAATTTGTGTTGCTTGACGATGTGTTATATCTCCGGACTATTGATGGAGTACTTCTAAAGTGCTTGGATGCCGATCAATCTATAGTAGCTATGGGAGAAGTTTACGAGGGGCTTTGTGGCACTCGTCAGTCGGCCCAGAAAATGAGTTGGATGCTCAAAAGAGCAGGTTTTTATTGGCCGACCATAACTGAGGATTGTTTTAAGTATTATAAAGGGTGTGAAGCACGTCAAAAGTTTGGTAATATTTAGTTGGCTTTTGCGTCGCTACTTAACCCTATTATCAAACCATGGCCATTGCAAGGTTGGGGTTTGGACTTCATCGGCCAAATTTTTCCTCCCTCTTCAAAAGAACATCGGTTCGTGTTGATGGCAACGGATTACTTCACCAAATGGACCGAGGCCATGCCTCTCAAGAACATGACTCACAATGAGGTAACCGATTTCATCTTGAAGCACATTATACATAGATTCAGTATTCCCGAAACTCTCACTATAGATCAAGTTACTTTATTTATTGCTAAACAAGTGAGAGACTTTGCCGAATTTTATGGTATTAAGTTGATAAACTCTTCACCATACTATGTTCAGGCCAATGGTCAGGCCGAATCTAGTAATAAAACTGTAATTAAGCTCATTAAGAAGAAACTTGAAGAGTTCCCTAAAAGGTGGCATGAAGTGCTTTTTGAGGCATTATGGGCTTGTAGAGTTGCAAAGCATGGTGCTACCAAAGTTAGTCCATTTGAAATAGTATATGGACAAGAAGTTGTTCTACCAGTGGAGGTGGATCTTGGCTTATTAAGATTTCTTAAGCAAGATGGCTTATCGGTTGACGAATATGAAACTCTTTTGAAGGATAATTTGGAAGAAGTGATCGATAAGAGGTTAAGGGATCTAGAAGATATCGAAAAAGATAAGAGGCGAGTAGCTAGAGCCTACAACAAAAGAGTTAAAGCAAAATCGTTTCAAGTTGGTTACTTGGTTTGGAAGACGATTTTGCCCTTAGGCACTAAAAGCCCCAAATTTGGCAAATGGTCGCATAGTTGGGAAGGTCCTTTTAAGGTAGCTGAAATCGCTCTAGGTAATGCATACTTTTTAGAGTCTCTACAAGGAGAGCGATTTCGAAGAGCTTTAAATGGAAGGTATTTGAAAAAGTAATTCCCAAGTGTGTTGCAAAGTGCTTAAAGCATCAAAAGGCCGATATGGAGTATATCGTCCTTAGCCCGTTGTGCTTTTAGCTCACTTAGTTTGCTAAACGACAGGGGGCATGTGTTGATAGAAAAATGGCATTAATGGTTGAAATTGTCAAAATATCAATTTTGGTAATTTTGGGCAGAAAATATACAACTCTTGGTATAGGCTAAAGCACTGAAAGTGCTGGAGGCCCACCTGCATGAAGCCTCGGGGGCCTTTCAGCGGCCTTCTTCATAGGCTGGCTTTGGCCTGAAGGCCCCTTCGGCGGCCTGCTTCACCGAAGCTTCAGCTCGAGGAGCACACTTCAGCGGGCCTGCCGAAAGCCCACTTCGGTTAGGCTTCAGGATAGGAGTCTGATAAGGATTCAAGTTGCTTTATCTCTAATAAAGTTTTATCTTGATTAGGCTGAATCTTATCAAATTAGAATTAGAGATAAGAAGACTAGCCCCTATAAATACAGGGGTGAGGCTAGTTCATAGGACCCCCCAACACAGATCAACTCTTCAAACCCTAGTTTGAACCGTACCTTTACTTTTATTTACTTTGCGCATTAGATCAGTGCACATTTGTCGGTTTGCACTAGAAGCCCTCCGTTGGCCACGCCGTAATTGTGGTAAGCCTTGTTGGTTCGCATGTGAATCATCCATTAATCTACGTAACATATTGCTATCACCTTGTTGGTTCGCTTGTGAACCATCCGCTAATCTATGTAACAGATTGCTACCCTTCGTTTTGTATACTACTACACTTGGTAATTCGGTTTCCACGCCGAATTAGCACGTGATCTTCGTTTGCTGCTGGTTTCATGTATGGAGCCCCCTTCGCCGAAGGTTTCCGGGGCTAGGGAGCTGGTTTTGGAGGCTGCTGGAGCACCCTTCGGCGAGTCTTTGCTTCATCCATCCGTACCAGATCCATCACGCTGTTGTAGGTCTGGTCGAATCCCACGTACCGGAGCTACTTCATATCGGGGTTGCTTTGCATCGGGGTCGCGCCAGAATGCTCCGCACTAGAATTCATTGCGCTAGCACTCCACGTTGGATTTCATCATGCCAATGCTCCGTGTTGGACTTCGTTACATCAGAGACATCACATTGAACCCTGTCATTCGGAGGAGATTTCACGTTGCGATCTATTCGGAGCCTATCTTCAGCCAGATCGATCCGAACATCAAAGGTTACCTTCGGCGCATACTTCGCACCAGACGCTGAAGCCCCCCTTCGGTGACCCTTCGCACGGTACTCTCTAAATCAATCAGGATCTGTTCACCCGATTGGTTTATTTCATCTATATATTTTGGCTAATTGGATTATTTTGTGCAATCTGATTACCTGGCGACTCCACCCTCTTGCCACTATTAAGGGTAGTCGGAACACGATGTCGGTGTTTTGTTACGCTTAGGCTTATCCCTAAGTATCCACACGCTTTTGGATCGTCGAATAGGCCCAAGTATGGGGGCATGTTTTCGTGTCAACAAAATGAAAAAGGACTTCTTTTGGATGTTTGTGCTTAGGGTTCGGTCGATGCTTTGATCCCGGAGATTGAGTTACGCAAAGTAACAAAGGCCCTTCATCATCAATGGGCAATTTTTGAATCCCTTAGGCCTGATAGGCGCACCCAATTTACTATACCTCACGATAATCTAGGAAACATTGTCCTGACATAGTTAACGAAGTGATTACTTCCATAAAAGAGGAAGAGAAAAGACATAAGTCTTATCTTCATCCTTCGAGTTCATAAACTAGTCTAGCAGAGAACAGGAGCTGGCTATGGCCTCATCCTTGTCTTCAGAGTTCATAGACTGGTCCGATGTAGAACAAGATCCTGTTGTGGTGGAGTCCAGCGATTGTGGGATTTGAACTTGGGTGCAGCATCAATAAGAACAGAAGGCCTAGAGGGCTTCGAAGAAGGCAAGGCGGCCTAGGGTTAGGAAGAAAACCTCTATAGCCCCTTTGGTGTCGGGTCTAGGGGAGGGCTCTCGGAGCCAACCTGACCTTCAGCAGTGGAAGGGGTTTTTGGTTCCTCCTTCATTTAGATACTAATTTTTCATAGTGTTAGCATTCTTTGACTTTTGTCTGCACTATATTGACATGATTCTTGTTGTATTTACAATATTTTGCAATAAAGTTCATGAATTGAGTTGTTTTTTCCTTTTTGTTTTGAGTGTCTATATGCTACGATGGGCCCTTCGAGCGTATTTATGTTACCCTTCACCCCTCGTTGCAGGGGGTGGTAGGTTCTGGCTAGAAGGTGCTGCCTCGCACAATGATTTAGCATGACTCAGAGCGTGACTAGTCTATCGTGCAAAGGACTCATATATTGGCCACTTCGGACTATTTTTAAGATTCTTCGGGCCGGTGGCCTAGAATCCATATTTAGGATGCTTCGGGCCGGTGTCCCGAAATCCGTGAACTTGGTCGCTTTGGACTCTTTCTACGACTCTTAGAGCCAGTGACCCGTAATCCATATTTAGGATGCTTCGGGCTGGTGGCCCAGAATCCATTTGTAGGATGCTTCGGGCCGATGGCCTAGAATCCATTTTTAGGATGCTTCGGGACGGTGGCCCAGAATCTGTTTGTAGGATGCTTCGGTCTGGTGGTCCAAAATCTGTTTTTAGGATGCTTCGAGCTAGTGGCCCAGAATCCATTTGTAGGATGCTTCGGGCCGGTGGCCTAGATTCTGTTTCTAGGATGCTTCGGGCAGGTGGCCCAAAATCTATTTTTATTGCGAATGGTGTCGTACTTCGCAATAAAGATTCTAATACCTTAGTGCATCCACCACGGTAGGGGTTTGTTTCGGGCTATGTATGGCACGAGGTGCCTCTTTTTATTTAAAAATAGGGCACAAGTTCTTACTTACAAGGTTCCTACGCGAAGTAGCGCTTGAGGTACTCCGCGTGACAGGTATGCCTCAATTCCTCTCCTTCTAGGTTGGACAGCTTAAATGACCCCGGTCGGCCGGACCGAAGGATAATATAGGGACCTTCCCACTTGTTGCCTAGATTTCCCCCGGCAACTACGTTCTAGAGAACGAGGTGCCCTGGCCTTAATTATTTCAGCTTCACCTTGGGGTTGTACCATGCCTTCGTCTGCTCGTGATACTTCATCAGGTTGGCGACGACCCAGAGCCTTGTTTCTTCAGACAAGTCCAGTGAGGCGTGCCTTTCTCCTTCGTCTCTGGGCTCCACTGTTCACAAGGAGCATCTTTTTAGCTTTGTTGGCATCATGGCCTTGTCCCCAAATAACAATCAGAATGGTGTGAATCCTTCAACCAGGCTTGAGTAGTCCGAATGGACCATATAATTTTAGACAATTCCTTGGTACCGATCCCCTTTGCGAGATCTACAATGTGGCGATTTAGGTCGGATAGGATATTCCCATTGGCTCTTTCGATGGCTCCATTGGATTGTGGGTGCCTGATGGCTGCGAAGCACATTTGAATCCCCAGCCCTTTGCAAAACTCTCTGAAGGGTTCAACATCGAAGTAGGTGTCATTATCGATTGTTAGTTGCTTGGGTACTCCAAACCTGCAAATGATATTTTGCTAGAAAAATTTCTAGACATTATTCGAAGTGATTACTGTCAGGGGCTCAGCTTCGACTAACTTGGAGAAATATTCAATTGCCACCAATGCGAACTTCAGGATCCCCTTCCCCTTTGGAAAGGGTTCGATTTGATCCATGCCCCATCTGTCGAGGGGCCATTTCGAGGCTATGATTTGCAAAGGCATTGGAGGACGATGGCGCCGTCTTCCCATCCATTGGCATCCTTGGCAGGTACGTACCAAGGTTTCGACATTAGCCATGATCTTCAGCCAATAGAGTCCTTGGCGAAGCGTCTTCCCAACTAGGGCCCGGGGCACTAAATGGCTGCCGCATAGGCCTTCATGGATGTCTCGGAGTATTTGTTGGCCTTTGGGCTGAGTGATGCATCACAGTAGCGGTGAGCATACTATGGACTTGTACGTAATGCCGTTGATGATGTTATAGCGCCGTATCCAGGACTATAGTCTTGAGAGCTCAGGGCCTTCAGGAAGCATCTTTTCTTCTGGAAGCATACTCATAATTGGGCCCATCCAATCTTCACTAGGTATGTAGAGGACTTCAGCGGGTTCTGTGGATGGCACAGAAGGGATGGATAGTTCCTCAAAGAAAGCCCCTGGCGGGATATCTTGGCCTCCAACTGCCGCCTTGGCGAGGACGTGCGCCTGCTAGTTGTTGGCCCTTGGAATGCTTTGGATGGAAATCCCCTTGAATGCTGCTTCAATTTTGCGGATATCCATCAAGTATGCGGCGAGGTCTGGGTGCCAAACCTGAAAACTTTTATCTACATGCCCAACAACAATCTGTGAATCTATTTTCACAACCACCCGAGTGGCGCCAAGCGCATGCGTTCTGAAAGCCTAACAACATGCCTTTGTATTCGACTATATTATTTGTAGCTTTAAAATTTAGCCTTATAGAATACAACACCTTTTTCCCGGAGGGCGAAATGATGACCGCTCCGGTGCTTGCTCCGAATGCTTGGTATGCCCCATCGGAGTATATTGTCCAGACCCCTTCGTTGACCCCTTCTGGTGTCCATACTGCTGGTGGAGTACATTCTACCATGAAGTCGATGAGTACCTAGGATTTTATTGCCATACGGGCAATGAATGTTATGCTGAAAGGGGCGAGATCTACAGCCCACTTCCCTATTCTCCCGGTTGAATCTTTTCTTTTGAGGATATCCCCAAGGGGGTACGAGGTTGGGACGATTATGTTGTCTACCAACAAATAGTGGCGCAGCTTCCTCGAGGCCATCACGAGGGCATAAGCTATCTTCTAGAGCTCAATATACCTCGTTTTATCTCCCCGAAAGTGCTTTGGACACAAAGTATACCAAACCATTAGTCGGTTTCCCTTTGGGCACAACGCTTATAGCGAAGCCGGTGGCTACAAGATATAGGAGAAGGGTTTCTTAAGCGAGGGGGGTCGTGAGCATCGCCAGGCCAGCGAGGTAATCCTTGATTTCATCGAAGCTCTTCTGACATTCAGGGGTCCATGCGAATTCATCCGACCCTTTGAGTGCTTTGAATATTGGAGGCTTTGTTCTGCGGACCACACGAGGAACCGACTTAGGGTGGGCAGGCAGCCTGTCAGCTTCTGGACCTTCTTTAGATTTTCTAGGGGAGCCATCTGTTGCATGTCGCTGATTTGTGTGGGGCTAGCTTTGATCCCTCGACTCAAAACTAGATACCCTAATAGTTTACCGGCCTGTGCCCTGAAGATGCATTTTTCGGGGTTCAGGCAGACTCCACATGCTCGGAGACTTTCAAATATCACTGCTATGTCTAGGCTATGTTGGTGCTTTTTTGCACTTTTGATTACAATGTCGTTCATGTAAGATTCGACATTAGGACCTATCTAATGGCCCAAGGCCTTAGCAATTAGCGTAGAGAAATTTGCCCCGACATTTCAAGCAAAAGGGCATTCTTATATAGCAGAAGACTCCAGATGGAGTAACAGAACTAGTCTTGGATTCATCCTCGTGCTTCAACCATATTTTATAATACTCGGAGTATGCATCGAGGAAGCTAAGGAGCTTGGAGCCGGCCGTGGAATCAACCAATTGATCAATGCGAGGCATGGGGTACAAGTCACGGGGGCATGCTTTATTCAAGGAGGTGAAGTTAATACACATGCGCCATTTACTGGAGTTTTTATTCTTGATGAAGACTGGGTTTGACAACCACTCCGTATGGCTTATCTCTTTGATAACCCCCACACGAAGCAGTTTCTCTACCTCCATCTTGGCAAGGTCAGCTCTTTCTGTAGACAACTTCCGTAGCCCATGGCACACGGGCCTTTCCTTCAGGCTCACCAGCAGGGAGTGCTCGATGATACTCTGGTCCACCACTGGAATGTCTTCGTCCGACCATGCGAAGACATCAAGGTTGTCCCAGACTACTTCCTCCAGCGAGGCCATGACTTCAGGAGCTAGCCCTCCGCCGAACTGGACGGGGTACTCCCTCCCCTCTTTGATGATGATCTTCGTGATTATTTCTCCCTCAGGGCAAGGCTTGACGACTGGTCCCCTTATGGGGTCTGTGGTCGGTTGTGAGTCCTCCGAGTGTTCTCGCACAATGTTGACTTGGCGTGCCTCAAGCGGGGCGGTGTGGCCATACTCCAACCTTCATGCCACCACTTGATCATTGAGGACAGTGAGCACCCCTCCTTGCGTGGGCATCTTTAAGCGGAGGTAGTTGTGGTGTGCAATGGCCCCAAACTAGTTTATCACGCCCCTGCTAAAGATGGTGTTGTAGGCATAGGGGGTGTCGACGACATCAAAGATGACTTCTTTCGACTAGGCGAGGGGCCTTCGCCAAAAGTAACTTTGAGGCCTATCTATCTGAGAGCATCGAGGGGTGGCCCAGTGAAACCTTGCAGTGGCCGGGCCACCGGAAGAAAGTGCTTTCTTGAAATGTAGAGCTGGTCGAATGCCTACATGAATATGAAGTCGGTAGAGCTCCCTCCATCGACCAGCTCACGGTGGACCTCAATACCGTCGATGTCGGTGGTGATGACGAGGGTGTCGGCGTGTGGGAACTTGATGCCGAGGGCATCGTTGTCTGTGAAGGAGATGGGAATATGCGACCACTCAGGCATGGCCGAAGCAGATGCCGAGGTCTTGATGTGCCCCACCTTGCGGACGTACTCCCGACATTGTTGCTTTGACATGCTGCCGATGACAACATCTCCGGTGATGGGCAACACTAGGCGCTTTCCTCAGTCGGGGCCTTCATTAGCCTTAGGGGCCGGTAATATACTTTGCACCGGAGGGTACCTGGGAGCTTCACGCTCCTCGGTGCATCCGACCACTTGGACTGTTCGTAGCAGACGGCTGGCGGCGCTCTGTTGGTGGACCCCCGACTGGCGCTTCGCTCAAGGTAGTCACTCCATAGAGCCACACTGAATTTACAGGAATCAATGTTGTGGCTCCGATTTTCTCCGTGGACATTGCAGTGGAAGGTCTAGCCTTCTGTGGTATTGGATTAGGCGATTAGAGGGGGGTGAATAGGTGCCTCGACAACTTCTTGTGAATATGATGGCCTGTCCAGAACACCCCAACACTCCTCTAACCTTATACAAACAAATTTGTGACTTACTGATCAAAACCAAAACATAATTCAACCTCAAACAAAATTTTTGTATAGATCGGTGATTGAATGGTCGAACAACCCTGTCGGTGATTGAAACTCCGAAATAGATTAGCTAGTTCGGCAAGTGAAAGTCCGACAGGCTGGTGTCGATCGTTGGAACTCTGATAGGTTTCAGAAATTCAGAAAAACACTCAGTGGCTCAATTTTGTTAATTTGAATCATGTTCTTGTCAAGGATAATTGAATATACACACCTCACAATATTCACAAGATCATGAACAATCAAATTAAGCATTCATAAGAATTTCAAAAATTGGTTCAGATTTGATTTGAAGAAATTCAGTGAACAGGAAGAACCCACAAGTTTTGATCAGGAAAGTATTCAGTACAGCAGTAAGATTAGTGCTTATCAATCAATGGAGACTGCTCAGATTTTATCCAAAATCTCAAAACAACTCCAATCAACGGAAATTAGCACATGATTCTTAAATCAATAGTTAGGTACTCTGCTCACATGGTTCAAACTTTAATACTGAAACTCAATCCATTTTAGTGCAAACAGAATATCAAATCAGAGTCAATCGGAGAAGAGCAAGAGAGTGATTCCTCAATAATTCAATTCAGACATCAAGCAGGTGCATTAGGATTCTACTCAGTTTCAATCAACACTAAAACAATGAAGAACACAAACTGAACATTTTCAGTATTGCACTGTATAGTTTAACAAATAACAAGCTTCAAGTAACACTTGACATTTAATAGATGCAAGAATACTGATAATGATTCATGAAACTATTTTTGAATTAGAACATAAAGAACCAGCCAAAATGTCTATAGCTTGCAGTTCTAAATCTGAAACTTTCAATTACAGAACTATAGCAGCAATCACTATTCACTAAAATTCAGATTTCAACCAACATGAGAAGTTTGATATTAAAAATCTTCAATCAAGTGTCTCTGCACACAGCCCTCGGTTACTGATTGCAGAGAGGATTCAGAATAACAAACTCTAGCTGTTCTTGAAACCTTTTAGCACAAACTGTATTGTACTTTTGGAAGAACAAAGTATTTCTTCCCAGTGCAGTCAAGTGGCATTCAGAAATTTCACAAAATAGATAAATCAGTTGCTGTTCATAAAAATGGAACAATCACTCAACCAGCACTGATCAGAACAACAGACTACAATCCTAATACAGCAACCTGAATAGCCAACTGAAACTGAACAGTAAATCAGCTTTAATCAAGAACTGTATAGCTATTTTCTGTTCCTCATCCAATATCTGAACAACATAATAGCAATAATCAGAGAACCATGCAAATCAACAGCTTTTTATGAAATGATATTTGCCAAACTTGATGAACAACCAAATAGAAATCATCAAGAATTAAGACCAAACTGAAAATACTGAATCAGATAAACATACCTTCCATAAATATATTTAGCACACTTGATGAGCCAAAAATTATATGCAGCTGTGGTTAGAACCTTTTGCAAATTTCAAACATGGAACCCTTGAAACTTGGACAACAAAAGTTATGTAGAACTCAATACTCAATACTCAATACTCAGCAAAAAAACAGGAGTTTCCAGAACTTTTTAGGCACTTTGTTGGACAGAAAAATATATGCAACAGTGGTCAAAAACTTTTGAAAACTTCAAAAAGGGAACTCTGGAAACTTGTACAACAAAAGTTGTAAAGAACTCATACCCAAAAACTGCATCAAAACTGCTCAGAAATAAACTCCAAAAGTGAATCTCAGAGGGATGAACAGTACATGCCCGCCCGAAACTCCCTTCGCTGGAATCGCTGCACTGTTTCATATCTGGCACGCCTAAATTTTTTGATGCGATGGACAATGTATACACAAGAAAAAGGGCTGAGCACTCAATATAATTTTTGTGGTTGGTAGCCCCCAAATGAATGCAAAAAAAGTCACCTAAACCCTAGGCCTTTGGGTCCTTTATATAGGCAAGCCCATTAAGGAAATCTCCAAAATACCATTAGGGTAAAAGTTCTAGGTATTTAACTAATTGCCATAATGGATTTTCAGAATTACAAATTCTGAAAAATCCATTAATGCAAACTCCTAATTTATTACATCATTGACCCTATTCTTTTAATATTTTTTTAGAATTAAGAATTCTGAAAAATACTAAAATATCACACTTAATCTAGACGACAAAACAGAAAAAATAAACTCCTAATTACTGGAATTAAAAACATTTTCTGACGCGACGGTTTTCAGCAAAAACCGACAAAGCCTTCTCGATCACCGACATGTGACGCCAATCCGCGAATTCGACCGCCAGCAAGTCTCTCCCGCTCTCGATCCCCTCGAGCCGTCTGATCATTTGCACTGGCCTCCCTTTCACTGACTTGACCATCACGTTGTCTCGACCATCTGTCCGTCCATGTCTTGCTCTATCTTCTCGTGCACTCTTGAGATCATCTCTAACTTCACCCAACAAACTTGATCCTCTAGCATCGAGCTCCCCGCTTGACCCTTGATCACCCACCGTTGACGGTTGGTTAGCATCTCCACCCTACACACATGAGACAAGACAAAACACGAAACGCGACACACACCGATCCCCTCGGCATCCACTCTCCATAACCACACATCAATCCCATCGATGTAATCAAACCATCACTCACTTCACTCAAGATCACTCAACCTTATCAATCACTCATCATACAGACAAAAACCACAGTGCGACCTCACTTGGTTTCATACCTTTTCCTAGGGTCCTCGCCGGGGGTCTTGAGCTACTGGCTCGGTCTCCGCTTGGATTGTACTGGTATTTGAGAACCTCTGACCGGTAGTGCTTTCGCCCTCTCCAGGAGTCATGCTACCGATGCACCATCAGCATTGCTTGGGGAGGGCTACAACTTCCTGCTTCAACGACTTTACCCAAACTAGGGAAACCACCATGTTTCTTAGAACTTGCCCCTCCTTGAATCTGGCGTACTCCTCAAAGTACATCATTAGTTGAGCCACCGAGGAGATGGGCCTTCGGTGAAGCTTGTCAAGGAGGATGAGGTTGGTGATGCCTTCACGAGCGGCGTCGACGATAGAGGAAGTAGACAGTCCCTTGATCTAGGACTTGGTGTGAGCGAAGCACTAGTAGTACTGGCGGAGCATCTCCTTGGGCTGCTGCTTCACTTGGAATAGGCTCCTTATGGACATTAGAGCTACGAAGGTCCCTTAGAAGTTGTTGACAATTTTCTTCTTCAACTGCTCCCATGATTTTATGGATGCTAGCTTCAACGACGAGAACCATCGGAGTGCCATGCCTTTGAGTGTGAGGGGGAAGCACTTGGCCATTGTATCACGCACCCCTCCACAAGCCTCTATCGCCAAGATGTATGATCGGGAGAACTCACCGGGGTTAGTATCTCTGGAGTACTTGGGGAGCTTTGCCACTCGGAACTTGGAGTTGAAACACACCTTCTGCAAATCTGGGTGCAGCAGGGATTCCTCATTGAAGGAAGCATTCTGCTCGCCCCTTCGTGGTTTTGGGTCCTCAGCGTCACTCATCGCGATGACTTCACTAGGAGCTGGTGGCCTTGCTAGCCTGCCCTGAGCGGTGAGATAGTTCACGTACACTTGACACCACCTCATCAGCTTGGCCCCGAGCTGGGCATTCTCAGCAGCCATAGCGTTGCTTGGGCTCCCGCTTCCTCCTGAGTGCGTCTCTGGGTCTTGTGACTAGACAAAGTCCATCTGGAGTGCCGTTGAGGCTGGGAGGAGGTCTCCGGATGGGCGAAGGCCAATATCCCCTTGGCCCGTGGGAGTCTAAAGGTCCGTAGACAAGCCTATGGAGCCCGAGGGGTCTCTGGTTTCTGGTACTGTGTTTGGGTTTGGGATTGTGACGGCTTCAACAGCCTCTATGGTATCTACTCATTGGAGTTCTTGCCGTGAGGTCCGAGTGGACCTTCAGGGGGAACCGTGTTCTTGCTTATTTTCAGAGGCATGTCTCTAGAAAGCTTTAGGTGGAACAGATGCTAGATTTTGATACTAGAATCCCCAAGGACGACTCCAACTATCGGCATAAAGGATTACGCTAACTGGTTCGAATAACATGAAGAACAACACTTGGCTAAAGGAATTGTTTTGAGTCCAAATAGAGCCTTCGAATGGATAATAACTCTGGCAGGGCTCTAATTATGTGATTGCTTGAATCTGAATCCTTATTATAGTGGGGGAATGGGGGTATTTATAGGAAGGGAATAAGGAAAATACCCCTTTACCCTCTAGTTACAACCGTCATAACAGATTCTATTCATCGGATCCTGTAGGGGTATGATGGTACATGTTGGCGTAAAAGATTACGCTAACATGTTTCTAGAGATTAGAAACTAACAAACGAAGTGTTTGTGAAGTAAACTATTTCAAGCCTCCGAAGTGGATAATAGCTCAAAACAGTTCGAAGATGTGTATTGAATAACTCAGTATTCGATCCTCATTACAGGATAAAACAGGGGGTATTTATAGCCCAAAAACCTTAAGGAAAGGACCCTTTTACCCCTCTGTTACAACCGACATAGTGGAGACTATTCAATACCCTTGATAGGGCTAAAACGGTAAAAGACTAATCTAAAGAGAAAGAAGATAAGTCTTCCATCCTAGCTGGCAAAGAATCTCTCTGAAGAGCCGATGTTCGAAGATATACTCCGAACTAGAGTCCGCCTCTATACTTCGAACATGATCCAGTATACTTCTGGAGTTATATGCTGGAAACCTTCGATTAAATCACCTGCCTTTGTCTTGTTGCAGCAATGGCCCTGAGGATGAAGTATTTTTTCCCCCAACAGTACGGGCTTGTGCAAGCGCCCGAATAAGGCAAGCATCCAGTCAGAGTTACATCGCACGTCTTGACCAAACAGATGCCTCATCATGATATGACGTCTTCATAAAGTGAATGTCTTGTCCAACAGACATCGCTTGGTGCTGTAATCATCATGCCCCGTTTGGCGGCGCCCCTTCGAGGCGAAGTCCCGAGGGGCCTTATGGAGGACCCCCGTTATGGCTGGCATGAGAGTGCCAACGAGGGCTTAGAATCCCTCTTAAGGCCTTCGCCTGGGGAGGGGGCGCCACACACTTCAGAGCCTCTACTTCAGAGCATTGTAGCATCAACGAAAGGCTTCGCACACGCAGACTCCGAAACCATCTTCGGTGTTCTTTCTCCAATAACTTATGCTGACGGGATTATTTCCCCCCCAACAATAACATTTATGCATTATATCATAATACCATGACAAATCTTATGTTTTTCAGACTACATTTATTTTTTTTACAATTAAAAAATCATTAAGCTCTAGGTTGTCGATAAAGTGTCGTAATCTAGATTTCTCAAAATTTGTTTAAATTTGTTTGATAAGAACTAACATTGCATTCAAAAACATGAATACACTTTTTCTATATATTTTGGTTCATTATTTCAAGCACTTGTAGTTCGAAATTCACCTATTTCAATTTAAATCCTAGAAAAATACTTAATAAATTAAAAATAGCAAACCGAACTAGAAAATTGTAAAATTTTTATATGAAATAAGATATGTTGTCTTTTAAGTATATACAAATTTTCAAGCTTAAACCAAGTTGCAAATATTACACAGTCTCAAAAAATTACACTCGATGAACAATCCTCTTTGCCAAGTACCCGAGAAAATACACTCGGCAATGAGATAGACACTCGAAAAAGAGATAGCTTTTTCCAATAAATATCCATAACCATATTTGTATCTGTTGGGGCAAATAGATTTACCCTAATAGGGTCCAAATGACAGTATCTACGAAACCTCCGGAAGGCTTCGGTTTGAAACCTTCTGAGGGCCTCGATTCGAAGCCTTGAAGCAGGTCCAAGACACATTCGTCCTAAGCAAAGCAAGTATCCAAGCACTGAAGACTACTTCGAAGACTAATTCGAGAATCACGATGCCAGAAACTAAATACAGAGCTATATGAGCTCAGAAGCCCCTCCGGGCTCTGCCCAGTGTAGATATGGGAGGCCCACTCCGGCCATAAGGCTTCGATTTGTGCTCTCATCCTCTTCCAAGTCCCCCACTTCATAACCCTCCGCGTTGAATACCACTCCGATATGAAGCCTTTGGTCCATAATTCAATACAAGTTCTAAATATATTAAGAAGCACTCTGACATGAAGACCTAGACCAAGGGCGAGTGCCCCTAGTACTTGCACATGTATTTTCATATGAGTTTACTGTTTTACCCCGATGAGGTCTTGTAAATAGAGTCATGTATGATGGTTGTAAGTAGAGGGTAAAATAGTCTTAGCGCCAAGGTGCCTCCTACTTATGCCCCGAGCCAATTTAAGTGAAGGGGGTACTGCACCTATACCACCCGTCGATGTGATCGTCGATGAAACCATTCCTCCTGCTGCTGTCGACGATGTGCTGTTCCCCAATTGCGCTAGGCCGGATGACGTAATTGTTCTTCGTATTTGCGATCCCACCAGGATCAACTTTCATCTCTCTAATTCTGTCCTTCCTTTTCAGTCCTTCATCTGGAGGTTCCCTTTTGACATTAGTTAGTACCTCCTGGATGAGGAGGTCACCGGTGCTCTCGAGCCAATTATGACTCAGCCATCTCCAGAAGTGAGGGATACTCTATCGAACCTTCTACGCCACCTCAGTGATCCGGTATTTTGGTGGATACCCTGGTCAATGACTTGGGTCCCATAAGGGCTCACTTCGACGCCATACTAAACTCCCTCCCCTTCGATCTTATTGATGTCCTAAAACCGGCAACATACTTGGAGTACCACTAGCCAGTGGTACAAAGGGCCCAACAATAGATGGCCAATCGGGTGAGCCACGCATCGCAGCTGGAGGCCGCCAAAGCATATTGTTGGCATAAAAGATTACGCTAACAGGTTTCTAGAGATTAGAAACTAACAAATGAAGTGTTTGTGAAGTAAACTATTTCAAGCCTCCGAAGTGGATAATAGCTCAAAACAGTTCGAAGATGTGTATTGAATAACTCAGTATTCGATCCTCATTACAGGGTAAAACAGGGGGTATTTATAGCCCAAAAACCTTAAGGAAAGGACCCTTTTACCCCTCTGTTACAACCGACATAGTGGAGACTATTCGGTACCCTTGATATGCCTAAAACGGTAAAAGACTAATCTAAAGAGAAAGAAGATAAGTCTTCCATCCTAGTTGGCAAAGAATCTCTCTAAAGAGCCGATGTTCAAAGATATACTCCGAACTAGAGTCTGCCTCTATACTTCGAACTTGATCCAGTATACTTCCAGAGTTAGATGCTGGAAACCTTCGATTAAATCACCTGCCTTTGTCTTGTTGCAGCAATGGCCCTGAGGATGAAGTATTTTCCCCCAACCGTAGCCCCTCGAATACACTTCTCCGCTAGATCTGTAACGTTAGGAGAGCAGTATACGCTAGAAAAATAATCATGCATAGGGGTTAACAGATTTAATCGACCTCCGAAATATGCGGAGATTCAAAACTTCGAATCGACTTCTAAGAAAGTTACATTCGAACTATCTTCGAATTAACTTAAGAGTTAGAAAGCTTTTTTAGACTTGGAAGAAATAGCCGTTGGCTTTTTCCTTCCAGTGGAAGTTACGCGATGCGTTAACTTCGCAAGGGGTAACGATCAAGAATGTGAAACAGAAAACGTAAACGGTAAAAAATCGTGGGCCTGGGCTATAAATAGAGGACCCAGACGCTTCTCGAATACCCTTCTCACCACCTTTGCGCAAACAAGCCCTAGCCTCTAGATTTCTATTTTAGCAATCAGTGCGAGTTCATGGCGAAGACAAGCTTCAAGGTCCCTGGGGCGGCTTCGGCCTTAGCTCGGCAGCAGGCTGCGGTCGCGGCAGCGGCAGCGGCAGCAGCAGCACCAACAGTCGTGACGGCTCCGATAGCGGCGGTAGCAGCACCAATGGAGGTGCTGACAAGGAATCCCCAAAATGCTGGTCCTCACGATCTCCTCCCGGCATCCTCGAAGTATTCGGACCAGTCGTATCAACTGGGGCCATCTACCTGCAAAAGGGAGTCGATCGCAACAGTAGTGGAGGGAAAAATTAGCTCGGAGGTCATAATCCGGAAACCTGGAAAGGAGGCCATCCCTTCACCAAGGCCTTGAGAAGTTGTGGTCTTCGAAGCTTTCTTCGAAGCGGGGTTAGGACTTCCGGCAGTCGACTTCCTATTGGAGGTACTGGATTTATTTCACGTCACCCTTCCCTAACTATCTCCGAACGCAATAGCTCATTTAGCCATCTTCGAATAGGCGTTGCGAGCTGAGGGCTGCGAAGGAAGAGCAGAGATTTTCGCAGCACTGCACAGAGCATCATGCCAGCCAAAAGACTTACCTAGGCCCCGGAGGAGAGAAGATCATGGTAGCCTTCGGCAGCATCAACTTCCGACTTCAGGACGAATTTCAGCTAAGATTTCCAGCGAAGGCCATCAATGCCAGATGGTACTCAGATTGGATCCTCCGGTGGTTCTATGCCGAAGTTGGGGCAGGCAGTCGTCTGGCCGGACCTCTGCATGACATAAACTTCCAAAGGGAAGCCCAATTTCACCCAGATCCCGGCCAGCTCGAAGCTCGCCTCAGCCTGCTCCAACGGATTAGTCGCCGCATGAGCATGCGGGACTTAGCGGAGGAGTTCATCGGACTCCAAATTCCACCCCTGATGGCAAATTGGCATATCACCTTCGAAGAGGATCCGGAGGGTGGACTCTAAAAACTCTCTTCGAACTCAAGCCTTGTAGGTAACTTTGAAAACAACATGTTTATATATATTTGTTTGATGACATGACTAACGTCAACTTATGTTTCAGCTTCTCAAGCCCCCATGACTTCGGAGCAAGTTGTTCGAGCTTCGGAGAAGATTCTGGGAGTTCCAACTCTAGCCGAGAAGGAGTGGAGGACGAAGCTAGTAGGTAATTGGGAGCGGCTCAACCGAGTGTGGGGTGTATTCGGAGTTGCTCCCCCTCCTCTTCCGGACTAGGTGCCTTCAGAGAAAGGGCCAAAGAAGAGGAAGGCGGACGCCAGGACTTCGTCTCCTGTTAAGACTCTTGCAAAAAAGGTAGCCTGAAAGCCAAAGAATGTGGCGCCTTCAAGTCCGGTGGCTTCGGTCTCCGATTCCTCTAAGGATGAGGGAAGTGTCCTCATCAACCTGATCACCGAAGACGAAAACCAGGTGGATGTAAACACTGGCGACACTGCAAGCGTGCCAGATGTTCCAAGTAGCTCCGGATAGGCTAGGGCTTCAAATGTCCAGCCAGACCCGCAGCATGAAGAAGCCCCTATAACTGAAGGCGGAGTCAAAGTTACTGTGGAGCCAGCTTCGTTTCCGGACGAAGCGGTAACTGTAGCTCCAAAAGAGGCTCCCACAGTTGACCCTTCGGTTCTAAACTTCGAGTCCGATGAAGACTTCAAAGTGGCCTTTGACCCTCCGAGTAGCCCCGTACTCACCCGCCGACAGGACTTCAGAGGTAAACTTCGCATGAACCATTTGTTCCTTTTCCCTGCAAAATTATGCAATATATAATACCTTTGTCTTGGCAGGGCCCGCTCCCATGGAAGTGGCTCCTGAAGATATGGCTGCTGGGACCTCAACCTCTTCGGAGCCGATTCCAGAAGTTGCACAGATGGGACCTAGAAAAGGTAAAGGCAAAATGGACCCCTTCCCTGCTCCGAATTCAGGATTAACTCTGTCTGAATCAATAGACGGAGGTCAATCTATGGAGGGGGACCATTCTACCGAAGTCTCCGAAGACGCAGCACAGCGCTCCGACCCCTCGCCAAACGAAGACGACCAGAGAGCTCTGTCCATGCTCCCCCTCCTAGCTCCTTTCCTGGAATGAAGGACCGGACATCAGACCCTGCTCGAACCTTTGGATCGAGCTAACCGCGAAGTTGGGGAGACGAACCTAGTAGCCATCCTTAGCGAGGCTGAGGGCTCAGAGCTCAACGCAGCCTTGGAACGGGTAGCATACCAGGTACGAAGTTTCTGCAAAACAAGATTAATTTCAACTTACGAATAATCTCTCACCTTGCTTTTTCCCTTCGCAGCAAATAGTTTTGGCTCGAGCTGCAGCTATTTCGAACGAGCGCGGAAGTCTTCATCTTCAGGAGAAGGTTGCTGCTCTCCAAAGGAATCTTAACGTCTCCGAAGTTCGAGTTACTCGCTTAGACAAAATGGTTTCGGTGGAGAGGAGGGCCAGACAAAATCTGGAGGCTGCGAATAAAAAGCTCGAAGTCGAACAAATTGTGCTTCGGGCTGAAGTAGAAAAAATGCGGGCAGAGCATGCTATGGCGGGGGCTGAGCTAGTTAAGATCCAAGAGGAAAAGGCTAAGGCTATGGAGGAAGCTAGCAACTTGCTTAGCCAGAAGAGTTCTCTGTCTACGGAGGCAGCTAGGCTCTCCGCCGTGGCAGATGAACTGACTTCAGCAAGGGATGCTTTGATTGAAGATAAGGTAAAGTCGGAAAAGGTAGCTGCGGAGGTCATGAACAATCTCTTAGGTGTTCTAGACTACTTCGGTACTCATTGGACACTACCTTCGAGGGACAACGTCCCCCTGCTGCGATGGTTAAAGATGATCCAAGGAGCTGTGAAGATGATGAAGACAGCAGACATTCGGTATGGAGAGATCTCCAGCCAAGTTGCGGCTCTCGAAATACTTCGCTACTACGAAGATTTAGGGCTATCGATAGCACCAGATTCGGGGAAGGCTCCCATTACCTTCGACGACAACCAACTGCTCAACCCTTCCAAAGATGTGGCCGCAGCTTGGCAAGCCTTCCAAACTTCATGGAGAGCCAAAGGTCGATCAACGATCAAGGCTTGGATCGATGAAGGGCATCGCCAAAAGCAAGCTCGGTCTCAAGCTTCGAGCAGCCAACCTCCGCCGAACCCACAGGTTTAGCTTTGTTTTAGGAGCTCGATTATGTAAACATTATGCTTGCATACATTATGAATGAAAATTTACTTATCATGTTTTTAGGCTTCTCAACCTCGTATGGATGATGTCGAAGTATTAAACGTTACCTAAGAACTCCGCCTGCTATGGGCTACCTTCGATCTTTTAAAACTTCATAAACGACCTCGATTTTCGATTCCTCGAGAGAGCTCCGGTGCAATTGCGCTCGACATATGTAAATATATATTATCTTATATTAAAGAGGAAGAAAAAGAAGTTAACTTGGAAACTTCGTCTTCTGAAGACGTTGAATGGTCTGAAGACGAGAATATTGCCGAAGAACAAGGAAAAAAGCCTGAAGAACTTCGAAGCTGGGAAAGAAGTCATGAGCGACTTCGAACTTGGGCCGAACTTCAACAGGAACAAAAAGATTTTCGAGCTTCGAAGGAAGGGAAAAGAACTAAGCGTAAAGTTATCAGGACTCCTGGCCCTGGAACTAGTCGCTCCGGCCTTATTGGTAGCTCTAGAGATCGAAGGGGCCTTTGATTCCTTCTTGGAATAGACACAAATTTTTCATAGTGTAATGTAATCTGTTCAAATAATAAAGATTGATTTTTAAAATTGTCTCCCTACTTCCCAGCCCCTCTTTGGGCGTAAGCAACTTCGAACTATACTCAAAGATGGTTAGGCGCAAAGAAAAACTTAGGAGTACAATTTTGGAGGCTTAGAGCCCCTCAGCAACTTAAAGATTAATTAAAATCTTACAAAACATCTTCAACTACTTGGAGTCTGAAAACTGGTAACTTAGTACCTTTTGTTTTGAAAGAAGTCACTTCGGACAAACTTTCCGGACACTTTAGTATCCCAAACGATTGGTCTCTTTGGACTCTTTTCACAGATATTCGAAGCTTATCAGCTCAGACTCTATTTTGTTTTGGCCACCTTCGTCTCTTTTTGCGAATGCTATCAAACCGGTGGTTTGGAATTCGCAGTGGTCTCCTTGGACTCTTTTTACGGATGCTTTCAAGCCAGAGCTTGGAATACGTATTATTTGGTCTCCTTCGACTCTTTTTACGGATGCTTTCAAGCCGGTGGCTTGGAATCCATTTTTCAGTGACTCTCCCACCTCGTCGGAAGCTTCGAACCAATGGTTCGAAGTCCGAAAAATCATTCAAATTAATGACACTTCCCTCCCAGCCAACTTCGTTCTTCCGGTGCATCCACTAGAAGTAGGAAGTGTTTGAAAGGTAGGCATTATCTGAACCATGAGCTTTATTAATTCAGAAGGTGTTTACAAATGATTACAAGGTGCCCCTATGCGAAATATCGCTTTAAGTGCTCTGCATGCCATGTATGCGTTAACTCTTCTCCTTCTAAATTAGCTAACTTAAAAGAACCAGAGTGTCCTGAACGGAGAATTATATATGGACCTTCCCATTTATTCCCTAGTTTCCCTAGTGCTATAACACTTCGCAAAACAAGATGACCCGGCTTAAGTTCGTTATGCTTGACCCTCGGGTCAAACCAAGTCTTTGTCTGCTGATGATACTTTGATAAATTGGCGACAGCTCGAAGCCTTGTTTCTTCTGTTAAATCAAGCGAAGTTTGCCTTTCTGCTTCTATTTCTGGTTCGGTGTTGCGAAGGGATCCTCCTTTAAACTCCGTTGGTGTCATAGCTTCGTCTCCGAATAATAGTCTGAAAGGAGTGAAACCCATGGACCTTGTTTGAGTAGTCCGGATGGACCATAGAATCTTCGGGAGCTCCTCAGTCCACAATCCTTTTGCCAATCCCACTATTCTTCGATTCAGCCCAGACAAGATGTTACCATTGGCTCTTTCAACAGCTCCGTTAGACTGGGGATATCGCACTGCAGCGAAACATAATTGTATACCAAGATCTTCACAAAACTTCCTGAAGGGCTCTGCATCAAATTGTGTCCCATTGTCAACTGTGAGTTGCCGAGGCACTTTGAACCGGCATATGATATTTTTCCAGAAAAATTTTTGTACATTATTCGAAGTGATAGCTGTTAGGGGCTCTACTTCGACCCAGTTGGAAAAATATTCAATTGCTACCACTGCGAATTTCAAATTTCCTTTTGCTACTGGGAAGGGGCCAATAAGGTCCATGCCCCATCTGGCCATGGGCCATACTGGGGCAATGACTTGAAGAGTTGTTGGCGGGCGATGACTTCTTCTTCCCATCCATTGACAACCCTGGCAAGTGCGGACTAAGCTCTCCGCATCAGTTACTATTGTAGGCCAATAAAGCCCCTAGCGAAGTGTTTTTCCTGCCAAATCTCGAGGGGCTAGATGGCTACCACGAAGTCCTTCATGAATTCCTCGGAGAATCTCTTGACCTTCGGCTTGAGATATACATCGGAGCAGAGGGGAACATACTCCGGCCTTGTACAAAATACCGTTGATTATATGATAATTTCGAATTCTGAGCTTCAACCTCGAAAGCTGTGGCCCTTCAGGCAAATTTGCTTCTCCTTGCAACAATTCCATAATTGAACTTCGCCAATCTGTACTTGGAATGCAAAGGACTTCCGCAGAAGGGATCTGTGTTACTGAAGGTGCACTGAGCTCTTCGTAAAAAGCTTCTTCTAGAATGTCCATAGCTCCGGCTGCAACTTTTGCCAAGATATCAGCTTGTGTATTTTCAGCTCTGGGTATACATCGAATGGAAATCCCTTTAAATGCTGCTTCAATCTTACGTATCTCTTCCAAATATTTTGCAAGCTGCGGATGTCGAACTTGAAAACTCTTGTCTACGTGCCCTACTACAATTTAAGAATCTGTTTTAATAACAACTCTTGTAGCCCCCAAAGCACGTGCCTTTCGAAGTCCCAACAAAATTCCTTCATACTCCGCTGTATTATTGGTAGACTTAAAGTTGAGTCTTGCGGAGTACATTGCCTTTAGCCCTGAAGGCGAAATTATTACTGCTCCGACACCTGCTCTAGATGCTTGGAAAGCTCCATCAGAGTATATGGTCCAAATTCCTTCGCTTGGCTTCTCTAGAGCCCATGCTGCAGGGGGAGTCCACTCTGCCACAAAATCTGCCAACATTTGTGACTTAATTGCTGTCCTTGCCACGAAGGAGATGCCGAAGGGTTCTAATTCAACAGCCCACTTCCCAATTCTTCCTGTGGAATCCTTACTTCGAAGCATATCTCCCAAGGGATATGAAGTTGGTACAATCACATTATGTGCTAAGAAATAATGCCTTAACTTCCTCGAAGCCATTATCAGAGCATAGGTGAACTTCTCAAGCTCGGAATATCTTGTTTTTGCTCTGGACAATGCTTCGGATACAAAATAGACTGGATTCTGTACCAACTTCCCATTGAAATCAACTCCTCTAACAAGGACTGCACTGACAGCGGAGCTAGTAGCCGCAAGGTAAAGGAGTAGGGTTTCGTCCGCAACAGGCACCGTGAGTGTAGCGAGGTTACTGAGATAATTCTTAATATCGTCGAAGCTTTTTTGACACTTTGGTGTCCATGCAAAATCTTCGGACCCCTTCAATGCTTTGAAAATGGGCAAACTTCTCTCCGCAGACCTTGCCAAGAATCTGCTAAGTGCTGCAAGACGACCAGTCAGTTTTTGCACTTGCTTCAAATTTTCCACTTCATCTTTAGCAAGGATGACCCTCTCCGTAGATAGCTTCCGGAGTCCTTGCCGGACAGGTTGAACCTTCGGGTTCACAAGTAAACTATGCTCAATAATATCCCGACTGACTCCGGTAATGTCCTCATCAGACCAAGCAAAGACATCTAAATTCTCTTCAACTACTTTTCTAACGAAGTAGCGACTTCTAGAGGCAAATCCTTGCCAAATTGAAATGAATATTCTTTGTCGTATTTGATAATAACTGTTGGCGTAAAAGATTACGCTAACAGGTTTCTGTAGAATAGAAACTAACAAACGAAGTGTTTGCGAAGTGAACTGTTCTAAGCCTCCGAAAGGATAACAACTTAGAATAGCTCGAAAGTGTGTATTGAATAACTTGTATTCGGTCCCTATTACAGAGTGAAATGGGGGGTATTTATAGGCTTAAAAATTAAGGAAAAGACCTATTTACCCCTCTATTACAACCGACATAGTGGAAACTATTCGGTACCCTTGATAGGGCTAAAATGGTAAAAGACTAATCTAATAAGAAAAAAGATAAGTCTTCCATCTTAGCTGGCAAGAAAGATCTCAAAGAGCCTTAGTTCGAAGATATACTCCGAACCGATGCCTGTCTTCATACTTCGAACTTGACTTAGGACATCTTCGAAGATGGACGTCTGGAAACCTTCGAATCCATTATCTGCCTTTGTGCTGTTACGGCAATAACCCTGAGGATGGGATATTTTCCCCCAACAGTAGCCCCTCGAATACGCTTCTCCGTTAAACCTGTAATGTTAGGAGAGCAGTATACGGAAGAAAAAATAACCAGGCGTAGGGGTTATTAGATTTTAATTCATCTCCGAAACGTATGAAGATATAAAACTCCGAGTCAGTCTTAAGACAATTACTTTCGAACTATCTTAGAATTGACTCAGGAAGTTCGAAAGCCTTTTAGACTTAGAAGAAATAGCCGTTAGCTTCCTTCTTCTAATGGAAATTGCAGAATGCGTTAATTTCGGAGAAAAGTAACGGGCAGGAATGTGAAACGGCATGGACTAACGATAAAAATTTAAGTCTAGGCTATAAGTAGAGGGCCCAGAACTTTCCTGATTACCTTTCCGCCGCTCTCTTGCAAACAAACACCCTTTGAGCCCTTTGAGCCCTAGCCTCCATTTTTCCTCCAAAGCAACCCAGTAACTTTAATGGCGAAAACCAAGAGTTCTGGAGCCCCTTAGGCCTTGGCTCGACAGCAGGCAGCCGCAGCAGCAGCGGCTGCGGCTGTTGGCGACGGTGCCTCCAACACCTGCAACGACATCCATGGCGGCAGGGGGGGAAATCCCCAAAATGTTGGTGATCAAGGTCTCTGCCCGCCATCAACGAAGTATTTGGATCAATCCTTCCAACTGGGACCTTCTACCTGCAAAAGAGAATCCCTAGCGATCGCAGTAGAAGGGAAGATTAGTACTAGAGTCATGATCCGCAAACCTGGAAAGGAGCTTATCCCATCGCCAAGGCCCGTAGAAGTGGTCGTATTCGAAGCTTTCTTCGAAGCTGGCTTGGGCCTTCCGGTAGTGGAGTTCTTGGCAGAGGTACTTGATTTGTTTCACGTCACCCTTCCTCAACTTTCTCCGAATGCAGTAGCTCGCTTAGCTATCTTCGAATGGGCGTTGAGAGCCGAAGGCTATGAGGAGAGAGCAGAGATCTTCGCTGCGCTACACAGAGCTTCATGCCAGCCAAAAACCTTCGTAGGTCCCGGAGGTGAAAAAGTGGTAGTAGCCTTTGGAAGTATTAACTTCAGGCTTCGGGATGAATACGCCGTTCAATTTCCCGCTAAAGCCATCAATGCAAGATGGTATACCGACTGGGTCATGAGATGGTTTTATGCCGAAGTCGGGGCGAGCAATCCTCTGGCCGGACCTCTGAAAGAAATCCAATTCTGGAAGGAAGCCTTCATGCATCCGGACCAAGGTCAGCTCGAAGCTTGCCTCAGCCTACTTCAGAAGATCAGTCAAAAGTTGAGCATGCGGGACTTAGCCGAAGAGTTCCTCGGGTTACAAATCTCTCCACTGATGGCCAACTGGCCTATTATCTTCGAAGAGGATTCGGAAGGCGGTCTCCGAAAAATCACTTCGACTTCGAGCCCTGCAGGTAACTTCGAAGACAACATGAATTATGCATATTCATTCAAAGAAATAACTAACTTGATTCATTTTTTAGCTTCTTCAGCCCCTATTACTTCGGAGCAAATCGTAATGGCTTCGCAGAAGATTTTGGGCGCTCCAACTCCGACCGAAAAGGAATGGAGAATCAAGTTGGTCGGGAGTTGGGAGAGATTTAACAGGGTGTGGGGAATGCTGGAAATCGTTCCGCCCCCTTTGACGGATTGGGTACCTTCGGAGAAAGGGCCCAAAAAGAGGAAAGCCGAAGTTGGGACTTCGAGCTCCGCCAAGACTCCAGTCAAGAAGGTGGCTAGGAAACCAAAAAATCCTGCACCTTCGAATCCCGCACCTTCGAGCCCAAGGGCTTCAGTCTCTAACTCCCAAGAGCACGAAGGGAGGTTGCTTGTGCGTCTGATAGACGACGATGCATCTCAAAGGACTGCACAAGCCGAAGTACCTGCGAACGTGCCGGAGTCTCGAGATAACCTTGAGCAACCAAGGACTTCGGCAGTTCAAGAGGATTTACCTTAGGACGAAGTTCCTGTGAATGAAAGTAGGGTCGAAGTTACTATGGCTTCGATTCCTGAAGAGGCAACAAGGACTGCTAAGGAAAATGCTCCTACAGTCGAAGATTTAACGGCTGATTCAAACGAAGATCTCGCCTTCGATCCACCGAACAGTCCAATGATTACCCCTCGCCAAAATGTCGAAGGTAGACTTCGAATAATTCTTTCGTGTTTATTTTGTGTATTTATACAATGTATAATACTTTTGTTTTTTTACAGAGTCCACTCCTGTGGAAGAGGTCCGCCAGGAAGAAATAATCCCTGGGCCTTCGACGACTTCGGAGCCAACTCAAAGAGCCACTCAAATGGGACCTGGAAGAGGCAAAAGAAATATAGAACCCCTCCCTGCTGCGAGTTCCGGATCAACTCCGTCTGATTCAACAGACGAGAGTCAATCTTCCGAGGAGGGCTAGTCTCCAGGGGCTCCGAAGACCACAAGCCAACACTTCGGCCCTTCGCTGAACGAGGATGACCAACAAGCGATAAGCATGCTCCCCCTTCTAGCTCCTTTCTTAGGGCAAACAACTGGTCTTCGGTATTTGCTCGAACCTTTGGATCGAGATAGCCGCGACATAGGGGAGACCAACTTAGTGGCCATTCTAAGTAAAGCGGACAGGTCGGAGCTCAATGCTGCTATAGAACGCGCAGCTTACCAGGTACGAAACATCTGCGAAATAACATAGAATTCGTCTACAAATAAATATTTTAACTTGGTTTTTCTTTTCGCAGCAAACAGTCTTGTCCTGAGCTGCGAATATATCGAATGATCAAGAAATCGCTCGTCTTCAGGAGGAAAATAGCATCCTTCAATGGAATCTTACCATCTCCGAAAGCCGAGTGGTTCAGATGGACAGTATAGTGTCAACAGAGCGCAGGGCCATACAAGGTTTGGAGGCTGCGAATAAAGAGCTCGAAGCAGAAAGAATTGTGCTTCGAGCAGAAATTGAAAAATTGCGGGCGGAGCACGCTACTGCGGGGACCGAGCTTGTCAGACTCCAAGAGGAAGCTAGCCAGCTTTTGAACCAAAAGAATATCTTGACTACTCAAACTGCTAGACTTTCTAGGGTTCTGGGAGAAGTAACTTCGATGAAGGACGCTCTGAACGAAGATAAGCTGAAGTCCGAGAAGGTAGTGTTGGAAGTTATGAATCAGCTGCTAGGTGTCCTGGAGTACTTCTGTACTACTGGGACACTTCCTTTTGATGATAACGTTTCTCTTCTGCACCAGTTGAAAAGGATTCAAGGAGTGGCGAAGCAGATGAAGACAGCGGGCATTCGATACGGAGAACTCTCCGGTCAAGTGGCTGCTGTTGGCCTACTTCGCTACTACGAAGATCTGGGCTGATCGATAACTCCGAGCGCAGGAGAGGGCCCGAATTACCTTCGACGACGAGCGACTTCTGACTCCTTCCGAAGGTGTGGCTGCTGCCTGGCGAGCCTTCCAGACTTCATGGAGAGCGAAGGTCGCTCTGCGATCAAGGCTTGGATCGACGAAGGTCAACGCCAGAAGCAAGTTCGGACCCAAGCTTCAAGCAGTCAGCCTCCTCCGAACCCGCAGGTTTAGAAATACCTTAGGATTTTTGGCTATGTAAAGCTTTATGCTTATGAACATTTATCAATGAAAATTTGTTTATCATATTTTTAGGCTTTGCCTCATATGGAAGATATCGAAGTGTTAGACCTTAACGACGAACTTCGCTCATTATGGACCACCTTCGATCTTCTAAAAGCTTATAAGCGTCCTCGATTTTTAGTTCCTCGAGATAGCTCCGGTATAATCGCGCCCGAAGTAATCAAAGATATACTATCTTATATTAAAGAGGAAGAAAAAGAGGTTAACTTGAACACTTCGTCTTCTGAAGACGTTATATGGTCTGAAGACGAAGATGAAGTTCGAAGTAAAAAACCTGAAGAACTTGGAAGCTGGGAAAGGAGCCCCGAACGACTTCGAACTTGGGCCGAGCTTCAACAAGAACAGAAGGACTTTAGAGCTTCGAAGGGAGGCAAAAGAGTTAAACGCAAAGTTGTTAGAACTCCCGGCACTGGAACTAGTCGTTCCAACCCTAGCTCTAGAGATCGAAGAGGTCTTCGATTCCTTCTTGGTATAGATACCAATTTTTCATGATGTAATCTGTAAACATATTTGTTCGAATAATGAATACCGATTTAAAATTGTCTCCATATTTACTAGCCCCTCTTTGGGGATAAGCAACTTCGAACAGTATTCAAAGATGGTTATGCGCAAAGAAAAAACTTCGGAGTACAATTTTTTGGGGTTCGGAGCCCCTCTACAATTTAAAGACCTTTTAAAATCTTAGAAAATGTCTTCGACTATTTGTAGTCTGAAGAATGGCAACTTAGTACCCTTTGTTTTTTGAAAGAAACCACTTGAGATAACTTTCAGGACATCTTTAGTGTCTTAGATAATTTGTCACTTTGGACTATGTTAACAGACATTCGAAGCTCATGGCTCAAACTCTGTTTTGCTTTGGCCACCTTCGGCTCTTTTTCGCGAACTCTGTCGAACCAACGGTTCAGAGTTTGCAGTGGTCTCTTTGGACTCTTTTTACGGATGTCTACCAGCCAATGGCTTGGACTCCGCAGATTTTGGCCACCTTCGGCTCTTTTTACGGAAGTCTACCAGCCAATGGCTTGGACTCCGCAGATTTTGGCCACCTTCGGCTCTTTTTACGGAAGTCTACCAGCCAATGGCTTGGACTCCGCAGATTTTGGCCACCTTCGGCTCTTTTTACGGAAGTCTACCAGCCAATGGCTTGGACTCCGCATGATGTGGTTTTGGGCTCTTTTACGGATGCCTACCAGCCGGTGGCTTGGACTCCGGATTATGTCAGCCCCCACGTCGGAAGCTTCGAACCAATGATTCGAAGTCCAAAAATATGATTCAGCTTCATGACACTTCCCTCTCGGTCAACCCCGCGGTTCCAGTGCGTCCACTCGGAAGCTGGTAGTCTATGAGGGGAAGGCATTATCTGGACCATATGCTTTATTAATTCAGAAGATGATTACAAGTGACTTACAAGGAGCCCTTATGCGAAGTATCGCTTTAGGTGCTCCGCATGCCAAGTATGTGCTAACTCTTCACCTTCTAAATTAGCTAATTTAAAAGAGCCAGGGCGTCCTGAACGAACAATTAGGTATGGACCTTCCCATTTATTTCCTAACTTCCCTGGCGCTATAATGCTTCATAGAACAAGATGACCCAGTCTTAGTTCATTGAGCTTAACCTTCGGGTCAAACCAAGCCTTCGTCTGCTGATGATACTTTGATAAATTTGCCACAGCTCGAAGTCTTGTTTCTTCTGATAAATCTAGCGAAGCTTGTCTTTCTTCTTCAATCTCCAGTTCGGTGCTGCGAAACGATCCTCCTTTGAGCTCCGTTGGAGTCATAGCTTCATCTCCGAATAGTAGTCTGAATGGAGTAAAACCTATGGACCTTGTTTGCGTAGTCCGAATGGACCACAAAATCTTCGGAAGCTCTTCGGTCCACAGTCCTTTTGCTAGTGCTACTATCCTTCGATTTAGCCCTGACAAAATATTTCCATTGGCTCTTTCTACGGCTCCATTAGACTGAGGATGCCTTACTGCAGCAAAACATAACTGAATGCCTAGATCTTCGCAAAACTTCCTGAAAGGTTCTGCATTGAACTGTGTTCCATTATCAACTGTGAGTTGTCTAGGCACTCCGAACCGGCAAATAATATTCTTCCAAAAGAATTTCTGTACATTGTTCGAAGTGATAGCTGTTAAGGGTTCTGCTTCTACCCACTTAGAAAAATATTCAATAGCTACCACTGCGAACTTCAGATTTCCCTTGGCTACTGGAAAGGGACCAATTAAATCCATACCCCATCTGGCCATAGGCCATACCGGAGCAATGACTTGAAGAGCTGTTTGTGGGCGATGACTTCGTCGACCCATCCACTGACATCCTTTACAAGTGCGGACTAAGCTCTCCGCATCAGCTGTTATTGTAGGCCAATAAAGCCCCTGGCGAAGTGTTTTTCCTGCCAAAGCTCGAGGGGCTAAATGGCTACCGCAAAGGCCTTCATGAATTTCTCGAAGAATTTCTTGACCTTCGGCTTGAGATATACATCGGAGTAGAGGGGAACATACTCCGGCCTTATATAAAATACCATTGATTATTTGATAATTTCTAGCCCTAAGCTTCAATCTTGAAAGCTGTGGCTCTTCAGGAAAATTTGTTCCTCCCTGTAAAAGTTCCATGATTGAATTTTTCCAATCTGCACTAGGAATGCAAAGAATCTCTGCAGAGGGAATTTGTGGCACCGAAGGTGTACTGAGCTCCTCATAGAAAGCTTCTTTTGGTACATCCACAGCTCCGGCTGCAGCTTTTGCTAAGATGTCTGCTTGCACATTTTTTGCTCTTGGTACACTCCGAATGGAAATACCCTTGAAGTGTGCTTCGATCTTACGGATTTCTTCTAAGTACTTTGCAAGCTGTGGATGCCGAACCTGAAAACTTTTATCTACGTGCCCTGCTACTATCTGAGAATTTGTCTTTATAACAACCCTTGTAGCCCCTAGAGCACGTGCTTTTCGGAGTCCCAGTAAAATCCCTTCATACTCCGCTATATTATTGGTGGACTTAAAGTTGAGTCTTGCGGAGTACATTGCTCTTTGCCCTGAAGGCGAAATTAATACCGCTCCAATGCCTGCTCCGGATGCTTGGAAAGCCCCATCGGAATAAACAGTCCAAACTCCGTCACTTGACTTCTCCGGAAGCAAAGTTGCAGGTGGAGTCCATTCTGCTACAAAATCTGCTAAGACTTGCGATTTGATTGCTGTCCTTGCCAGAAAAGATATGCCGAAGGGTGCTAGCTCAACTGCCCACTTCCCAATTCTTCCAGTGGAATCCTTACTTCGAAGCATATCTCCCAAAGGATACGAAGTTGGTACAATTACATTGTGAGCCAAAAAATAATGTCTTAATTTCCTCGAAGCCATTATCAGAGCATAAACGAACTTCTCAAGTTCGGAGTATCTTGTCTTCGCTCTCGATAATGCTTCGGATACAAAATAAATAGGACTTTGGACCAACTTCCCATTAAAATCTATTTCTCTGACAAGGACTGCACTGACAGCAGAACCTGTAGCTGCAAGGTAAAGGAGTAGGGTTTCGTCCGCAGTAGGCACCGTGAGTGTAGCAAGATTACTGAGATACTCTTTAATATCTTCGAAGCTTTTTTGACACTCCGGTGTCCACGCAAAATCTTCAGACCCTTTCAATGTTTTAAATATAGGCAAGCTTCTCTCCGCAGACCTTGATAAAAACCTGCTAAGTGCTGCCAGACGCCCAGTCAGCTTTTGCACTTGCTTTAAATTTTCCGGAGGAGCCATCTTTTGTAGCGCAGTTATTTGAGTAGGGCTAGCTTCAATCCCCCTGCTTGAAACTAAATACCCTAACAACTTTCCAGCCTTAGCTCCGAAGATACATTTTTCGGGGTTAAGACGGATCCCACATGCTAAGTCTAGGCTATGTTGGTGCTTTAAAGCACTCTTTATTACAATATCATCCATATAGGCCTCCACATTGCGACCTAATTGATGACCTAGAGCCTTAGCAACTAACCTCGAAAAAGTAGCCCC
This sequence comes from Zizania palustris, assembly GCA_019279435.1. Lineage (NCBI taxonomy): Eukaryota > Viridiplantae > Streptophyta > Magnoliopsida > Poales > Poaceae > Zizania > Zizania palustris. The sequence goes on from JAAALK010000284.1 coordinate 49,312,180, forward strand.
GACATTTCTTAAGCCAAAAGGCATTCTTACATAACAAAAGACTCCCGAAGGAGTTACGAAGCTTGTCTTGATCTCATCTTCGCGCTTCAACCATATTTGATGATAACCAGAATACGCGTCAAGGAAGCTTAATAACTCCGAACCTGCAGTGGAGTCGACCAATTGATCAATTCGGGGCATGGGGTAGGGGTCACGAGGGCATGCTTTATTCAAGGATGTGAAATCAATGCACATGCGCCACTTTCCGGAAGATTTCTTTTTGACGAAGACTGGGTTGGCTAACCATTCTGTATGAGCCACTTCTCTAATAATCCCAGCTTTCAACAGTTTTTCAACTTCGTCTTTTGCCAGAACAGCTCTTTCTGCAGACATTTTTCGGAGTCCTTGCCGAACAGGCCGGGCCTTCGGGTTTACAAGCAAACTATGTTCAATGATATCTCGATTGACTCCGGTGATATCTTCGTCAGACCAAGCGAAGACATCTAAATTCTCTTCCACCACCTTTTCCAAAGAGGTTGCAACTTCTGGAGGTAAATCTTTACCAAATTGAAATGTATATTCTTTACCATCTTTAACAATAACCTTCGCTGCAATCTCTCCTTCAGGACTTGGTCTCGGGAAGGATTTCTTTGAAGCTTCGGAAGGGGCTGAAAAATTTTCTTGATTGTCTTGCACATTGTTTACTTGTCTTGGATCAAGAGGGGGGCCATGACCATATTCCGCTCTCCGGGCGATAGCTTGATCTCCGAAGACAGTAAGGACTCCTGCTTGTGTGGGCATCTTCATGCATAAATAATTGTGATGCGCCACAGCTCCGAACTGGTTTAGCATGCCTCTTCCGAAGATGACGTTGTAAGCATACGGGGCATCTACAACATCGAAGACTACTTCCTCAGTTCGGGCCAACAAACCTTCTCCGAAGGTAACTTCCAGGCCTATTTGGCCGAGTGCATCAAGCGGAGGTCCTGCAAAGCCTTGCAAAGGACGAGCTGCTGGAAGGAGATGCTTTCTAGAGATGCACAATTGATCAAAGGGTTGAACAAAAATGATGTCTGCCGAACTGCCTCCGTCAATCAATACCCTTCGAACTTCAGTGCCCGCAATATCAGCAGTAATAACAAGTGGGTCTGCATGCGGAAATTTAATGCCAGCTGCATCCTCCGCGGAAAAGGATATCGGTACATGAGACCACTCCGGCATAGCAGCTGCAGACAACGAAGTCCCAATGTGGCCCACTTCTCTGACGTAGTCTCTTCGCTGTCTTTTTGACATGCTTCCGAGGGTACCTCCTCCGGAGATGGGGAGGACTACTCTTTTCCCTCGGTCTTGCCCTTCCTCTTGCTTCGGAGGTGGCATAACATTGGCCACTGGAGGATGTCTTGCGGCTTCGAAGTTTTCTATCCGCGCCACTGCCTGGACCGGCTCCGGGCGCGCTGCAGCTGGGACTCGGTCGGTAGTACCTCGACCCGAAGTTCTTTCTAAGTATTCTCCTCTTAGAGTGAGTATAGCCTTGCAAGTATCAGTTGCGTGGCTTCGATTTTCACCATGAATGCAGCAGAAAAGGGTCTGGCCTTTGCCAGCCGTTTTCCCTGGCGGCCTCCAGCCGCTGACCTTGTTCCCCGAGGGCTGAGGAGCTCTCTGTGTGAACTTTTGCGGGGGTGCAATGTTCAAGACTTCAGAACGAGGGTGCTTTTGCCCCCTTCTCCGATCATGTTGAACTTCGAAGACTGGTTCTTGCGGCTGTGCCGAAGTTTTTAATTCTACTTTTACTTCTTGCAATATGGATGAAGTAGCTGCAGTTCTTCGAAGCCAACCTTCTTCCGACCTCGCATACTCCTCGAAGTATGACATCAACTGAGAAACCGAGGATATGCTTTTCCGATGGAGCTTATCTAGGAGGCCTTGATGAGTGACACCTTCCCGAGCTGTATCAACTACCGAAGATGCAGACAACCCTTGGATCTGCGACTTCGTATGAGCGAAGCGCTTGAAATATTGCCTCAATGTCTCTCCAGGGAGCTGCTTCACCTGGAAAAGGCTTCCCGTTGACATTGGAGGCACGAAGGTGCCTTGAAAATTGCTTACAAACTTCTTCTTCAGCTGCCCCCATGAATTAATTGATCCTGGCTTTAAAGACCAGAACCACCTTAATGCCACTCCTGAAGAGCTAAGGGGAAGCACTTTGCCATGGTGTCTCGAACTCCTCCGCTAGCTTCAATTGCTAGGGCATAGGAACAGACAAACTCTCCGGGATCTTCATCTCCAGCATACTTACAGAGCTTCGAAGTCTTAAACTTCGGATCAAAGCGAACTTTCTGCAGCTCAGGATGCAGCGAAGATTCATTATCGAAGGAAGCATTCTCCGGGGCTTCGGGATAAACGGGTTCATCATCTTCGGGCACTTCTGGAACAATTGGGATGGCTTGAGAGCGAAGCCTGTTCGCGGCTTCTTGCCGCCATCTTGCTACTTCAGCTTGGAGCCTGGCCATTTGAGTGGCCATATCTCCAAGATTGTCTTCATCTCCTCCGGAAGGGTCTTCCGGGTCTTGAGAATCAAGGGGATCATTTCGAAGTGGGATTGAAGGTGGAAGAGGGACTCCGGGTGGTCGAAGTATAGAAGGGGTTGGCGGAGGAACTCCGTATGTTCGAGGGATGGAAACTCCTTCCGGAGTTTGAGGTGGAGGGAATGTCGAAGGCCCTCCGACCTCAACTGTGTCGGATGGTGCTTCTCCGGAGATCCGAGAGGACCTCCGAACAGGGTTACGAGGTGCGCTCCGCTTAGGAGGCATGATGAAAGAAATTGGTAGAGAACGAAGTTTCTCGGACTAAGTTCCCCACGGACGGCGCCAACTGTTGGCGTAAAAGATTACGCTAACAGGTTTCTGTAGAATAGAAACTAACAAACGAAGTGTTTGCGAAGTGAACTATTCTAAGCCTCCAAAAGGATAACAACTTAGAATAGCTCGAAAGTGTGTATTGAATAACTTGTATTCGGTCCCTATTACAGAGTGAAATGGGGGGTATTTATAGGCTTAAAAATTAAGGAAAAGACCTATTTACCCCTCTATTACAACCGACATAGTGGAAACTATTCGGTACCCTTGATAGGGCTAAAATGGTAAAAGACTAATCTAATACGAAAAAAGATAAGTCTTCCATCTTAGCTGGCAAGAAAGATCTCAAAGAGCCTTAGTTCGAAGATATACTCCGAACCGATGCCTGTCTTCATACTTCGAACTTGACTTAGGACATCTTCGAAGATGGACGTCTGGAAACCTTCGAATCCATTATCTGCCTTTGTGCTGTTACGGCAATAACCCTGAGGATGGGATATTTTCCCCCAACAATAACCTTCGTTATAATATCCCCTTCAGGGCTTGGCCTTGGGAACGACTTCTTCGAAGGTTTGCTTGAAGCAGAAAAATCCTCCAGGTTGCCTTGCACACTGTTCACCTGCCTTGGGTCAAGAGGGGGGCCATGACCATATTCCCCTCTTCGCGCAGTGGCCTGATCTCCGAAAACAGTGAGCACTCCCGCTTGTGTGGGCATCTTCATACACAGATAATTATGATGCGCCACAGCTCTGAATTGATTCAACATGCCCCTTCCGAAGATAACATTGTATGCATATGGGGCGTCCACAACATCAAAAATCACTTCCTCCATCCTGGCCAGTAGCCCCTCTCCGAAAGTGACCTCCAGGCCTATTTGGTCGAGGGCATCAAGAGGGGGTCCTGCGAAGCCTTGCAAAGGACGAGCTGCTGGGAGAAGATGCTTCCTGGAGATACAGAGTTGATCGAAGGCTTGGACGAAGATAATATCCGCTGAACTCCCTCCGTCGATCATTACTCTCCGGACTTCGGTCCTTGCTATGTCGGGAATGATGACAAGTGGGTCCGCATGTGGAAACTTTATGCTAGCTGCATCATCTGCAGAAAAGGATATCGGCACATGGGACCTTTCAGGCATAGCAGCTGCGGACGAAGAAGTTCCAATATGGCCCACCTCTCAGACATATTCTCGTCTCTGCCTCTTCGACATACTTCCGAGGGTCCCTCCTCCAGAAATGGGGAGGACTACTCTTTTCCCTCGATCTTGACCATCTTCCTACTTCGGAGGCGCATAACATTGACCACCGGAGGACGTCTTGCGGGGTCGAAGTTATCTATCCGCGCCACAGCCTGGACAGGCTCCGGGCGCACCTCGGTCGGTAGTGCCTCGACCCGAAGTTCTTTCAAGGTACTCGCCTCTTAAAGCAAGTATAGACTTACACGTGTCAGTTGCGTGACTTCGATTCTCACCATGGACACAACAGAAGAAGGCCTGTGCTTTGCCAGCTGGCTTCCCTGGCGGTCTCCAGCCGCTGGTCTTGCTTCCAGAAGGTTACGAAGTCCTAGGGGCAAATTTATGCGGAGGTGCAATGTTCAAGACTTCTGAACGAGGATGCTTTTGCCCCCGACGCCTGTCATGCTGAGCTTCGAGGCTAGGCCCCTGCGACTGTGTTGAAGTCTTCACTTCCAACTTGACTTCTTGCAGTTTTGACGGAGTTGCAGCAGTTCTCCGAAGACCCCCTTCTTCTGACCTTGCATACTCTTCGAAGTAAGACATTTGTTGAGCAACAGAAGATATCTACTTCTGGTGAAGTTTATCAAGGAGGCCTGCATGGGTAACTCCCTCTCGAGCTGTGTCAACTACGGAGGATGTAGTTAACCCTCGAATTTGCGACTTCGTATGAGCGAAACGCTTGAAATACTGCCTTAACGTCTCTCCGGGGAGCTGCTTCACCTGGAAAAGACTTCCTGTTGACATTGGGGGTACGAAGGTACCCTGGAAGTTGCTTATGAACTTCTTCCTTAATTGTTCCCAAGTTCTGATTGACCCTGGCTTCAAGGACCAGAACCACCGCAGTGCCACCCCTTCAAGAGCTAGAGGAAAACATTTGGCCATGGTGTCTCGCACTCCTCCACTGGCCTCAATTGCCAATGCATAAGAGCGGGAGAACTCCCCAGGGTCTTCATCTCCAGAATATTTGCAGAGCTTTGAAGTTTTGAATTTAGGATCGAAGCACACTTTCTGTAACTCAGGGTGTAGCGGGGATTTAGTGTCGAAGGAAGCGTTCTCTGGGGCTTCGAGATAAGGAAGATCGTCGTCTTCGGGCACTTCGGGGATGACTAGGGTGGCTTGAGAACGAAGCCTATCTGTAGCTTCTTGCCACCACCTTATTACTTCAGCTTGGAGACTGGCCATTTGAGCAGCCATATCGCCAAGACCATCTTCATCTCCTCCGAAAGGGCCTTCTGGGTCTTGAGAACTGTATGCATTAGTTCGAAGTGGAACTTGAGGTGGAAGAGGAGCTCCGGCTGGCCGAAGTATGGATGGAGTTGGGGGAGGAATTCCGTGTGCTCGAGGAAGGGGAATCCCTTCCGGAGTCTGAGGTTGAGGAAAAGTCGAAGGTCCTCTGACCTCAACTGTGTTTGAAGATCTTGCTCCGGAGGTCCGAGGGGACCTCCGAGTAGGGCTACCACCTGAACTCCGCTTGGGAGGCATGGTCTGAGAACTTGGTAGAGAACAAAGTTTTTTGGACTAGGTTCCCCACGGACGGCGCCAACTGTTGGCGTAAAAGATTACGCTAACAGGTTTCTAGAGATTAGAAACTAACAAACGAAGTGTTTGTGAAGTAAACTATTTCAAGCCTCCGAAGTGGATAATAGCTCAAAACAGTTCGAAGATGTGTATTGAATAACTCAGTATTCGATCCTCATTACAGTGTAAAACGGGGGGTATTTATAGCCCAAAAACCTTAAGGAAAGGACCCTTTTACCCATCTTTTACAACTGACATAGTGGAGACTATTCGATACCCTTGATAGGGCTAAAACGGTAAAAGACTAGTCTAAAGAGAAAGAAGATAAGTCTTCATCTTAGCTGGCAAAGAATCTCTCTGAAGAGCTGATGTTCGAAGATATACTCCGAACTAGAGTCCGCCTCTATACTTCGAACTTGATCCAGTATACTTCCGGAGTTAGATGCTGGAAACCTTCGATTAAATCACCTGCCTTTGTCTTGTTGCAGCAATGGCCCTGAGGATGAAGTATTTTCCCCAACACATATGATGATGCAATACTTACCGAAGGCTATGGCCTAAATGATCTTCTTAGTGAGTCAACGGCTGCATCGCTGCGCCTTGGTGAATGGAAGGCGGAGGAGGCCGATTTTGTCACAAGGCTAGGGGAAGTCTATACGGAGATGGTTTATGAAGAGAATATCCTAGCCGCCCTCTTGGATTGGATCGAAGCCCAGGAGCGTCGTCTCGCCGATGCCGCTCACCGCACACATCAGTGTCACCGTTCCATCAAGCCAGTCCATGGTTCTGATGCTGAATATAGGGCTATCATCGGTGGTGTAGACAATATTCGGTAGTGGGCGGTTGAGGCTATCTGTTAATATTTATCTTGAACTGTTCCCTTTGTACACACAAATTGCTATATAACCTTGAACCTTTACTTGTGATATTGTGATGTAAACTTTTGTTCACTCCTTCTGTCTTCAGTGCTTTATATGTGAATCTAAGGGTGGTGTTTTACCCTCGGCCATCTAAAGGTGATACCCTCAGTATTGGCTATTTCCCTTCTTCCGTGTAAACATTTAGGCATTGATCCATACGCTCGAAAAAATACTTTTTTAGGTATTTTCCATTGAGCACCTTCCCGAACACTTATCCTTCTAAACTTTCAAGTAGATAGGCATTACTATGAACAACTCGAAGGGTCCTTCCCAATTAGGTGACCACTTATCGAACCGATTATCCTTAGATCTGATTGATAGGATCAGTTTCTACACAAGGTCTCCTTCTTCAAATGACTTGGGTACTACCTTCTTATTGTAATGCATGGCTACCCTTGCTTTGTTCTCTTCAATTTTCTCCAAGGCTCTCAATCAGTTCTACGCTAAGTCATCTAGGCCATCTATCATCAGATTATAATAATCATTGGTTGTGAGCTCATCCTGTAGTACTATCCTTATTGAGCTGATGTTATTTTCCAAGGAAATACTGCTTCATGGTCATAGACTAACTAGTATGGTGACACTTGCGTGGACCCATGACGTGCCATCCGATAAGCCCAAAGTGCTTTTGATAGGGACCGATGCCAATGCTCAGTTGTTCATTAATATTTTTCTTTATCAACTTAATCAAACTCTTATTGGATGCTTCAACTTGCCCATTGGCTTGCGCATAATATGGCAATGAATTTAAGATCTTGATTCCCATACCAGCTGCAAATTGCTGGAACTACTCAGATATGAAGATTGATCCTTGATCTATGGTGATGGTCTGAGGGATCTTGAACTGGTATACTATGTGCTCCTCTATGAACTCAATGGCGTTGGCAGAAGTTACCTTTCTGAGTGGAACATCTTCTACGCATTTCATGAAGTAATCGGTGGCTTCTAGTATGAACTTATGCATTTTGTTCGATGTCGGGTAAATCTGGCCGATCATATCAATGCCCCATCCTCTGAAGGGCCAAGGCTTAATTATCAGATTCATTGCTAACACAGGTGCTCTCTGAATGGCTCCAAACTTTTGACAATCGTGACACACTTTATAATACTTTATGAAGTCTTCTACCATGGTCGACCAAAAGTAACCTGCTCTCTGGAGCAACCACTTCATTTTTTGGGCCGACTTGTGTGTCTCGCATATGCCATCACAAACTTCGCACATCACTACTCTGAATTCTTCAGTGTTTATGCACTTAAGAAGGACCCCATCCATTGTCCGATAATACAGATCTTCATCGAACAATACATACTTTGTAGTCCGGTACCTAAGCTTTCTTGGTGCCGATGTTAAAGGGTTTCTCAAATAGGTGACAATAGCATACCTCCAATCACCGGCTTCTATTTTTTTGACCTCCACCTCTATCATCCTAGTCGTTGGCTTGTATCGTGATGCTATCTAGGTTAGCTCATTTGCTTCAGCATTATGTTCCCTCGGTATGTGCGTTAGGGTTGTGCTTCTGAATCTTGCCATCATCTCCTGGTAATGATCATGACACTCTTTCAACATGTCATCCTTGCACTCGTATTCGCTTGACAACTGTGTCATGACCAATAAAGAACTCCCAATATTTCCACCGCATCTGCACCAACTTCTGCAAGTGATTGCAATTCTTTCAACACTACTTCATACTCGGCTTGATTATTCGTGGAGAAAGGCTTGATTGTGTATGCGAATTCAAATGTTGCCCCCTGAGGGGAGATGATCACCAGTACTATGACGCATATGTGCCGACACATTGATCCATCGAAGAATAAAGTCCATGGTGCCGGCTTGACATAAGGCATCATCTCATCTCTGTACTGAACTATGAAATCGGCTATTTCTTGTCATTTTATAGCCTTTGTCGATTCATATCGAAGATCGAATTCAATAAGGGCGAGTATCCATTTTCCAATAGCATGTACTTGGTGACATCAGTCTTGCATACATTGGCACACTTTGCTGACAGCAAATAATATCTCAACTTGGTGCATGAAAAATACAAACACAAATAGAGCTTCTCCACTATGGAATATCGGGTTTCGACATCTAACAACGTCCTAGTGAGGTAGAAAATTACTTTTTCCTTCTTATCAACCTCTTCTACCAGGACAGATCCAATGGCTTTGTCATCGGCCGATAGGTATAATCTAAATTGGATTCCCTTTTGCGGTGGCATTAGCACAGGAGGTGAGCTCAATTACTCCTTGATCTCATCTAATGCCTTATGTTTCCTTTCTCCCCATGCAAATTCCCGATGAGGCTTTAATTTCAATAATGGAGTGAATGGCTCTATTCTTCTTGACAGGTCAGATATGAACCTCCTCAGAAAATTTATCTTTCCGATTAGTGACTATAACTTGATCTTATTGGCAGGAGGATGAGTGTTCTCGATTGCCTTAATGCTGCGCTAGCTTATCTCAATTCCTCTCTCATGCACGATAAAGCCTAGAAACTTGCCCACCGATACTCCAAAAGCACACTTCTCCAGGTTCATCTTCAATCCATATTTCCTAATCCTTTCCAGAACTCAACGTAGATCAGTCGTGTGGTCTTGGGTACTGCTTGATTTTACGATGATCTCGTCTATATATATCTCCACTAATAGGCCGATCAGATCGTTGAAGATGTAGTTCATGGCTCTTTGGTAAGTTGCTCCATCATTTTTCAAGCTGAAGGTCATAGCAACCCACAAATAGAACCTGATGGCGCCTGGACACCGGAATGCGATCTTGTGGATGTCTTTGTTAGCCATGAAAATCCAATTATACCTTGCATTTCCATCCATGAAGCTGATAATCTTATGACCCGATGCGACATCAACTAACAGGTTTGTGACTGGTATCGGGTATTCATCTTTAGGGGTTGCTTTGTTTAGATCTCTGAAGTCGATACATATCCTAAGCTTTCCATTCTTCTTCCAAATTGGTACGATATTCGATACCCACTCTGCATATCGGCACGGTCTTATGAACCCTACATCATATAATCTAGTTACCTCGGCCTTGATGTGTGGATATATTTCCACCTTGAATCACCGAGGTGACTGCTTGAAGGGCTGATATCCCTGTTTTATTGGGAGCCGATGTTCTTCGATTGACCGATTCAAACCTGGCATCTTGTGATGTTCCCATGAAAAGCAATCCTGATATTCTCGTAACAATACAATTAATTTATTTTTTATTTCATCAGGGAGTTGAGCACTTATAAAGGTTGGTCTTGGTCGATCGCTAGGTCCGATGCCTACCTCCTGTAGCTCATCGGTTGTGGTGAAGCCTTGACTGAGTTTACCTTCCATCTTATCGATGGTTCCTTTAAAGTGTAAGTATGGGCTATTCCTTGCTGATTGGCTTGACTCCATCATTTTACACCTTGAGAAAATCATCTTCCCTTGCTCTGCCTTATAGGTAGTCAACTCCTTCCATCTCCCACACCGACAAATTGGCTACTTCTACATTGATCGATTTGTCGGTAGGGATAATTTTCACCTGATCGCCAATCCATTGTATGAGGCCCTGATGCATTATGGATGGGACACAACAATTGGCATGGATCCAATTGCACCCCTGCAAGAAGTTATAAGAGCCTTTACGTTTGATGACGAAAAATATGGTCGGCGTTGTCTTGCTACCAATTGTTAATTCTACATTTAGTACCCCCATTGTCTCTGATGAATTGTCGCCGAAGTCGTTTAGCACCATATTGGTCTTGATCAGGTTCTCTGGCCCTTTTCCCATCTTCCAGAAGGTAGCATATGGCATCATGTTGATGGTTGCCCCGCCGTATATCATCATTTTGGACATTGGCTTCCCATTAACTAGTCCCTTAATATAAAGAAGCTTTAGGTGTTGATGCCTAAGGTCTTCTGACTTGTAAAATATCACCGATTAGGGCATTAGCAGTAGTTGAGCCATTGCCTCGGCCTTTTCGTCATCACTATTGGGGGCAACCCGATATTCCGTGGGGAGAAAGAATACTGTTGGCGTAAAAGATTACGCTAACATGTTTGAATAGCCTCAAAGGGATAATTGAGTGGAAATATTGACTGTAGGCTGAGCCAGGCCTCCGAATAGGATAATAGCCTTAGATCAGTTCGAAGTGTCTCTTATTACGTGAAAAATGATGTACTTATTATAGTAGAAGGGAGGGGTATTTATAGGTAGTGATTTAACAGGGAAATACTGCCCCACCATCTAGTTACAACCATCATAGTGGACTCTATTCATAAGGCCCCATAGGGGTAAAATGATAAACACTCATGTGAATATCCTGGTAAAGCAAACGTCTTGTCCCGTTTTGCAGCGCCCCTTCGGAGCTAGGGCCTCTAGGAGATAGCAAAATGACCAGGGCCACCAGGACGCCTTCGAGGATCCGGATTCCTCCTTCAGTGTATCGCAACGACGATAGAAGGATTCACACCTTGTATGCTCCAAAACTATCCTTTGGAGCTGTCCTTTCGATGGTAGGATTGATGGGATTATTTCCCCCCAAAAGTAGCCCCTCAAATATGTCTTTTTGAACACCGTACATCATGGGAAAGGCAATATACGTAAGAAATAATTTCATGCTTTGATCTTAGAATACTGATAGTTCTTACAAATAGCTTCGTCACACCCCGAGTCACGGAGGGGATCAGGCGAAGGGGTCCAAAGCCTAAGTGTCCGTTGTCGATGCCTTTCAAGGGGGCTTTGGCTTGAAGTTTACGCATGCGACTTCGGGCATCTGATTGTTACACCAACATCCCAAATGTTTTCCTAGGGATCTCCAGGTATTTCCTTGGGTAACCAATCACCATTTCTAACGGGACATCACTTCTAAAATCCCAACCACCGCGGATATTCTGGTATTTTGTTTCCAAGATTTTTTTAGCGAAGGCCCCACTCATCAGTGACGGGGGTTGGCGTAAGAAAGGTGAAAATAGGCGTCACATAGAAGCTTGTTGTATAAGCCCCTGGACCCTATAAAAGAGAAACAATGTCCTCCATTACCTTGAAATTTCCTAGTTTCCAAAACTTAGCTTTTGTAGCCCTTATCTTTCATCGCTTTCGTTCTCATTTCTTGAGTTCCTCCAGAAATCTTTGAAAAAGACCAAGAAAAGCGCCAAAGGGTCCGCCTCAGACTTTCCTCTCATTCAGTAGCAGGTGGCGGTAGTGGCGGTAGAGGCAACGACACTAGGGGTTTTATGCATCCCTATGGTTTACGCTCCTCGGGACCTCTGCTGTCCCTTGAGAAGTACTCGCAGCAAACCTTCATCCTAGACCGATCGACCTACAGTGAGGAGATAGTAAAGGAGGCAGTGTTCGAGCGAAGGGTCATGGCGTGGGTCCCTGAATATGAAGTTATTCTCAATCCGTGCGAAGGGGAGGTAGTGGTATTTGTGGCCTTTTTTGACGTGGGGCTCAGGATGCCCTCATCGAAGCTCTTAGTCGAAGTCCTTCGACTTTACCACGTGGTGCTCCCACAACTCTCTCTGAACGCCATCACCCGTTGGGCTAGCTTTGAGTGGGCCATGTAGGTGGAGGGGTGTGAAGGGAAGGCTGGAGTCTTCAAGGTGTTGCACGAAGTCAGTTGCTAGCCGAAAAAGGGTACAACTGTTGACACGGAAAGGTGCCCCCGCACTTGGGTCAGTTTGACGATCCAAAAGTGCACGGATACTTAGGGACAAGCCTAAGCATGACGTGGCACCGACGTCGCGTTCCGACTACCCTTAATAGTGATAAGGTGGGTGGAGTCGCCAGGCAACCAGATTACACAAAATAATCCAATTAGCCGAAAGAAATAGATTAAACAGAATAAAATCAGCAAACCAGTCGGAGGCCGCCTGGTTCGAAGTCTGGTGCGAAGGGGTCACCGAAGTGTACCTTCGGCGTTCGACGCGAAGTACTCCGCTGAAGGGTGCTTCGGCGTTCGGACTGATCCGGCTGAAGATGGGCTCCGAATGGATCTAGACGCAGTGATCACCTCCGAACAGCGGGGTTCGGCGTGTGATCTCCGATACAGCAAACTACGAAATAGTGACGCGAGGGCCACGCGTGAGTGCAACTTCGTTCGGTGCGGAGTATGATCGTGGCGAAGCCTATTGCGACGAAGTATGCTGGCGAAGCCTGTTGTCGGAGCCTGCAATCCTACCGAAGGGTGTCCTGCGGACCTCTGAAACCGATCTCTCAGCTCCAGACACCTCCGATGAAGTGGCTCTGAACGTGCGAACTTGCAACAGAGATGATGCGAAGTTCCAATTCGGCCTGAGGACCGAATTTTGCTAAGTGTTGCACTAGTAGCGAAGGTAGAAATCTATTACGCAGATTAGCGGATACTTCACAGGCGAAGTAACAAGGCGATAGCAATCTATTACGTAGATTAACGGATACTTCATAGGCGAAGTAACAAGGATTACCACTATTCTGTAGTGGCCGGCGGAGGGCTTCCAGGCAAACCCACGAAGAGGTACAGGAAAATAAAGGTAAAGTAAATACGATCAAAGCATGGGCTTTGGTTTGGTTTGAGTGTGGGGGGCTTCTCACGCTGGCCTTGCCTCTCTATTTATAGGGGTTTGATTCCTAATCTAATCTGCTATTAATCCGGCCAGATAGAGATAAATATTGAGCTGGAAACGCATCCAATTCTATCTCTACCGAAGTGGGCTTCGTCCAAGCCCATCGAGGCCTGCTCCTCGGGCCGAAGCTTCGGCAGCGTGGGCCTCCGAAGGCTTCCGAAGCTTCGGCAGCGCGGGCCTCCGAAGGCTTCTGAAGCTTCGGCAGCGTGGGCCTCCGAAGGCTTCCTGGCCGAAGCCCATGGGTTGGCTAGAGACTTTCGGAGCCCATAGCTCAATGGACTTCGGCCCTGTAGGGCTTCGGACATACCCTGGACATGTGTACTTTTGGCCCAAATCACCAAAAATTGATATTTTGACAATCTAGCCATTAATGCCATTTTTTGATATCAACACATGCCCCCTACCTTTTAGTGAACTAGTGAACTAAAAGCACAACGAGCTGAAGACGATACCATTCGTATCAGCTTTTCGACACTTTTATGATGTTTGCCACACACTTGGGAAATACCTTTTTAAGTACCTACCATTCAAAGCTCTTCGAAACCGCTCTCCCCGTAGGGATTCCAACACGTATGCGTTGCCGGGAGCGATTTCAGCTATCTTAAAAGGACCTTCCCAACTAGGTGACCATTTACCAAATTTGGGACTCTTCGTGCCTAAGGGTAAAATCGTTTTCCACACCAAGTCTCCTATTTGAAATGAGTTCGGCTTAACCTTCTTATTGTAGGCTTTAGCTACTCTCTTCTTGTCTACTTCTATGGCTTCTAAATCCCTTAGTCTCTTATCGGTCACTTCCTCTAGATTATCTTTTAGAAGAGTTTCATATTCGTCGACCGATAAGTCGTCTTGCTTTAACACTCTTAAGGAGCCAAGATCTACCTCTACAGGCAGAACAACCTCTTGTCCATATACCAACTCATATGGACTGACCTTGGTTGCACCGTGCCGTGCAATCCTACAAGCCCATAGCTCTTCGGAAAGCACCTCATGCCAACTTTTAGGAAACTCCTCAATTTTCTTCTTAATGAGCTTAATCATGGTTTTATTACTAGACTCGGCCTGACCATTGGCTTGAGCATAGTAAGGTGAAGAGTTTATCAAATTAATACCATAATATTCGGCGAAGTCCCTTACTTCTCTAGAAACAAATGAACTACCTTGATCCATAGTAAGAGTTTGGGGAATGTCGAATCTATGTATGATGTGCTTCGAAATAAAATCACGTACCTCATTGTGAGTCATGTTCTTGAGAGGTACGGCCTCGGTCCATTTGGTGAAGTAATCGGTCTCCATCAACACGAACCGATGCCCCTTTGAGGAAGGAGGGTAGATCTGGCCAATGAAGTCTAAACCCCAACCTCGAAACGGCCATGGCTAGACAATAGGATTGAGCAATGAGGCAGGATCTAACTGGATGTTGCCAAACTTCTGACATGCCTCACACCCTCTGTAGTACTTGAAACAATCTTTGATCATAGTCGGCCAATAAAAACCTGCTCTTTTGAGCATCCAACTCATTTTTTGGGCCGACTGATGATTGCCGCAAAGCCCTTCATGGAATACCCCTGTAGCAACTTGGGATTGCTCGTGGCCTTAACACTTCAACAGTACTTCGTCGATGGTTCGGCGATACAATACGTTATCTATCAACACGAATTTGAACGCTTGTCGCCGAACCTTCCGATCAACCCTTTGGCTAGGGTCTCTCAAATACTGGACGATTAGGACTCTCCAATCGCACCTGTAGGTTTTAGAGGATCTCGCTAGTCCACCTTCTCAGAAAACTTCTAAACTACTGAATTCGGGGTGTCCCCCGAGCCATTCCAGCTATTGTCGAAGCCTGGCTGAGGTGGCCATTTGGAGTGTGCTGGGCTGAAGCCCTTTGGAGGGTTCGGACCCTGGGGAGCCTTCTCCATTCGAGAGGCTTTGGACCATGGACTCCGGCGTGCCGGATCCCTTGGTGGGCGGAGCACTACGATCTAGGGGCTTCGGCGTGCGGTGGCCTTCGGCGACCCGAGGGGTTCGACCCGGAGGGTGCGCCTTGCCCAACGTTACTGGCTTCGGTAGTGAGACAGAACACCGGCTTCTCTAATACAGAAAATTTCCCTCTCCTGACTTGGTAAATAGATGCCTGCTGAGCCAAATCATTGGCGACTGAATTGGCTTCTCTTGACACGTGAGATATTTTGAAATCATCAAAAGTAGTAACTATGTCTAGACATTTGTCCAAGTAACGATTCAGCAAACCATTAAAACATTGAGCATTCTTAGCTACTTGTTGTACTACTAATAACGAATCACCGTATGCGTGAACATGTTTAGCGCCTACAGACTCTAGTAGTTCAAGTCCTAGCAACAAAGCTTCGTATTCGGCTTGGTTATTAGTGGAAGAAAACTCTAGTCGGGCCGAGGCTTCAAAGCGCATACCACTAGGTGATCTGAGAACCACTCCAATTCCTTGGCCACTCTTGCAAGCCGAACCATGAAAATAGATTTTCCATGGTACTACCTCAACTAGAGCAATAGTATCACTCCAGCTAACATCTATGTGATGATCAACTATAAAGTTGGCTATGACTTGGCCTTTCACCGCTCTCAGGGGCTCGTAGGACAAATTGTACTCAATCAACGCGTAAGCCCATTTTCCGATTCTTCCACTTAGAATCGGCTTCTGTAACATGTGCTTTATAACATCGCTTTGGCAAATGACAACACATGTAGTGGGGAGAAGATACTGGTGTAACTTAGTGCACGCGTAATAAAGTGATAAACACAACTGTTCCACAAACGCGTACCTGGTTTCGGTGTCCAGCAAGCGGTGGCTCAAGAATGTGATGATGTACTCCTTTCCCTCTACCTCCTGGGTTAGCACAGCTCCAATCACGCCACCTTCAGCGGTGATGTATAACCGAAACGGAATCCTGTAGGACCGAAAGTAGCGACCAGAGGGGGGGTGAATGGGCGCCTAAAAATTCTTTCGAATCTATGGCCTGCTCCCAACACCCAACGCACCTCAAAACACTAAGCAGCAAAGCGTGAACATATTGCCTAAGTCTAAAAGTATCTAGCCTAGAAATGATCGGTGTCAAAAATAGAGAAACACCAATACAGTGCTAAACGACAGATAAACAGAATATTCAAAAACATGGTAGATCAAACTTCTCAGTAAAATAATCTAAGTGCACATAGAATGAGATGAGAAGTTACTGTTCAAAATTTGTCTCCTGTTCGATGCTTGGCGAAGCCTGCTTCGCTGTGCCGAAGCCTGCTTCGCTGAATCGAAGTCTAGCGAAGGCTGTCGTTGAAGTGTTGAAGGTCTGTTGTGTGTCGCCTAGTTCGAGTGTGACAAAATGCGAAGTATGAAAGTATCGAAGCCTACTTCGAACAGTGTACTTCGAAGCTTATACTTCGATCAGAAAGCTTCGAACAAAGTTCACAGAAAAGCAACCTTCGAAAGAGAAGCGAAGCCAAACACACAGCAGCAAGACCAAATCGAAGCCTACACTCAACCTTCGAAGCTATCTTGATCGAGGTATGACTACCGAAGTGGTAACCTTCGAACAGAGGACTAACTTCGAAGATCAAGCTCCGAACCGACAAACTGTGATCCTCGGAAAAGTTAGCAGCAAAAAGACCTCAGAAAACATGCTCCGAGCAAAGTCTACTAGAGAGACATGCTTCGAAGCTAACTTCGAAGCCTGTCGAAGTATGCTTCGCAAAAGTGCCGAAGTATGTCAACGAATAGAAACTAAGCACAGAGCAAACTTTGAAGCTAGATTCATAGTTCGAGTTCGGAGTTGAAAGTACTAGCAAAGCCTTCAAAGATGTCAGGTCGAAGCCTGCTTCACAGAGCTAAATGACTTCGAACAGACAAGGGGGCTTCGCCAGAAACAACCAGAGACAGTTTAGGCTCTGTCTACTCGATCAAAAAGGCTATGCAGGAAAAAAGCAAAGCTAGAGTACTAACGTAATGTTGCTACAGGAAGTATGTACTACTTGCTGCATGCAAGAACTTGTACTACTTCACCCGAAGAACAGAAGCAACAGAAACATGCGTGAGCTCAGGAATAATCAACAGGCGCACGAAAAACGAAGCAGTAAAAACAACCACAGATTTGCTGCAACTCGAATGACAAGAGAAGATAATAGAATCTCATGGATTCATGAAGAACAGAACTCACAACAGTGCATGCAGGAATAAAATGGTATGAGCAGGAACCTAGCGGCGCACACAGGGAACAAAGAGGAATGACCCAAGGAATTGATTAAAAAGTGATTTCAGCAAAAGGGTGACCTAACCCTAGGGATTGGGGCCCTATTTATAGGCTGCCCAATAGCTAGGAATATTCCACCAGCCCCTTAGGGTTTTTTACAAATGCTGAAATAAAAGGAAAAGACTAAACTGCCCTTAGGATATTTTTACAGACTCGACTGACTGACTGTGGGCGTAGGGACAAAATAGTAAACTCCTATTTACAGATGACTTATCTGGAAGCTAAGCTTTCATAGCGACTACGGCTTCTCTTCTGGACAGTCCGATACAAGATCAGCGGTCGTCAGTTTTGCGCCGAAACTGACAAAGCCTCCACCGACTTTGCACCAGGTACCCGGATTGGGCCAGCCTGACTCCGCAGCTCTCTCAGCCCGGCAAGCGCTTACCGCCCGTGTACCTGAGTCAATCCTGGTCAACAGCCCAGTGGGTCTTCTGCTGCTCCTAGCCCATGTACCCGGATTGGGCCAGCCCGACTTCGCAGCTCTCTCAGCCCGACAATCACTCGCTGCCCATGTACCTGAGTCACACGAGGCCCAGACACAGCAGATCTCCTCTCTTCTTCTGTCCTCTTTGACTATCGTTGACAATGACTCATCACATCTAGAGCCATGAGGCCCACTCTCTTCAGCATGGCTCCCCAAATCCCAGCCTTGGGTGCTCTCACCACAGGCGGTGATGACAAGCACTCCTTGATCTTCTCAAAAGCACTTTGCTGGCTTGCCCCCCAAGCGAACTCGACTTCGTTTTTTAGCTGGAGTATGGGGACAAAGGCATCAATCTTGCCGGACAAGTTGGATATAAAGCGACGCAAATAGTTCAACTTTCCTAGCAACTTTTGCACATCCTTCTTGCATGTCGGCGCTGCAACGTTTCTAATCTTAGGATCAATTTCTATGCCTCTCTCATCAATCATGAAACCTAAGAACTTACCCGCCGACACACCAAAAGCACACTTGAGTGGGTTCATCTTCAACCCATACTGTCGCATTCTATCGAAAGCAACCTTCAAATCGGCTAAATGGCTTCCCATAGCGTCCGATTTGACCATGACATCATCGATGTAAACTTCTAACATGACTCCTAACAAGTCATGAAAGATCAAGTTCATAGCACGCTGATACGTGGCGCCGACATTTTTCAAACCAAAAGTCATGACGACCCACTCGAACAAACCGACAAAACCAGGGCATCGAAAGGCAGTCTTATAGACGTCCTCTTCGGCCATAAAGATTTGATTATAACCAGCATTGCCATCAAGAAAACTTAGTACCTTGTGTCCTGAAGCATCATTGATCAGCATGTCGGCTATTGGCATTGGATACTCGTCCTTTGGAGTGGCTCTATTTAGATCCCGGAAATCAATGCATACCCGTATCTTGTCGCTCCTTTTCTTCTCTACAGGCACAATGTTAGAAACCCATTCCGCGTACCTGCATGGCCTAATAAATTCAGCCTTGAGTAGTCGCTCCACTTCTTCCTTAACTCGGTCATAGACGACCGAATTAAAGTGGCGGGGAGGCTGCTTATAAGGCCTAAATCCGTACTTGATGGGCAGCTGATGCTCCACGAGCTCGCGGCTTAGTCCTGTCATCTCGCTATATTCCCATGCGAAACAATCGACAAATGACCAAAGTAACTTTATTACTTCAGCCCTTACATCGGGCTGCAAATGTTGGTTTACAAAAGTCGGCCTTGGGATGCTGCCATTACCTATATCAACTTCCTCCAAGGGATCGGCCGACGCAAAACCTTGCCCTAATTTCTCTACTTCGCTAAAGTGCTCGATGGCTTCGGCAATACCGTCTTTATTAGACCGATACTACTCCACACGAGACTTTAGCCACTCTAGACTATTCTCGCTAGGCATGACTATTAATTCAAAAATAGCCGTGCTACTCCAGCCGGCTTTACAGACACTGGTACAAACCATCCCCCGGATACGCTAACAAAATCATAATCCAAAAGATCTCTCCCTGACAGACACTCTACTTTGTAATGGACGGCGTCGACTGATACATCAGCCAATACTACTTGGGCCGAAGTATCCGCGGGGATGACTTCCACCTCATCGCCGTCCCACTGTATCAGGCACTGGTGTAGAGTAGAAGGGATGCAACAGTTCACGTGAATCCAGTAGCGCCCGAGTAGCACGCTATAGTTACCTTGTACGTCGACGACGAAAAACGCTGTTGGCAATGTCTTGTTGCCCACCGTCAACTCCATAGAGAGTACCACCTTGGCCTCGGAGCTCTCGCCGTTGAAGCCGTTGAGCATCAAGTTAGTCTTCTTCAGGTCTTCTTCGTCCATGCCAAGTTTCTTCAACAATGAATAAGGCATTAGGTTAATAGTGGCACCGCTGTCGACGAGCATCCGAGAAATCGGCTTCCCATTGATGTGACCCCTGACATAGAGGGGCTTTAGATGGTGAGCCGAGTCCTCGGGCTTCTCGAAGATGGCGTTGCGCGTACCGAGGTTCAATTGAGCGACCTCGGCCTCATCCCGTGGTAGCGCGAACTTGGCAGGCAGCGTGATGATGTTGATGTCCATCACCTGGGGTGCGGGTCCCTTAGAGATGGGTGAGTAATCGTCGTCGAGCATGTCATCATCGTCGTCGCTTGGACTAGGAGCCAGGCTGGTTATCTCAACCGGCTTCTCCGTCCACACCGGTTTGGTAGCTGGCCGAGGGTGGATCTCTTCGAAGATAGCATCGCGCTCGGCCTCAGCTTCCCTCTCGTGCATCTCATGTGCCCTTAGCCGTTGTAAGCATCTCTTCTATGATTTGGACATGCCCAGAGGGGCCCAAGATGGTTGCGGCTTGGTGCCGGGTGCGACTGTTCAGCTCCCATTAATTCTGACTGAAGTGGTATTGTGCCCTTTGGCCTTAGGCACCCTGTGTTTGTTGGGGGCTTCGCTGCGAACCCCGTCAGACGAACCGGCCTCGTCTGGCCGATCGAACCAAGCTCCGGCGCAGAGCTCGGTCAAAGCATGAGACTTACCTCCGTCAGACCTCGGTGACAAAGTCTTCGGGATTGGGACTTCCTGAGACCCATCTCTGATAGTTATGGCTTCAGACTCCCTGACTTCGGCCTCCGCGTGCTCGCACCATTCGGCTTCATCCCGCCTGGTCCGATTCGGAGGCACCACAGACAGTCTGTGGATGATGCCCCCCTCCGTTGCGTCTATTTGCCCCTTTCATCCATAATACTCTGAAGGAAAACAAGGCATAGTGTTAGGTTGTGGAGGGTACCCTGACCCAAATACGTACGGAGCCCACGGGGTCCCCGCCTAGTCATACGGCGGAGGCATCGGTGGCTCTAGTGGCCTCGCCCACTGTGAGCCGAACCCGTTACCTGGAGGGGGGTTCGGCCAAGTCGAAGGTATCTCAGACCACACCAGCGAAGGGTCCTGCTAGGCCGGAGGTATGTTCGGCCAGTGCGAGCCAAAGCCTCCCATCGGAGACATCCAACACGGTGCGGGGTTCGGCCATTGGGGGCTGAAGTTGTTGCATGGGGGACCCGACCACTGGGGTTCAAAGCTGCCGTACGGGGGGTTCGGCCATTGTGGCTCGGAACCACCGTGTGGAGCATCAGACCACCATGGCCCGAAGTCTTCATGCGGAGGGTTCGTCTGCTTCGGTCCGAAGCCACCCTTCGAGGGTCTTGGCACCTTCGGTTGTTTTAGCTTGTTCCTTGGCCCTTCTCTGATGCTTGTTCAACAGCATATCGTATGTCACCTTCGGCCTCTTGCGAGCCTTAACCGAAGGGGTGTTAACGTTCTATTTCCACACTCCTACCTCGGGGTTCTTTGGCACAAGTGTGCGAGTGCGTGGTTCTCCAACAATTACATCCTTCCCTTTAGCTCACTCGGCCTGTTCTGGCCAAATCAACACCTTCTTTTCACCGAGGTCGATGGCATTGACTGGAAAACGATCTTTATCTAGCTTCATCTTTGGATCATGGTCTATCTTCAATCGTCCTTCTTCTACGGCCGATTGTATCTGCCGTTGAAAAACATTTCAATCATTAGTATTATGCGAATGTGAATCATGCCACTTACAATATGGATGCTTCTTTAACTAACTTGACCCTTAGGTAACCTGAGAAGCTGACTTTTTAAGAGAAAATCAAATATTTTATCACATTTAGTTATATCGAACGAGTACTTGACCTCACTAAGTCTATTCTTTGTGGGGGATGGTCGTAACTCAGAGCAAGTGACAGGTTTATTTTTATTGTTCAAAACCCATTCGGCCACGTACATGTCGGCCGAATCCTCTTCCTCTGACTCCTCCTCATCAAAGTGTTCCATGATGTGGATTTCGGCCCTAGGCTTGCTAAACGTCTTAATAAATTTCTTATCTTTGGCTCGACCTTCTTGGACCAGAGCCTGCTGTAGAACTTGGCTAACTTCTAAAAAGTTTTGGTTATCTATTCTTTCCTCAATTTCGGAATGTAACCTGTTAAAAGCTAACTCCGCCAAGTCCCTTTCTAAAATATTAAGGCTAAAACATTAGTTTCTAGTATCCCTGAAACGCTTGATGTACTCAGAGGCGCTCTCACTAGATTTTTGTTTAACTGATATCAAATGCGAAAGCCTAAGTTCTGTCTCACCTGTGTAGAATTAATCATGGAATTTCCGCTCTAAATCGTCCCACGTGTGGATGGAGTTCGGCGGAAGCACCGAAAACCAAGTGAAAGCAGTGCCGTATAGCGAGAGAGAAAATAGTCTAACCCTTTAGGTCATCTATCCCGCTAACCTCTCCACACTGCGCCAAAAATTGACTAACATGTTCTAGTGTGGTCTTGCTACCCTCGCCATCGAACTTAGTGAATTTAGGAATCCTATAGCCGTGGGGGTAGGGTACCGTATCAAGATGGTCGTGGTAGGGCTTACGGTAAACCCTAACCCATCCCTTGGGCACGAAGCTAGCACACTCCCTAAATAGTGTGCGGACCCGCTCCTCTATATCATCTTGGTATGTTGCTTGTGCGAGCCTCTCTTGTGGGGGCACGACACGCGGTGGGATATCCGCGTGTCGGCCGTGTGCTTCTTCCCTGCGTGCTATTTGTATAACGTGTTCGTGTACGGGCATCTGCGCATGCGGTGCGGGCAGCGCGGGCATTGGCGCAGGTGGTGCATGGTATGCAGGGTTAGTTTGGCCGTAGGTGTAATGATTGGTCTTGGCCATAAGTGTTGAAGCCGGAGACGTGATTGTGCTAGTGCTGTCGTTAGTCCTAATGTATACGTGGTTTGTCGGAGGTGCGCTAGCAATAGGAACAGGGGGTACGGCCTCATTAAAGCCGAACCTTCTAAGAGTCGCCTCTACTTGGGAGCTGACTACCGAATCTAAATGGTTGGCTAGCGAAGCGCTAACGGCTTGATCTACTGATGCGGCAATTTTCTGCTCAATTTCTAAAGAACATAAATGAGGCGATACAGGTGTTACCTAGACCTGAGTGAGGTCGGGGGTGACGATGTCGCGCTTGATGAAGCTTGAGCGTGTCTTGATGTAGCCCCCATGCATCATGTCTTGGAGCACCTTTAACTTTTCCTCGATCTCTGCTCGGTCTGCTACGAGGATATCTTCAAGTGTAGGTGACAGTATGTTGCGGTTGTTGATATCCGCGCCTCCTATTGCGTCCATCGGCAGTGTATACGTAGTAGTCGATGTAGATGTACTGGTGGCCGATGTTGACGTACTCATCATGTTGGCGTAGCCTTCCCCAGCGGGAGTTGCCAAAAAGTGTGTTGACACGGAAACGTGCCCCCGCACTTGGGTCAGTTCGACGATCCAAAAGTGCACGGATACTTAGGGACAAGCCTAAGTGTGACGTGGCACCGACGTCGTGTTTCGACTACCCTTAATAGTGATAAGGGGGGTGGAGTCGCCAGGCAACCAGATTACACAAAATAATCCAATTAGCCGAAAGAAATAGATTAAACAGAATAAAATCAGCAAACCAGTCGGAGGCCGCCTGGTTCGAAGTCTGGTGCGAAGGGGTCACCGAAGTGTACCTTCGGCGTTCGACGCGAAGTACTCCGTCGAAGGGTGCTTCGGTGTTCGGACTGATCCGGCCAAAGACGGGCTCCGAACGGATCTAGACGCAGTGATCACCTCCGAACAGCGGGGTTCAGCGTGCAATCTCCGATACAACAAACTATGAAATAGTGACGCGAGGGCCACACGCGAGTGCAACTTCGTCCGGTGCGCAGTATGATCATGGCGAAGCCTGTTGCGACAAAGTATGCTGGCGAAGCCTGTTGTCGGAGCCTGCAGTCCTACCGAAGGGTGTCCTAGGGACCTCCGAAACTGATCTCTCAACTCCAGACACCTCCGACGAAGTGGTTCTGAACGTGTGAACCTGCAACAGAGATGATGCGAAGTACCAATTCGTCCTGAGGACCGAATTTTGCTAAGCGTTGCACTAGTAGCGAAGGTAGCAATCTATTACGCAGATTAGCGAATACTTCACAGGCGAAGTAACAAGGCGATAGCAATCTATTACGTAGATTAACGGATACTTCATAAGCGAAGTAACAAGGATTACCACTGTTCCGTAGTGGCCGGTGGAGGGCTTCCAGGCAAACCCACGAAGAGGTATAGGAAAATAAAGGTAAAGTAAATATGATCAAAGCATGGGCTTTGGTTTGGTTTGAGTTGGGGGGGCTTCTCACGCCGGCCTTGCCTCTCTATTTATAGGGGTTTGATTCCTAATCTAATCTGCTATTAATCCGGCCAGATAGAGATAAAGATTGAGCTAGAAATGCATCCAATTCTATATCTGACGAAGTGGGCTTCGGCCAGGCCCGTCGAGGCCTACTCCTCGGGCCGAAGCTTCGGTAGCGTGGGCCTCTGAAGGCTTCCTGGCCAAAGCCCATGGGCTGGCTAGAGGCTTTCGGAGCCCATAGCTCAATGGACTTCAGCCCTTTAGGGCTTCGGACAGACCCTGGACATGTGTACTTTTGGCCCAAATCACCAAAAATTGATATTTTGACAATCTAGGCATTAATGCCATTTTTTGCTATCAACAACAACCTCGATGGTGTGACGAAACTGCTGGCCTATGGGAGCATCAACTTCTAGCTCCGGAAGGAGTTCTAGAATAGGTTCCCTATGAAGGCCTTCAATGAGCGGTGGTACTTCGACTGGATCCTCCACTAGTTCTATGTCGTAGTAGGAGTGGACTACGACTTGGCGGGTCCCCCTTGGGATATATATCCTATACTGGAGGGAGGCAGAGGTTTCATTAGACGTGGGATCGATTCGGGCCTGCGTTCGACTCATGGATATTGTTGCTCAGCGCATGAGCACGCGAGACTTAGCGGAGGAATTAATCTCCCTCCACATTTCTTCTCTTAAGGCCAGTTGGCCTCTCACCTTCTGGGGACTCAGGAGGGAGGCCTCTATGAGATACCCTCCGATTCCATATGTGTATGATTTGCAACTTTACCTACAATTTTCAACACTTTCTTTTTGTAAATGCTTTATATAAGTAATACCTTTGTTTGCCTAAGCTTGCAGGTGACTATGACCCCAGAGCAAGTGGTCCGGGTGACCGAGAAGGTTGTCGGGGCCCCTACTCCTAGGGAGAAGAAATAGAGGATCGAGATGGTGGGGTCCTAGGAGAGATACAATCGGGTGCGGAGCAAGGTTCGGACTGAGCCCCTACTCTTCCTAACCTGGACTTCCTAGACCCCATCCCGAGGAAGAGTAAGGTGAACAAGGGGCCAGCAGGGGCCTCGAAGCCCCATTCGAAGAAAATGGATCATAAGCCAAAGAGCTTGGTCCGCCCGAGGTCCCCTTCGGCTCCTTGACTGTGGATCCGGTCCCCGCATCAGTTGTGGAGGAGCAAACAACCAAAGAGGTCAGAGCGACGGAGCTGGATTCCTCGATGCCAACGACTACCGAAGAAGTCTGAGCAGCATTGTTGGAGGCCTCGATGCCAATGACAGCTGAAGCGGTGGCGGCCAAGGAGGTGGTGACCCAGGTGGTTGTTCTATCGCTTGGGTCTCCAAGGGACTTCGATGCAAAGTTCCTCCAGATGTTTGAGTATGCAGGCAGCTCGGTGCAGTCCCTGACTACCGCCAGAACTGGTACGTTCCCTCTTTGGTTGTGCCTTGAGTCCATCACATGGTTCTTGAAATTAGTTTTTCAATGTCATATAGATACATTAATTTGTTTTAGGTACTTTGGTGGAGGGTCCTGAAGGATATGCCCAAAAAAATTTCGTGTATCGGAAGTTCCAATAGGAAGTATCAGAAGTTTTGGTTATTTTCTGGTCTCGATACAGAGAGCAAATGTTGCTTCGAAAGTTCCGATACGGTATCGGAAGTTCCGATGAGCCGGAAGTTCCAATTTGGTATCGGGGAATTTTGTATTGATCGGAAGTTTCGATATGGTATCGGAAGTTCTGAGGTGGGCGATAACAGATTGGATCTGTTGTGCGTCATACTATATCGGGAGACCTAAAATACCCTGTCAGAAGTTTTGATCCTGTATAAGAAGTTCCGATGTGGGCGAACAAATTGGATCTATTACGGTTTTGAGGGTTTCGAGATGATCACGACAAGGGGGCTCTCAACCCTATAAAAGGAATGGAGGAGGACGTCTTGGAACAAGGAATAAGCCTAGATTAGACCTAGCCACCCAAGACTCCTCTCCTTCCTTTCTTGATCTCAATCGTTGAGGTCAAGGATCCCCGTCTCTCATGTGCGGTGCTAGCACGCTGCCATGGGAGGTTCTCCATCCCTGTACGTGTGGATACTTTGGAGGCGTTGCTCCAACAGCGATGGTTGTGGATATCTTCATATGAACCACTACGTAGTCTTCATCGATCGGATCGATGAGGGATGGCAAGTACGAAGCAAGGGTAGGCTTGACGCGCTACTCCGACATTTTCTTCTGTTGCACCTAGCGTGTCTCGTGCTAGAAGGTAACGATCCATTATCTCGCACGCGCATGAGTCTTGGGCTTAGGGCATAAATTTTGAATTTGTCGGCTAGCGTAGCTCCCCAATTCCCCAACAATGGTATTAGAGATTACGTGCGTAGTGTTCGATATGGATCCCTCATGTATAGAGATACATGGGTGAAAAATAGATTAGATCTATTTCTGTCCGTGGCAAATCGGAAGTTCCAATAATGATCAGAAGTTCTGATGGCGGATTGGAAGTTCCGATAGTAATCAGATGTTCCGATATCGAATAATGATTTGATACAGAAAGCAATTGTTGTTGTCCGGGATTCCGATATTGATCAGAAGTTCCGGCGGATCGGAAGTTCTGAAACCAGATCGGAAGTTCCATCCCAACCGAATTTGAAATACCGAGCCTGTTGAGTCGAGTTTTTCGGATCTAGAATCCAGTCACTTGTAGATTGCTCGCCTAACTTTGTTTTGCAGAGAATGGTGTGACTAGCATGGCCTTGGATAAATGTGATGTATGAGATGCATGCAATGAATGTAAATTAAATATGCCCTGCGTTTCATGGTCATTTACAGCCCAAGGCTGATGTAAAATTTCTTATGGCTTGCATGTCGTTTCCGTGATGCTTCGGCCCATGTAATTTGTATAGACTATGCGAGATGGACTAGTACTCTTCATGGAGACTGGGAGCGCGCACTCAATGACGGGAGCCATGGAGATGGAGATCGTCATGTGAAGAAGGCCATGCTATGTCACAGTTAATATGATTGCCTGTGATGCTTTCTTATGTTCCTATTATTCTATTCTCGCATGTTTCGTGTGCGCTAGGGACATTACAGTGTTAGAATAGTTTTCCCTCAGAAAATTAAGTGTTGATGCTCTTCCCAATAGCTGCACCCACTAAGGTTTGTGCTCATCGATAGTGGGTCTGCTAAAGCAAGGTGCTATCTTTTATCTCGACCAGTTGGGGCAGAAGTCGGACTTCTACACGTATAGTATTGGTTCACTTGACAAAGCTATCAAAATGGTTTTGGGCCTTGGAGCATAGGAGTTGGGGTCGAGCATTGGATGCTTCTCCAACAACAAGAGTCACATACGATGTGATTAGCAAGGAGTTGCTTACCTATGTCAACTAGCTTCTAGCAGTGATGCCAAAGCTCACTTGGAGATAGCATGACCATTGATCTTGCGCCACTATTAGTCATTAGAGGGAAAGTGACTGGTTTAAAAATAGTGGAACATCTTTTATTGGATAGAAGATAAACATTGCATAGTGCTAAACCTTGCATTTAATCTTTTGTAGATCATGGCACCTACTACTTCTATTGTTAAGAGCACTCCATTTTTTAATTTGCGATCTATTCTTGAAGGTGAGAAATTATCTAGAACAAACTTTATGGATTGGTATCAAAATTTGAGAATTGTTCTTAAAAAGAGAAAAAGGATTATGTTTTGGAGGAACCTCACCCTGATGA
The DNA here is from genome assembly GCA_019279435.1 of Zizania palustris. Lineage (NCBI taxonomy): Eukaryota > Viridiplantae > Streptophyta > Magnoliopsida > Poales > Poaceae > Zizania > Zizania palustris. Next base: position 49,339,948 of record JAAALK010000284.1, read on the forward strand.
ACTAGTAGATGATGCCTCTACAACAGACAAGCGTGCTTATGAGAAGCCTGCTAGTGATTTCATGGATGTCAGCTGTCTTATGCTTGCCTGCATGTCCTCTATGTTTCAGAAACAATATGAGGAACATGATGCTTATGATATGGTCATAAGTCTTAAGGGCATGTTTCAGAACAAGGCAACGACAGAGAGATACAATGTGTCTAAGTCCTTGTTTGGTAGCAGGCTGGCTGAAGGGAGCCTAGTGAGCCCTCATGTGATCAGGATGATTGGTTACATAGAGACTCTAGAGAGACTGGGCAATGCACTGGATCCATACCTAGCTATTGATGTCATTCTCCAATTGCTCCCACTGAGCTTTGACCTGTTCATCATAAATTATAACATGGTTGGACTAGAGAAGACACTAGCTGAGTTGCATTGGATGCTGAAACCTGCTAGGAGAGTATCGGGAAATCTCCTAATCAAGTGATGTTGGTTCAGAAGGAGGGAAAAAAGAGGAGGAGCAAAAAAGCTAAGACTACAGATTCGATCTCTAGTGCAAAGTGTAAACCGACTAGAAAGACCATGTCTGGTATTGCCAACTCTGATGTCTGCCACCATTACCACAAGCTTGGGCATTGGAAGCATAATTGCAAGGTATATCTAGAAGAGCAGAAGAACAAGAAGGGAAGTACAACTTCCGCTTCAGGTATTAATGTTATTGAAATTAATCTTGCTACTCGTCCAAATGATTCATGGCTATTTGATACTAGATCGATGATTCATACTTGCAAAATGTTGCAGGGGCTGAGTAGAGTTAGAAAGTGTGCAAGTGGCGAGCTGGATGTCCGCGTCGGGAATGGTGCAAAGGTTGTAGGGTTGGCCGTCGATGTTTATTCATTGTTTCTCCCATCAGGACTAGTTTTGGATTTGAATAATTGTTATTTCATTCCCGCCTTAGGCAGAAACATTATCTCTTCTTCATGTTTAGATGAAGATGGTTTTGAATTCGTAATAAAGAACATGAGTTGTTCAATATTTTGGATTGGCATGCTCTATGGTGTTTGTCCATTAGTGAATGGATTATATATTATGAGTATTGATGATGCACAAGTTTATAACATTAGTACTAAGAAACAACGACTCAATTATTTAAATCCTACCTACGTGTGGCATTGTCATTTAGGTCATATAAATGAGAAGCACATGAAGAAGCTCCATAGTGATGGACTTTTGGAGTCATTTGATTTTGAATCATATGACACATACGAGTCTTGCTTACTTGGCAAAATGACAAAGATGCTTTTCACTAGACAGAGTGAGAGGGCGAGTGAGCTATTGGCCATAGTACATACTGATGTGTGTGGACCAATGAGTCACATGGCGAGGAAGGGTTTTTAGTACTTTATCACTTTTACCGACGACTTTAGTAGTTATGTCTATGTCTACTTGATTAGGCATAATTGGGAATCCTTCAAAAAGTTCAAGGAGTTCCAGAATGTGGTACAAAATCATATGGGCAAGACAATAAAATTTCTACGATCTGATCGTGGGGTGAATATTTCAGCCATGAGTTTAGTGATCATCTGAAGTAGTGTGGATTTGTTCCACAACTAACTCCACCCGGCACACCCCAATGGAATGGGGTGTTTGAGTGGTGTAACACCCCAGAAATTAAAAAAAGGATTAAAATAAAAGAAAATATTATTTAAAATCATTTCTGGATTTATTAGTAAAGGAAAAAAAATCTCAAAAGAACCCAAATAAAACCAAACAGGGAGAAATACTCCAAATCTGGACTTGAAAATTTTATGAGATGAACTAGAGACCAAAATATAATTTTAGGAATTTTTACAAATTTTTATCAACAGTAATTCAACCCTTAATCAAAGAAATGAATTACTGGAATTATTTTAAATCAGAAAACAATTTTAAATCCTTAATGGGCCTCAACCCCGAATCCTCCCTCAGCCCGGCCCAGCTCATTCGTGAGCCACTGACCTGTGGGTCCCGCCTGTCGGCGCCGCTCCCCTCTCTCCTCCCGCCCGCGCCCCGCCTCGGCCCCACCAATCGGCCTCCTCGCGCTCGCCTCCGCCCTCTGACATACGTGGCCCGTCTATCGGCGCCATTTGTCTCGCACTCGCTCACTGACAGGTGGAGCCCACCTGTCAGGATCGTCTTCTTCCCGGGAAGGGGATCCCCCTTTCCTTTTTCCGGCGATCCCCTTCGGATCCCTTGCCGCCGGCCGCCCAAATCCACCCGATCGCCTCCGGACTCCCTTCCTTGGATCACCGTGATCCCCTTCCACCGAAAGACGACGTGGTTTCGCACTTTAGGAAGCTTGGCCGAGGGAATGGAAGTCCTCACCGGAGCTCTCGGGATCTCTCGGTTCCCTGCCATCCCGACGCCGGCGACCCCCCTATAAGAACCCCTCGCCCTCACCGCCCTCAGCCACACCGCCTAAACCCGAGCTAAAGCACTCCCACGCGCTCCCTCTCGATTTTAGGCGTTTCCCCTCTGCTCCACCTCCGGCGAGCGATCGCCGTCGCCTCGGACCCCCGCCGCCCTAGCCGCCGCCACCGTCGGGTCTGTCGTCGACCACCCCACCTCGTCCACCCCTCCGTTGGCCGTGGACGCCACCGGATCGCCGTCGCCGTCGACCACCCGAACGCCCTGCTCGTCTACCCTCGCCGCCGGCCGCCGTCCGTCGCCCTCCGTCGTCGCCAGAGGTATCATCTTGACCCCCATCACCTCCGCGTTCCATTTTTGGCCCTAGCTAGGCCCCTAGGCCCTCGCCGTCGCCGCCGTGGCCGCACCCGAGCCCACCGTCGCCGGAGACGAAGGGGTACTCGACCCCTTACGGCGTGCCGTGCCGGACGAGATCGAGGCCGTCCGATCACGATCGGAGGGCTACGATTAAATCCCTTCGGGATTTAATCCGGGCCCTCGGATCTGATCGAAGAGGTCTCGTGCGATCGCAGCCATCGATCATTACTTAAACCCCCGGATCCATCCGGTGCATCCACGTGTACCCGTTCGCCACGTTTTAATCACAGCCGTTCATTTTCATTTAAACGTTCCGCCTCGCGCCCGGCCGCTCGATCTGGATCGGACGATCTAGATCGGTTCGGTCCACGCGCACAGTAGCGCGGTCCACCGTGGGCCTGGCTCACCGTGGACCAGAGCCCATTTCCTGTTTAAATAAAAATTTCAGAAAATGGTTTAAACTTCAAAAATTCATATCTCGCTCATTTTAACTCCAAATTTCACCATTCAAATTTTGTTAAATCCAGAATAATATTCTCTACAAATTAATGCCATAAAAACAGTATGTTACTGTTACCCAAAATATTTTTAGCAAATAAAAGAATAAAAATCCCTTAGGATTAAAATTAATAATACAGAAAATAAATAGGAAAAATCCCAAAAAGTTAAACTTTACTGTTTTATGCAAAAACTCAGAATAATAAAATATTATTTCACATACAAACACCCACAACTATGTATGTTCTTTTATTTGGTGAATTTTATCTGTTTATTGAATGTATTATTTATTTTTCCGTATCGAGAAGACTACGAGTGTAGATGGATCATAGGTGCCAGCAAAAGGAGGTACTGAAAATTTTACCTTAGAGTAGGGATCATTGTTCCTGTGGTTGTCATTGTTACCTCGTGGAGGGCGGTTGCGGTGGCCGCCCATACCTTGACGGTTGAACTGAAAGCGATGACGTGCAGCCTCGTTAGGGTCAATGGCATTGTTTCCGGCATAAGATAGGTCGTCTTCCTCTTCAATATGATCGTCTTCCTCTTCAACATGTTCATCGTTGGCTCGTGCAGCAGGCAATCATGTTTCCAAGGCAGACATCCGGTCCACTAGGTCAGCCACAGTACGCGCGAGACGTTCGATGGAATGTTGGGTCTGCCGCTGAGACTCTAGTAGAGCACGCCGTGAGACACAGTCATTAAAATCAGATGGAGGGGTGCCGCTGTTATCTGCCATGTTAGTGAAAAGATAAAACAACAAAGAATAATCCTATGTAAAACAGCTAGGTGGGGTGCTGGATGTGTGGTGGAAGCAATTCGTCAAGCACCTTACCCACGCTTGCAAGTGTTCTTACCACGCTGCAGGGAGGTCACCGGCCTACAGGTGATGAACCAAGTGGAGGGTGGTGTACAATTGCAAGGAATGAACCTGTCCTGACCAAGAGAAATGTGTAGCTTGGAAGGCAAAGTGAGTAGCAAGGATTAGCGATAATAATAACAGTTAAACCAAGTTCAATAAGTATTCCCTAGTACTCGTCAAAGTTGCTGACCGTAGTGCTCCCAAAGTGAAAGTTCAAGTAATAGAGGGAAACTATGTGCCCAAAATCAAAAGGAAGCAAAAACAGGTCAAAATCAGCTCTCTATAGATCGGACAAGGGATTGGACAAGAGATCGGACAAGTGATCGGACAAGGGCATGTGCAATTTTTTTTTCTCTTTTTTTTTCTTTTTTTTTGCTGCTGTTCGGATCGGACAAGAGATCGGACAAGAGTTCGGACAAAGGTTCAGACAAGAGATCGGACAAGCAACAAACAGCCAAAGATTTCCTCAGATCGGACAAGAGTTCGGACAGGAGTTCGGACAAGAGTTCGGACAAGAGTTCGGACAAGCAACTAACAGCCCGCTTCTCTTTTTTTTATATATTTTTTTCTTCTTTTTTTTCACTCTATTTTTTTTGAAACAAGGATGACCAGAGATGCAACCACAAAAATTGGCACCTACAACTGAGGTGGGATGTGGCTCACAAAATTCAAACAAGTTTGTTGTCCGGCGAGCAAAAACTTTCTCCAATTTTTTTTCTCTATCTTCCCGATTTTTTTTGGCGATTTTGGTGAGGGCTAACGACCTTTGTCGGTTAGGGTACCCTCCAAATTGGGTCAGGAACACGCTCAAAAAATTTCAGATTTTTCTGCCAAACGAGCGAAAAGTTAGTCCTGTTTTACCGAAGGGGGGTCACAAAAACTGGATGTGGAAAACAAAGAAAGGTTGCGGAAGGGGGGGGTTTTTCGGTGGGGAAATTTTTTCTGAGACACAAGAACAACTACTACTCAAACTACACAGAGGGATGACTAAACCAGCAACAAGACTCGACCAAGAACACGAACTCAACAAAGTTAAAACTGAAATTAAAATCGCAAGGCACAAAGGGGTTCTCGGTGGGGAATTTTTTTTTTGGTGCGGTTTTCTGGACTCTGGGTAAAAACAACATCAGATCGAGATTACCTAACGGGGAATCTGAGCTCTGATACCAGCTGATGGGGGAGTGGTCCCGATCTTCCGCTAGGTAAGGGATAAACTTGGGTTGGTGGAGAATCTCGACGTTGGCGATCCAAGGCTCCGGTCCGGCGGATCAAAACCTTGCAATCGTTACACCACTGTCTCCGTTGGTTATCAACCACGCAGGACGCGATTGACCTCGCCACGAAGGCTAATTCCTGCAAGCGAACCCAAGAACACAAGCAAGAACAGGAAGGATACAAATCGAATGCCAAATCACAGACAAACGAAGATAAGTTGAGGTTTCACAAACGCCAATGCGGCAGCCAATCGGTCCGGCGCAAGAGGCGGGATCTAAACACAACAGTGTAGATGCAACAAAGCAAAACCTAACCCTAGAAGTGGCTGGCGTGAGAATATATAGGGCGGCGGCCTGTGGAAGGGGAACAGACTTGGGCTGTGGGCTAGAAGACGTACAGACTCAGATTATGGCCAACACGGCCCAGTTCTGTCACGCAATACTGTTTTAAATACACAGGTCGACTCGAGATTCCAAATGATGTGAAACCAACGGCAAAAGATCCGTCTTCTCCTCAGCTTTCCAAAAAGTCCAAGAACGCGCCAATCGGACTTCGTATGAGGAAGTTATGCCCATTTTGGTGAATGGTGGTCGATGTAGTCCGAACCAGCGAATTCTTGACATCAAATCATCCATGCGGCTCCGTCTTCAACTCCCACTCTCCTATTCCATCTCCCATGTTCCTAAGCAACAAAATATCACTAGTATTCAGTAGCATCCCATCCAAACAAATATAATCAAAGTTGCTAAGGAACGAATTAATCTCATGGTTTAAGCGACGGGCACGGGCGCGTGTGATTGGTCCTTGTAGTTGAATTGTAGGTGGAGGCTCCATGTGTGTATCATGTGAAGTGATGTCCTCATCAAATATGCTGCTTCCGCAAACTAGCCACTATCTCCCTTGTTATTATCTTGCATTATATTTGCATTCGGTGGCTTGCTGAGTACATATGTACTCACCCCGTTGACTTAGACCATCAGAGCCCGTCTATTACGAGGAGGATGAAGGTCTGGAGTAGCAACCCAGTCAAGGCGAGACTGGAAGAAGGCGTTCATCTAGGACCCTTGATTTTATTAGTTTCTCTTCACTTTCATTCACTTTTGTATTAATGCGGTCTACGAACCGTGAATGATTGCTCGTCTTGTACGTGGTCGTGTGATGAACGTCTTGTTTTATTGATTTTCTATGGAATTTCAATAAAGTCCTGATTTATTAAATCGGGGCGCGACAAGATGGTATCAGAGCTGACTTGACTGTAGGAAGCCAAACAGACCTGACCCTAGGACTTATATCGACCATATTTTCTTACAAACTGCTTACCTTCTCATCTTCTGAAGTTTTCACAAAAATTTTCTCTCTTTGTAGATGCCGGTCCGTACCATGAGTGGGAACCTTCGCGATGAGGCCGGATTCATTCGCGAGCTGCGCATGCTCGTCAGCTTCCTCGGATTTGAGCATGAGCCGATGTAGCATGGAGTCTTCCCCGACGAGGAAGAAAGCTTCTGCGAGGTCACCGTCGTCATCCAGCCCTCCCCTCAGACCGCTCACACCTATCGCGGAGGAGGACCTACCTTCTTGGTTGCCAGTCAGCGCACCACCCTCCAGGCACTCACGGAGCTCCGGATGAGATACGACAGTGAGCTCTATGACACGGACTTCCGCTTCGTGCCTCTTCGCACTCCAGGGAGTCCCCACAGCGTCTTCGTCAGCACACTCTCCCAGCGCCATTCTGTGATTGGTCATACCATGCGCTTGTTGGAGGCCATGGATGATCTCCATTACGAGGCACTGCAGGACGCCAATGGACAGCGCGACACCATCAGCTTCTACCGACACTCTTCCGAGGATCTGAACCGCGAGAACGGAGAGCTTCGTCGCCGCATCCAGCAGGGACATCGTTTGGCTACCGAGGCAGAGGAGCTACGGCGCCAAAATGAGCTCCTTCGGCAGCGTGTCGCCACCAACCCACAGCTCCGCTACCAGATCGAGGAGTTGAAGAAGGACATAGAGGAGATCGCGCCTCTTCCGCCTCGCAGGAAGAAACCCCTTCGGATCCCTACTGTGAGGCCCAAGAGGATCTCCCGCAGCGCACCACCCGCCGGACCATCCAGCTCCTCGACTCCGACCGTCTCCCACGAGCCCGAGATTGAGCCGTCCCCCGAGCTGCCATAGACGTAGTTTTACGGTTGATTGTTATTTTCATTTTTGCTTGCTTGTATTAGCATTCATGTCAAAACATAAGGCATGAATGAAGAATTAAATAAATGTAACCGCAAGAACGGTATCTTTTGAAATAAAATATGAAGAAGTTCACTAAAATAAATGTGTCTACCTTGAAAAATCCAGGATGACCAACAACCAAGGCTCCGACGCTCCTCAGAACGGAGGAGAGAGTGGCAACTTTCCACAATGGGGAGCCACCGGGCAAAGGCAAGCCCCGGTCGCCAACCACCCCACTCTGGCTGAAATGATGGCCACCCAGAACCAGTTGGTTGCTGCCCTATTGAACCAGATGCAGCAGCAACAGCAGCAGATGCAAGAGCAGCAGGCTCATCTCTTCCACCTCCACCAACAGCCTGAGCTGCCCCGACCCGCCACACCAGCTCCCGCTCCCGCGTCCCAGCTTTCGGAATTCCTCCGAGTCCGCCCACCGACCTTCTCGAGCACCACCAACCCCATGGAGGCTGCGGATTGGTTGCGATCTATCGAGAAGAAGCTCGATCTACTGACCTGCACCGAGCAGGAGAGGGTGGCCTTCGCCACCCACCAGCTTCATGGTCCCGCCGCAGAATGGTGGGACAATCATCGCGAGACTCTGCCCGAGGGCCACGCCCACACTTGGGTAGAGTTTTCAGCCGCTTTCCGTGCCGCCCACATCCCCGATGGCATTATAGCCCAGAAGCAATAGGAGTTCCGAGACCTGCAGCAAGGAAGCAGGTCTGTCACAGAATACCTGCACGAGTTCAACCGTATGGCCAGGTACGCACCTGAGGAGGTCCGTACGGATGCGGCCAGATAGGCCAAGTTCCTCCGAGGACTGAAGGATGAGCTGTCTCTACAGCTTATCTCCGGAGATTTCGCCAACTTCCAAAAGTTGGTGAACAAAGCTATCATGCAGGAGACCCAGCAGAATAAGGTTGACCTGAAGAAGAAGCGGATGATAGCCTTCAGGCAAAACCAGGGCATGGCCCAGAGACCCCGCTTTGTTCCACCTCCATCAGCACCGCATTACCACCCCCGACCAGTATATCGTCCAGCACCACCCGCCGCCAATGCCGGAACCGGACAACCTCGCCCCGCTCCCGCCGCCCCAGCTGCACCAACCGCGCCGGCAAAGAAGGCGGAAATCCTGCGCGACAAGCACGGCAAGCCCGTGGTATGCTTCAACTGCCGCCAGGAGGGGCATTACTCCAATTCTTGCCCCCATCCTAAGCGCGTCCAAGGAGTTGCCGCGAACCCCGCCATCCGCGCCCGAGTCAATCACGTCACCGCTGAAGAAGCTCAGGCCGCACCAGAGATAGTGATGGGTAAGTTCTTGGTACATTCAGCACTTGCCGTGGTTTTATTTGACACTGGAGCTACGCACTCCTTCATATCAACTGATTTTGTGGAAAAGAACAATCTAAACACAGAAGATCTACCCAGAGCCGTACAAATAGTCACCCCGAGGAAAACAAACTCTAGCCCTAACATATAGCCCAAAGGTATGGATAGATATCCACGGCACCGTATTTTGGGCCGACCCCATCCTAATAGAATGCCAAGGGATGGATCTCATTCTAGGGATGGATTGGTTGAATAAATACCAAGGAGTAATAGAATGTGCCCAGAGAAAAGTGACTATGACCAGTGAAGAAGGGACTGCCGTCACATTTCAGATGCCAAGACTGAAGATCAAAAGATCAAGACTGCACCAGATTACCTTGGAAGAAATACCGATAGTCTGTGAGTACCCGGACGTGTTCCCAGAGGATTTACCAGGGATGCCACCCAAGAGGGATATCGAGTTCAGGATTGATTTGGTGCCCGGAACCACCCCTATTTATAAGCGACCATACCGGATGGCCGCTAATGAATTAGCTGAGATGAAGCAGCAATTGGAGGATCTTGAAAGGAAAGGTTATATCAGACCAAGTACGTCGCCATGGGGTGCTCCCGTCATCTTCGTCGAGAAGAAAGAAGACAAGGCAAAGCGTATGTGTGTGGATTATCGCGCCTTGAATGAAGTAACCATCAAGAATAAGTACCCATTGCCTCGGATCGACGATCTCTTCGATCAGCTAAAAGGAGCTACAGTATTCTCGAAGATCGACTTGCGTTCTGGTTATCATCAGTTAAGGATCCGAGAGGAGGATATACCCAAGACTACCTTCACTACCTGTTATGGATTATATGAGTGCACGGTTATGTCCTTTGGATTGACCAACGCCCCTGCATTCTTCATGAATATGATGAATAAGGTGTTCATGGAATATTTGGACAAATTCATCGTGGTCTTCATATACGACATCCTCATTTATTCCAAGGACCAGAAAGAGCACGAGACTCACCTCCGGTTAACCTTAGGAAAGCTAAGGGAGCACCAATTGTATGCCAAGTACAGCAAATGCAAGTTTTGGACGGCTGAAGTAAAGTTCCTTGGACACATCATCTCGGCGCAAGGAATCGCAGTGGACCCTGCCACCGTAGAAGCAGTTACGGATTGGCTGCCACCCACGAACGTATCGGAAATACGAAGTTTTCTGGGTTTGGCTGGATATTATCGGAGATTCATTGAGAATTTTTCTAAGATAGCCAAGCCTATGACCAAGTTGTTGCAGAAAGGAGAGAAGTTTGAATGGACTCCTGAATGCGAGGAAAGTTTCCGCACCCTCAAGACCCGCTTGGTATCTGCACCCATACTGACCCTACCCGATATCCGGAAAGACTTCCATGTCTATTGTGACGCATCCCGCCAAGGATTGGGATGTGTTTTGATGCAAGATGGAAAAGTTATCTCTTATGCCTCTCGTCAGTTGAGACCCCATGAGTTGAACTACCCAACCCATGATTTGGAACTTGCCGCAGTTGTGCACGCCCTTAAGATATGGAGACATTATTTGGTTGGAAATCGCTGTTAGATTTTTACGGACCACAAGAGCTTGAAGTACATCTTCACACAGCCAGACCTTAACTTGAGGCAAAGACGATGGCTGGAATTAATAAAGGACTATGACTTAGGTATTCACTACCACCCCGGAAAAGCTAATGTGGTAGCTGATGCATTAAGTCGCCAGGGATATTGCACAGCTATGATGATTCAGGAGCACGCACCCTTGTTATGTAAAGAGATGGAAAAATTGAATCTCGGGTTGACCACAGGAGCATATCTAGCCACCTTGGAGACTCGACCTGTCTTGTTCGAACAAATCTGTGAAGCCCAGTTAGAGGACCCGGATATAGCTGCCATTAGGAAGAACATGAGACAAGGAAAAGCCCCAGGATTTTCAGAGGACGAGAACGGCACCATATGGTTTGGAAACCGGATATGTGTGCCGGATAAACCTGAGATAAAGACCCTTATCCTGAGAGAAGCCCATGAGACCATGTACTCCATTCATCCCGGCAGTACCAAGATGTACCAAGACCTGAAGGAACGTTATTGGTGGGTTAGTATGAAGAGGGAGATTGCACAGTTCGTCACCGAATGTGACACCTGCAGAAGAGTAAAAGCTGAACATCAGAGACCTGCAGGATTGTTACAGCCACTTAAGGTGCCTGAATGGAAGTGGGAAGAGCTTGCCGTACGCTGAGTTTTCGTACAACAACAGCTATCAAGCCACCCTTCAGATGTCTCCTTTTGAAGCCCTGTATGGACGTAGGTGCAGGACGCCTCTACTTTGGGACCAAACAGGTGAATCGCAAGTATTCGGAATAGACATTCTTCGTGAAGCTGAAGAGAAAGTACGGATCATCAGAGACCGACTCAAGACAGCCCAATCACGACAGAAGAGCTACGCGGACAATCGACGCCGAAACCTAGCCTTTGAAGAAGGAGACCATGTCTACCTTCGAGTTACGCCTCTCCGTGGTACTCAACGGTTTAACATGAGAGGGAAGTTGGCCCCTCGATATGTTGGACCATTCCCCATTATCCGACGCCAAGGTGAAGTTGCTTATCGGTTGGAACTACCACCCTCATTGGCTGGAGTGCACGATGTATTCCACGTATCTCAACTCAAGAAGTGTCTCCACGTCCCCACAGAACAAGTGGATCTTCAGCAGTTGGATGTTCAAGAGGATCTGACCTATGTGGAAAAGCCGGTCAAGATATTGGAAGTAAAAGAAAGGACCACCAGGAGTCGAGTCATCCATTTCTGTAAAGTACAGTGGAGCAATCATCCGGTAGAAGAAGCTACATGGGAAAAAGAAGATGAACTCAAGGCACAGCATCCTGAGCTATTCGAGGATTGATCCGAATCTCGAGGACGAGATTCTCTGTAAGGGGGATAGGATTGTAACACCACAGAAATTAAAAAAAGGATTAAAATAAAAGAAAATATTATTTAAAATCATTTCTGGATTTATTAGTAAAGGAAAAAAATCTCAAAAGAACCCAAATAAAACCAAACAGGGAGAAATACTCCAAATCTGGACTTGAAAATTTTATGAGATGAACTAGAGACCAAAATATAATTTTAGGAATTTTTACAAATTTTTATCAATAGTAATTCAACCCTTAATCAAAGAAATGAATTACTGGAATTATTTTAAATCAGAAAACAATTTTAAATCCTTAATGGGCCTCAACCCCGAATCCTCCCTCAGCTCGGCCCAGCCCATTCGTGAGCCACTGACCTGTGGGTCCCGCCTGTCGGTGCCGCTCCCCTCTCTCCTCACGCTCGCGCCCCGCCTCGGCCCCACCAGTCGGCCTCCTCGCGCTCGCCTCCGCCCTCTGACATACGTGGCCCGTCTGTCTGCGCCATTTGTCTCGCACTCGCTCACTGACAGGTGGAGCCCACCTGTCAGGATCGTCTTCTTCCCGGGAAGGGGATCCCCCTTTCCTTTTTCCGGCGATCCCCTTCGGATCCCTTGCCGCCGGCCGTCCAAATCCACCCGATCGCCTCCGGACTCCCTTCCTTGGATCACCGTGATCCCCTTCCACCGAAAGACGACGCGGTTTCGCACTTTAGGAAGCTTGGCCGAGGGAATGGAAGTCCTCAACGGAGCTCTCGGGATCTCTCGGTTCCCTGCCATCCCAACGCCGGCGACCCCCCTATAAGAACCCCTCGCCCTCACCGCCCTCAGCCACACCGCCTAAACCCGAGCTAAAGCACTCCCACGCGCTCCCTCTCGATTTTAGGCGTTTCCCCTCTGCTCCACCTCCGGCGAGCGATCGCCGTCACCTCGGACCCCCGCCGCCCTAGCCGCCGCCACCGTCGGGTCCGTCGTCGACCACCCCACCTCGTCCACCCCTCCGTTGGCCGTGGACGCTGCCGGATCGCCATCGCCGTCGACCACCCGAACGCCCTGCTCGTCTACCCTCGCCGCCGGCCGCCGTCCATCGCCCTCCGTCGTCGCCAGAGGTATCATCGTGACCCCCATCACCTCCGCGTTCCATTTTTGGCCCTAGCTAGGCCCCTAGGCCCTCGCCGTCGCCGCCGTGGCCGCACCCGAGCCCACCGTCGCCGGAGACGAAGGGGTACTCGACCCCTTACGGCGTGCCGTGCCGGACGGGATCGAGGCCGTCCGATCACAATCGGAGGGCTACGATTAAATCCCTTCGGGATTTAATCCGGGCCCTCGGATCTGATCGAAGAGGTATCGTGCGATCGCAGCCGTCGATCGTTACTTAAACCCCCGGATCCATCCGGTGCGTCCACATGTACCCGTTCGCCACGTTTTAATCACAGCCGTTCATTTTCATTTAAACTTTCCACCTCGCGCCCGGCCGCTCGATCTGGATCGGACGATCCAGATCAGTTCGGTCCACGCGCACAGTAGCGCGGTCCACCGTGGGCCTGGCTCACCGTGGACCAGAGCCCGTTTCTGTTTAAATAAAAATTTCAGAAAATGGTTTAAACTTCAAAAATTCATATCTCGCTCATTTTAACTCCAAATTTCACCATTCAAATTTTGTTAAATCCAGAATAATATTCTCTACACATTAATGCCATAAAAACAGTATGTTACTGTTACCCAAAATATTTTAGCAAATAAAAGAATAAAAATCCCTTAGGATTAAAATTAATAATACAAAAATAAATTAGGAAAAATCCCAAAAAGTTAAACTTTACTGTTTTATGCAAAAACTCAGAATAATAAAATATTATTTCACATACAAACACCCACAACTATGTATGTTCTTTTATTTGGTGAATTTTATCTGTTTATTGAATGTATTATTTATTTTTCCGTATCGAGAAGACTACGAGTACGTCGAGGAGCAGGAGTTCTATCCCGAGGTTCCTCCATCTCCCTTTGCTGAGCAAGGCAAGTCATCGACCACCTCTGTGGAAACAGTTGATCATATTGAGCCCATGTTTTAATAAATTATCGCTATAACACATAGGTTAATATTGCATTAGTCAAAAATCAAGCCCTACACTTATATTTATTAGATCCCCGTCCTTGTGTGCAAACCCAAGCCATGCTTATTGAGCCTTAACTCCTTGTCACTCTACAAATATTATATTAGCTAGTGCCCAATGTACCGGCACAACTGCTATAGGATATAAAGAATGAGTCGTAGATTAGATGGATTCTGGTATATGAAATACCCTGTTATTCTTGTCTCTGGACTCTGTTGGAGTTAGGCATGTCATAAGTATGGTGGGTTCCGGGTGCAAGCTTGGGTTTTGGTATGTCGCACCCGGGGCACTATAAGGACCGGTCTGCGGGATCTGTTGCAAAGCACTTCCGTACCAACCACAAGTCTAATGGGTAAGTCCTAACTGGAAGTGTGGAACACTCCGTCTCACGGCACCATAGTGGAGGGGGCAAGGGGCTAGCCCTCAGGGCGCCTTGTACCGACGATGGCTCAAGGGGGGGTATTGTGGAAACTCGACATGGCGAGACACGGTACGAAACCTATAAGAGGGTGCTGTTGAGTCGGGGGAGACCATATGGAAGGTTTTGGCACGAGTTCCCGTGAAATGGGTCGTCTCGTTACACTTTGGTGTAAGTGATGAGTGCGTGCCTTGTGGGTACAGTGGTACATCTCTGATCAGAGTAATTTAAATCTTTTCGAAAAGCCGAGCCCACGGTCAATGGCGGGTTGTGTGACTACTCACAGTTAGTTTACCATTGGTTGAAAGATTGAGTTATTCATGGCATGTAAGGACTGTTGTGCGAGGAGGTAAAACGTACTCCTCGAGTTAGAAGATGATGATGCATTCACATGTTTACTTTTCCGTACTAATAAATTGCTCACATATAATGCTTTACAAATATGCTGCTTCCGCAAACTAGCCACTATCTCCCTTGTTATTATCTTGCATTATATTTGCATTCGATGGCTTGCTGAGTACATCTGTACTCACCCCGTTGACTTACACCATCAGAGCCCGTCTACTACGAGGAGGATGATGGTCTGGAGTAGCGACCCAGTCAAGGCGAGACTGGAAGAAGGCGTTCATCTAGGACCCTTGATTTTATTAGTTTCTCTTCACTTTCATTCACTTTTGTATTAATGCGGTCTACAAACCGTGAATGATTGCTCGTCTTGTACGTGGTCGTGTGATG
The DNA here is from genome assembly GCA_019279435.1 of Zizania palustris. NCBI lineage: Eukaryota > Viridiplantae > Streptophyta > Magnoliopsida > Poales > Poaceae > Zizania > Zizania palustris. The sequence continues at coordinate 49,354,988 of JAAALK010000284.1, forward strand.
AACGTCTTGTTTTATTGATTTTCTATGGAATTTCAATAAAGTCCTGATATTGTGCGGTCCATGATGAGTCACACTGATCTTCCATTATCCTTTTGGGGTCATGCTCTAGAAACCACAACTCTCATGATTAATAGAGTTCCATCTAAGTCAGTAGAGAAGACGCCATATGAGATGTGGTCTGAGAGGTATACCAGTTTATCTTTTCTAAAGATTTGGGGATGTGAGGCGTATGTCAAACGTATGACATCTGACAAGCTTAGTCCTAAGTTTGACAAGTGCTTCTTTGTGGGGTATCCTAGGGAAACCAAAGGATACTATTTCTATAATAGAGAAGAGGGCAAAGTGTTTGTCACTCGGAATGGCGTATTTCTTGAGGAAGAGTTTCTCTCAAAAGAGGTTAGTGGGAGGACTGTGCATCTCGAAGAGGTCCGAGAGCCACTGGAAAGTGTTCTAGATCCCACTGAACCAGAGCAGGAGGTGCAACCAGTTGCAGACCCTGTTATAGATGCGCCAGCCCCACGAAGGTTTAGAGAGTAGTCCACCCGATGGTATAAAAACTATTGAGTGTAAATGGATCTTCAAGAAAAAGATAGACATTGATGGAAATGTTCACTTCTATAAGGCACGATTGGTGGTGAAAGGTTTCAGATAGATTAAAGGTGTTGATTATGATGAAACGTTTTCGCCCGTTGTCATGCTTAAGTCTATTCAGATCATCCTAGGTATTTCCGCATTTTATGATTATGAGATATTGCAAATGGATGTCAAGATGACTTTCCTAAATGGAAACCTAAGTGAGGATGTGTACATGACACAACCTGAAGGTCTTGACGGTCTGGGAAATGTTGGGAAAGTTTTCAAGTTGCTAAAGTCCATTTATGGATTGAAGCAAGCTTCTTAGAGTTGGAATCTTCACTTTGATGAGGTAGTCAAAGGGTTTGGCTTCATCAAGAATGAAGAAGAGCCTTGTGTTTACAAGAAGGCTAGTGGGAGCTTGCTCGTATTTCTGGTCTTATATGTGGATGACATATTGTTGATCGGAAATGACATTCCTCTCTTGAATGCTGTCAAGACTTCATTGAAAAATAGTTTCTGGATGAAAAATCTTGGAGAGGCAGCATACATTCTGGGCATAAAGATCTATAGAGATAGATCAAAACAGTTAATTGGATTAAGCCAAAGTATGTACATTGACAAAGTTTTGAAATGGTTCAAAATGCAGAACTCTAAGAAGGGTTTTCTGCCAATATCACATGGTATTTCTCTTAGTAAGACTTAGTGTGCAGCGACAACTGATTAGCTAGAGAAGATGAGTGCGATCCCATATGCCTCCGTAATTGGATCCATCATGTATGCCATGCTGTGTACATGCCCAAATGTGTCATATGCTCTAAGTGTTACGAGCAGGTACCAATTCAACCCGGGTGAATGTCACTGGGCTGTAGTAAAGAGTATCCTCAAGTACTTGATAAGGACTGAGGAAATGTTCCTAGTATATGGTGGTGAAGATGAGCTCATTGTAAGTGGTTACATGGATGCTAGCTTTCAGACCGATAAAGATGATTCTCGGTCGCAATGTGGTTTTGTGTTCTGCCTCAATGGAGGCGCAGTGAGTTGGAAGAGTTCCAAGCAAGAAATGGTGGCCGATTCTACAACAGAAGCTAAGTATATCGCTGCTTCAGAAGCTGCGAAGGAGGCCATTTGGATCAAAAAATTTGTTTCTAAGCTAGGTGTTGTTCCTAGTGCGTCCAGTCCAGTGGACCTCTATTGCGATAATAGTGGTGCCATTGCGCAAGCCAAGGAGCCTAGATCACACCGGAAATCCAAACATATACTTCAGTGATATCACCTGATACGCGAGATCATTGAGAGAGGTGATGTGAATATTTGCAAGGTGCACATGGATTTGAACATGGCGGATCCATTGACGAAGCCTCTTCCACAGCCTAAGCATGTGGCATACCTAAGCTCCATGGGTATTAGATACTTGCGTGAGTGAGTCATGTGTATGTGGAAGATGCTAGTAGATTCTATGCTAATATGTCAGGATAATTGTTATCTTGGTCCTTGAATAAATGTCGTTTGCATTTAATTAATGAGTACGACTTGTTATGTGAAACTATTTGCTTTATGACGATGTTGTTCAAAAGGGTCCCTAATCTTGTCATCATGTGGGACAGTGATGATACATGGATTATCACATCCGACCGATTGATGATTGTGTTTCACATATCATAGACATAGAGATGTCAAATTAGTGATGTGGACATATGTTGATGAACATGGTGTTGGATAGACCCACTTGCGATACTGCTAGGATTGTCATTGTAATGTGCAATCAGTTGTCATCTCAAATGGTGTACCCGCAGAGTCCTTAGAGCTGAGATCGTCATTTGATTCCAAAATGCATAGTGACACACTTAGATGCTTCCTAATGCTATTCCGTAACTGGATAGTAATAAGGGTTGTTTCTAGGTGTGTTGTGAAACATGTATTGGGATGTGAGCGATCAAGATGGAATTTACCCCTTCTAATAATGGGAGACTCATCTTTGGCCCCTCAAGGTATTGGATTGGAAAAGTGCATGGTCATGCCACTATGACTAAAGAGTTAGTCATGTTTTGAATCCGATACTTGATCGAGTGAAATGTCGAGCTAACCAATAAGGGTGGCACATATCTCGCCTTAATCTTGACTCACGACGTGTGATAAAGGGATTGGTGCTTGCATATATCAAAGGTTCAATTAAAATTGATTTTGTACGCTTTCGAGGGTCAATATGTGCTACTAGGTACCGCTATTGATTAGTGAGTCGAAAACTATTTCCGGTGAACAACCGTTAGTGTATGAACCTATCAGGTCACACACTTAAGGGGATGAATTGAGAAACATGCAAAGAATTGGTTCTTGTGCAAGTGGGAGATTGAAGGATATGCCAAGAAAATTCCATGTATCGGAAGTTCCGATAGGAAGTATCGGAAGTTTCGGTTATTTTCTAGCCTCGATACAGAGAGCAAATGTTTCTTCATAAGGTCTGATATGCTATCGAAAGCTCCGACGAGCCGAGAGTTCCGATTTGGTATCGGAGAATTTTGTACTGATTGGAAGTTCCGATATGGTATCAGAAGTTCTGAGGTGTGTGACAACAGATTGGATCTGTTGCGCATTGTACTGTATTAGAAGACCTAAAATACCCTATCAGAAGTTGTGATCCAGGATTAGAAGTTCCTATGTGGGCGAACAAATTGGATTTGTTACGGTTTCGAGGGTTTCAAGATGAGCACGACTAGGGGGCTCTCAGCCCTATAAAACGAGAGGAGGAGGACATATTGGAACAAGGAATAAGCCTAGATTAGACCTACCCACCAAAGACTCCTCTCCCCCCTTTCTTGATCTCAATTGTTGAGGTCAAGGATCCCCGTCTCTCACGTGCGGTGCTAGCACGCTGTCGTGGAAGATACTCCATCCCTGTATGTATGGATACTATAGAGGTGTTTCTCCAACAGCGATGCTTGTGGACATCTTCATGCGAACGACTAAATCGTCTTCATTGATCGAATCGATGAGGGACGGCAAGGACAAAGAGAGTATAGGCTTGACGCGCTACTCCGACATCTTCTTCCGCTGAACCTAGTGTGTCTCGTGTTAGAAGGTAACGATCCATGATCTCACACATGAGTGAGTCTTGGGCTTAGGGCATAAATTTTAAATTTGTCGGCTAGTGTATCTCCCCAATTCCCCAACAGGTCCCTTGGAGATCCCTTCGTCCATTGTGGAGACGACCTAGCCTAAGGGAAAGGCCACCATCAAGGTGGTGAACCTGTCTATATCAAACAACGGGGCCGCTCGGTGGGGGCTTCGGAGGGTCTTCCCACCGCTCGGTGCCCTCTCCTTCCGAAGATGCCTAGAAGGTGCTGGCGAAGCTCCCTCTATTGGCTCCCTTTTTGGCTCCAAGGCCTGACCTTCATGAGTTGGTGGAGCCCTTGTCTCATGATTTCCGAGTCGTGGGCGACATCGAGTTGGTTGCAGAAGTGAGTCACTCGGAGGGGGTAGATCTGGGCATTGCCCTTGAGCGGGCTGCCTAGTAGGTACAATGCCTTCATATTCATTTGTAGTATTTATTCAGAGGGTTGTTTTTGTACTTACTTCCCTTTGTTTGTCTGTAGTTTGTTGTCTTATATCGATCGTCTATGACTTTGGGAGACACCCACACCAAGCGCAAAATTGTTGAGGCTAATCCGGGTAATTCCCATTTGGCCTAAAATTATAGGAGCAAGTTCGTGGTGCCCGACACAAAACCACAACCTTCATGGGCATCTCCAGGCATGCCCAAGTCCCAAAAGAGGTGTATACAACGTCTTTGAGCCCAAGATATGAGAGATAAGAAGGCCGAGGACATGCTGAACGATGATTACACACCTATCTCAGAGGGACCACTCCCTCAACCAATGGATGTGAATGTGATGATGCTTCCCACTGAGTTTGGTCCACTAGGAGACACATCAATGGCAAGCTGATCTCTAGGATGCTCATAGACGGAGGCGCCACTGTCAACCTGATGTCATACTCTCTTTTGAAGAAGCTCGTCAAGGATGAGGAGGACTTGATGAAAACCAACTAGACATTGAACAACTTCAATGGCGAGAGTTCCGAGGAAAAGGGCGTACTTTCTATGGAGCTGACGGTGGGAAGCAAAAGACACCACCTACAACATTCTGAGGAGCCATGCTGAAGAGTATGGGCCTCATGGCTCCAGATGTGATGAGTGATTGTCAACGGAAGTCAAAGAGGACTGGAGAGAAGAGAAGACCTGCTGTGTCTAGGCCGCATGTGACTCAGGTACACGGGCAGTGAGCGACTGTCAGGCAGAGGGGTCGCGAAGTCGGGCTGGCCCAATCCGCTTACATGGGCTAGGAGCAGCAGAGGATCCACTGGGCTGTTGACCAGGATTGACTCAGGTACACGGGCGGCGAGCGATTGCTAGGCTGAGAGAGCTGTGGAATCGGGCCAGCCCAATTCGGGTACCTGGTGCAAAGTCGATGCACGCTTTGTCAGTTTCGGCGCAAAACTAACAAGCGCTGATCTCGGATCTGACCGTTCTGAGGCGAAGCCGTAGTCGCAATGAAAGCTCCGCTTCAGGATAAGTCATCTGTAATTAGGAGTTTACTATTTTGCCTTTAGGCCCATAATCTGTCAGTCGAGTCTGTAAAAATATCCTAAGGGCATTTTGGTCTTTTCCATTTTATTTCAGCGCCTGTAAAAAAACCCTAAGGGTCTTTCGGGAATAGTGGTCAAGGGAAGGTACATGGTATTGGCTCAATTCGCATCTCAAACCATTTCTCTTTGACGAATGTTGCTTTAGTTGTAAATTTGAACTTCAATTTGGTTTCTGTGTCGCAACTTCTTGAGGATGGTTTGAAGGTTCGTTTTAAGAAGGGCATGTCTTCTGTGGTTGATTCTAGAGGGTCTTTGATTTGCCAGATCTTACCCTTTGGTAAGGTTTTTCGGATTGACTTCTCTAGTTCTTTTGGCCCTTCTCGGTGTTTGATTGTTGGATCCTCCATTGAGCTCTAGAAGTGGCATAGGAGGTTAGGCCATTCGAGCTTTGATTTGCTAGTCAGATTGAGCTCTATGGACCTCATCCGAGAATTGCCCAAGCTTAAGATGGAGAAGGATTTAGTTTGCCATCCCTGTGGTCATGAAAAAATGGTTGCCACTTCTCACTCACCTGTGACTCAGGTGATGACTTCGTACCCAGGAGAGCTGCTTCACATGGACACTATTGGTCCAGCTCGGGTACGCTCAGTTGGTGGGATGTGGTATGCGCTTGTGATTATTGATGATTTTTCTCGATTCTTGTGTGTTTTCTTTTTGGACTCCAAGGATGAGACTTTTCATTTTGTTCATGACCTGATTTTGAAGCTGAAGAATGAGAACAATGGTCGGATGCGAGCAATTCACTCTGACAACGGCTCTGAGTTCAAGAACTCTCAGTTTGTCAGCTTCTGTAGTGATCAGGGTCTTGATGATCAGTTTTTTGCTACTTACACTCCCCCACAGAATGGCGTTGTGGAACGAAAGAACCACACGCTAGTCGAGATGGCCAGGATGATGCTCGATGAGCATAGGACTCCTAGGCGCTTTTGGGCTGAAGCTATGAACACGACTTGCTATCTGGCCAACCGCATTTTTCTTAGAGCTTACCTAGGTAAGACTTCATATGATTTGTGGTTTGGCAGACAGCCCAAGGTGAGCCACTTGCGAGCGTTTGGCTGCAAGTGCTTTGTGCTCAAGAAGGTAGGGCATTTGGACAAGTTAGAGTCTCGTTGCTGGGATGGAGTCTTTCTTGGATATGCTTCGTATTCTCGAGGCTTCCCTGTTTGGAACCTCAACTCCCATCAGCTTGTCGAGACTTGCGAGATTTCTTTTGATGAGTCCTTGCCTTCTTTGACTCCTTCTTTTGAGCTTTCTGGAGATGATGAGCTCAGAGAGTCCATCTTCGAGGAAGATGATGATGCTCCAGCTGTTGATGAGGGTGGGCCTTCTGCATAGCCTGTAGAACCCACACCTTCTGAGACTTCGACTGAGGACGAGGGCGGACATCTGATCACTTCTTCCACTTCGATCGAGCCCCCTCAGTTGAGTCCAAATGTGCCAGCTGCTGACTCCGGTGAGGTGACTTCAGATCACCAGGGATCCCGAGCAGTTCAGCGTGATCACCCCTCAGAGCTCATCATCGGTGATCTTACTGAGAGGACTTTGCGTTCTTCTATTGACTCGCTTGCTGTGTTTGTTGAGTCTGTGTTTGTTGTATCTTTTGAGCCCAGATACATTTCTCATGCTCTTTCTTATTCGAATTGGATTAATGCCATGCAAGAAGAGCTTGAGAATTTTGTCTACAATCGGGTTTGGACACTAGTTGAGTTGCCACCCGGATGCAACCCCATAGGCACCAAGTGGGTGTTCAAAAACAAGAAAGGTGAAGATGGGGTTGTGGTTAGCAATAAAGCTCGATTAGTTGCCTAGGGTTTTTGCCAGAAAGAGGGCATTGACTTTGAGGAGACTTTCGCTCCTATTGCCCGTCTTGAGTCCATTCGCATTCTTTTAGCTTTTGCCGCTTCGAAGGGTTTTAAGCTTTTTCAAATTGATGTCAAGAGTGCTTTTCTGAACGGGTACATAGAGGAGGAGGTCTATGTTAGGCAGCCCCCCAATTTTGAGAACCCTAAGTTTCCTCGACATGTTTTTAAGCTGCAAAAAGCTTTATACGGTCTGAAGCAAGCCCCCAGGGCTTGGTATGATCGGTTGAAGCAGTTTTTGTTGGGGAAGGGCTTTGTGATGGGTTTTGTGGATAAAACTCTTTTCTTGCTCAGAGATGCCTCAGATTTCTTGGTTGCTCACATATATGTGGACGATATCATTTTTGGTGGTACTACTGATGTGCTTGTGTCCAAGTTTTCTGAGCAAATGCATAGTGAGTTTGAGATGAGCCTCATGGGTGAGCTCAAGTACTTCCTAGGGCTCCAGATCAAGCAGACCAAGAACGGCATCTTCATCCACCACAGTAAGTACACGCGGGACATGTTGAAGAAGTTCGATTTTGGTGGAGAGCTGAAGCCTCAGATCACCCCAATGGGTACATCTGGGGGCCTGGACAAGGACAAGAGCAGCGTCAAGGTCAACGAGAGAGAGTTTCGAGTGATGATCGGTTCGCTGCTGTACTTGACGGTGACGAGGCCAGACATACAGTTCACCGTAGGACTGTGCGCACGCTTTCAATCTTCACCACGCACATCTCATCGGTAGGCTGTCAAGCGTATTTTCAGGTATCTTACCTATGCGCCCGATCTAGGTCTTTATTATTCAGTATCATCATCTCTTGATTTATCTGGCTTTTTAGACGCTGACTTTGGTGGGTGCCGGTTGGATCGCAAGTCGACTTCCGGTACTTGCCAGTTTCTTGCTTCTTCTCTTGTCTCCTGGTCTTCCCGAAAGCAGTGTGGAGTTGCACTTTTGACCACTGAGGCTGAGTATGTAGCTGCTGCTAGCTGCTGCTGACAGTTGGTTTGGATGATTTCCACTTTGCGAGATTTTGGGTTGTTCTTTCCTACCAGAGTGCCTCTGTTTTGTGACAGCACCAGTGCGATTAGCGTAGGGAAAAACCCGTGTCTCCATTCAAAAACCAAACACATTGATGTGCGCTTTCACTTTCTGAGGGATCAATATGAGAAAGGTGTCATTGACCTTGTTCATGTTGATACCCATCATCAGTTGGCTGACATTTTTACCAAACCCCTAGATCAGTCTACTTTTGAGTATTTGCGAGGGGATTTGGGTGTTGTGTATCGTTTTTAGGATATTTTGAGTCAGTTTTTTCTTTCTTCTTTACTCTTTTCTTGAGTCTTTTTGTGTGTGTTCATATCATGCATATTCACATATCACACTTTGAGATTGCTTCTGTTATATGATTGAACTGCTTTACTTATTCTAGCTGGTACATGCTTTTGATTAGTTATCGATGATCATGCTTTGCTTCAGTTCACATGATATGTCTGATATCTGTCATATGCATGGTTTTTATGCTTTAAAATTGAAAAATGATCACCATTGCTTCTGATAACTAGCATGTGTAGGCTGAATGTTTTTGCTATCTGTTACATGCCTTGTAGCTAGTTCCTCACTTAGATGCAGATATGCAACTTGGACATCTATATGCTTTAACATGGAAAATGTACCATAAAAACAATAAAAAATCAGAAAAATAAAAATTCCATGCCTTTTTATGCTTGACTTGAAAAGATCCAGGTGGGTTTGCTTTGTCGCATTGCATTGTTCTGGACTGCTTACCATAGCACTTTGGTATGAACTAGGACAGTGTAGTGTATGCCAAGACCAATGTCTTAAGCTTCTGATGGTCCAGTTCTGGCCTAGGCTTGACTTGGTCGGTTAGCATAAGGTTTGACATGCAAATAACCCCTGGAAAAAATGAAAAAAGAAAAAGAAAAAGCCTGAAAATTAAAAAGATAACAAGTTTGCTGAAGCACTTTGGTTTGGACAATGCATATCTTAGTAGATATAAGTTAGCTTTTGTATCTCATGCTTTACCTTGCTTGTCAACCGGAAAATGTGGTGATGCTTTTGTTTGCAAAAATTGAAAAATGCGTGCTAATGACTTTCTTTAGATATCATCTGTTGCACTGATCATGACATGTGTCTTAGACAATATGTCTTTTGCTATACCTGCTAGATATTGTAACTGCAGTCAATCATATCTAAGAAGCATGTTTTCTACACTCCACCTGCACCCCAGTTGCATTCATTACATATTTTGAGGGGGGGTTGCATTTCAGGGGGAGTCTGTGTCTCTTTAGAGTGCATTTTAATCTCACTTGATGAGTCCAATTGTCAACAAGGGGGAAAAATTTTGGGGAGAAGAGTTTAAGGAGGAGTTTTGGCATTCTCTGGGATTTGGTTCAGGGGGAGTTTTTGTCCCGTTTTTGTCCTTACTCTTTTGATATCCTTATTGATAATTCTGAGATTGCACTCGTTTTGAGTCTTTACTTTTGGTTAACCATAATGACTGCTTTCTTGCTCTTGTTCGGCTTTTGGTCATTAGGGTTAAACTTTTATTTTATTTTCTTCTTCTCTATTTTTCATGTGTTTTGTTTTCGTGTTTCCACATGTGCTCATATGTACTGGAGAGCTGATGAAGAGAAGTGTTGACAATGCACTCATCAAGGGGGAGATTGAGGAGCCATGATGAAGAGTATGGGCCTCATGGCTCCAGATGTGATGAGTGATTGTCAATGGAAGTCGAAGAGGATTGGAGAGAAGAGAATACCTGCTGTGTCGGGGCCGCATGTGACTCAGGTACACGTGCAGCGAGCGACTATCAGGCAGAAGGGCCGTGAAGTAGGGTTGGCCCAATCTGGGTACATGGGCTAGGAGCAGCAGAGGATCCACTGGGCTATTGACCAGGATTGACTCAGGTACATGGGCGGCGAGCGATTTTTGGGCTGAGAGAGCTGCGGAATCGGGCCGGCCCAATCCGGGTACCTGGTGCAAAGTCGGTGTACACTTTGTCAGTTTCGACGCAAAACTGACAACCGCTGATCTCGGATCTGACCGTTCTGAGGCGAAGCCGTAGTCGCTACGAAACCTCCGCTTCAGGATAAGTCATCTGTAATTAGGAGTTTACTATTTTGCCTTTAGGCCAACAGTTTGTCAGTCGAGTTTGTAAAAATATCCTAAGGGCATTTTGGTCTTTTCCATTTTATTTCAGCGTCTGTTGGTATTTTACTAGGCTATTGGGCTACCTATAAATAGGGCCCCAATTCCTAGGGTTAGGGTTAACTCACTTAATGACAAATTTGAGTTCACTTTCCCCAAGTTGCGTTTCTGCTCATTTCGTGTTCCTCTGAGCGCCGCCATCCATCTGGATTGTCTGTTCCTCGCGTTTTTTCTTCAAGATCCGTATCTTTGGCACGTTGGGAAATCACTTAAACAGGTTTTATTCTTCCTGTCTCTATCATTCGGCGTTGCCGTGGATTTATTTCTTTGTTGTTTCGTTTTGCGTGCCTAGTTTGTTCATCTATTCTAGGATCTTCGCCGCCACGTTTTTTTATCGCTCTGGGCAAAGTTCGTTTTCTTCAGCCGTGGTTTTTATCTGACGGCCAGCATCTCTCGATTGGTTTTTTTGGGCAGATTTTTTCTCTGGTTACAAGTTCCTATTTCATAGCTAGCACAGATAGCCTGCAGCGGCTTTGATTAGCCAGCAGCACTAAGCAGCAACTAGGCTGAAGCTAGTGAGCAGCAGCAGCTATGCATTTTTCCCAAGATGCACAAAGCATGGTGATTTTTCTAGCAGCTACTCGATTGCCTAGGAGCTAGGAGCTGTAGTTTCGCATAGCTAGTTTTTGCTCTTTGTAGCAGCTGTGGCAGAAGTTTTCTTTTTGCATGGGGAACCGTGACACTCAGGTGAAGGTACCGGTGGCCACACCAAAGGCTTCTAGTGAGAAAGCATTCTAAGCTATGGCGCGTTTTTCGAGGAACTGCTGTTACTGTGCTTGACTGTTGCTGTTCGTTTCGAGTACACTCGTATGAATTTTTGGCTTTGGTTATCCTTGTGAAGTGCTTCGGTTTTTCGAAGCTGAAACAGTCTGCGTGTTGGTTCTGCCGAAGCAGGGTTCATTGTTTCAGCAATATAGCAATTTGTGCGGAGTCACCCTCCGAACCAGACTTCACACAAGGATAGCTTGCGAACTTCGGTTTTCTTCTTCGAACCAAAGTCTAACTTCACTGATAAGTTGCAACCTTCTCATGACGACTTCGAAGCAGGCTTCGACACGGTCACCACAGGCTTCGGTACTGCGTTCTTTGAAGCAGGCTTCGTGAAGTATTGAACAGGAGTCAAATTTGAACAGTAAATTTTCATCTCTTTTCATGTGCACTTAAATTAAATCCGTGTGATAATTTACTTTCGTGAAGCTTGAAATGTTCATGTTTTAAATGCTTTGCTAATCTGCCTATAAGCACTGTGTTGGTGTCTTTTCAATTAGGACACCGGTCGTTTTTAGGATAGATCATTTTAGGCTCTATTGATCTGTTTACTTTTCTCCGCTAAGTCTGTTGAGGTGCGTTGGGTGTTGGGAGCAGGCCATTGATTCAAAAGAATTTTTTTAGGCGCCCATTCACCCCCCCTCTGGTCGCTACTTTTGGTCCTACACATTCTTCATGGTAGACGTGCAAGGTTGTCGGGGATATGATCTAGGGTACCCCGAGTGGTTTCGCTCAGATCACCGACTGCTGGCTAGGCCACCCCATGAAGGACTTCCCAACAACCAGGCCTCCCACTCTGGAGCGGATGCGCCCGAGTAGTGAGACGCCAACAGTCGGCCCAGGCCATCAACCCAACAGTTATCTCGAATCAACACTAACGGTTACCTCCAATCAATGCCAATGGCTCAATGAGAGTCATTAGCGCTAATTAAAGGCAATTATGCTAGTAGTTACGTGGCTGTTTCCGCATTCTATCAATGATATGGTTAATTTCTATAACTCCCTAGCCCTTCTCATATAAAAGGATTAGGGGAGGCCCTAATGGAGGGCATGATACAAAACAAGGCAAATACATTGAGGATGTAGCACGACACAAGACACCCCACATTCATCCATACACATACAGGAGTAGGGTTGTTATCCTCCGGGAGTCCCGAATATGTCTAAAATTCTCTCGTGTCCGTCTCCTCATTTCTTTTTACCCCTTTCTTGCCCCTTTCAACTGGGGTAATGATTAGAACATCGATAACAATGATAAAGACATCCAACGCTCTATCATTCCTAGACCAATCACTCGCTCCCATGCCCGGAAGCTTAATTATGAGGTGTGTTCGTTTCTTACTTTATATAATGATATGGATATGGATGGGATGCTACTTATGGGTGATATTTTGACTCTGAGGAACATGGGAGAAGAACTTCTAGATCAAACACAAGAGGGAGATGCGGCACAACAATCCAATTTGGATTCCACTTCAAACTCTGATTTTTGTTTGGATTCAGCAGAACACCCTTAATTAAAACGGCCTTGAGGCGCTCTTTAAGGCGTTGGAAATATAATGAAAATATAATTCCAATGGATCTAATGCCAAGTCCTGATTAGTTATGAAATGGTTTGTGTCGTCCGAACAAGTCATCATGTGCTGTGTCACCGTTTTGGGCCACTTTGGGCCTTGTATGCATTTGGGGCCTTAAGGCCAACATTAGGGAAGACTTTCACAAACCCTAGGTATTAATACTTTGTAGCCGTTGTGTCTTAGGGTTGGGTTTTGCTTAGTTTCGAACTGCCTTGCAGATTAAACTCTAACGTTCGTCAGATTATGGAACCACGCTTGAGAAATCGATCTCTCATCTGTTTGTGATATTGTGTTTCTGTGTTCTTGCTTGTGCTCTCGATTCGCATGTAGGTATAAGCCTTCTTGGTGAGGTAAATCGCATTCGTTCATGATTGATAACCAATGGAGCCGTGGTGTAGTAATTGCGGGGTTTGGATTAGTGCTGGTCAGAAGCTGAATCGTCAACATCGAGTCCTCCACCAATCGAGTTTACCCCCTCTAACGGAAGATCGGGCATCCTGTGCGCATCAGGTAACCATCGAATCCATAGCCGCAACTCCTCCTTTCTGCCTAGACAAATCACACTACGGGTACCCCCTATAGGCTTTCCATTCCCATGCAACGATAGCTGGCACACTAGGTAGGGGATGAGTTTTTTGGCCCACTGATGGGATCGATGGCCGTCATCTGCAAGTTCAACACTAAGGTTCCCAACGACACCATGTTCGCTTTCGAAAGATTGACCTTCGTCTGTGACTGCATGAACCAACTAGTTCCCACCACTGCTTCACTAAAGGCGAAGACTTCGCCCATGCCATCAGCAACACCTGCATCATCAACAATTCAGGTTCCGCGGTAGACCACTCCACCGAAGACACTCTCCAAAGGTCATCTACTAGGGACCTCTGACACCCCCACAAACTTCATCATCTTCGGCAACTCTAGAGGACTCATTGTCTAGCACCAACAGTTCCTCACAGTCACCAACAACAGACATCGTCAACCACCTCCACCTACCTCCCAAGCTCCTCCCACGGTTGCTGTCATTGCAATCATTGGGGCTATCTCGGAGGATGAACCTTCTAGCGATGCTGAGTCTAGCGCCTATCGCTGAGAGTGCTAGAGGTGGAACTCCGCTAGATGCGATCAGCGCACCAGGGCCGAAGAAGGAGCAGGAGTCCCTCGACAAGATTGACCCACTGCATACACTGTGGCCTTTGAAGGTCACGACGTGTACCGAATGCCTACTCATAACCTCGTCGCCATCGAGAGAGCTCTAGTGATGCTTCCTGAAATGCCTGAGCTCTAGTGGGCCTGGGATATGACCCAGGCTACTGTGGCACAAAAAGTAGAGCCGCCGCTCTCACATCCACCACTGTTGCCGTCTCAGAGCCATCGCTCCTAGCTGTCTAGGCTGGGGGAGCACGAACATCCATGTGAAGATGGAGGAAGCTCTCTCGTTGGAGACGCCCGCTAGATCATCAACGATCACCTCAACGCCCGCAACCTCCTTCTTCGTCGACAACAAGGACAGGAGCGAGGGGAGCTGCGTTGTCATGTTCAGTACAATAGCGACCATGGAGTCCCTAATGGAGGCCACGCCGACCACCATGGCCTTCGCCCTAATGGGTTTATCGCCTTCTCCGCGCGGCTGCGACATGTAGAGTGGCTATGCCACTTCCAGCCATCTAGAATCACTCCATATGACGGTAAAACTAACACGTCTCAATGGCTACGACTGTACTACACCACCATTCGTGTAGCAGGAGGAGATCCGGATGTCATGGTCAACTACCTCCCAATCATGTTGTCTGCTTCGGCTATCAATTGGCTGCCCTCGCTCCTAGAAGGCTCCATCAACTCGTGGGATGAGCCGTGCGACCTCTTCATCGCCAACTACCAGGGTAAGTGGCAGAGACCCGTCTCCCTACATGATCTACGCCAAGTTCACCAAAGAGAATAAGAGTTCCTGTGGGAGTACATTCGCCGATTCTTCGAGAAGCGTCATGTCGTCGACAACATATCTGATGCCGACATGATATTTACATTCCAAGATGGCTTGAGGAAGCCATCTGAACTGTTTTGACACCTGATCATGTATGAGCCAATTAATCCTTGCCATATGATCACTATCACTGAATAGTTCGCTAGTACTAAAGATCCTGAGCGGGAGCAGTTGCTCCCGAAGCCACACGTCGTCGACAAGGATTGAGAGAAGAAGAAGGAGCATCACCGATTGCCCGTGGCCCGCCAGTCACCTGTGGCCCACCGATCGCCCACACTCAAAGATCGTGCCAACCACAGTTGGCCTCGCCTTCCAGACAAGAAGAGGAAGGAGAAGGAAATGATGATTATCAACCACGACATGGCCTTACGGGAACTATTAGATAAGCACTGCATCATTCATCCAAACGGCAATCACACTACATGGAATTGCTTTCAGATGCAAAACCACATGGTGAGAGAAGCTGGAGCATCCAGCCGACCCGATAAGCATTGCCAGGACACCGATTAAAGAAGACCCAAAGATGCTAGGCACAAAGATGATGCTCCTTCAGGAAGGAACAATTTCTAGGAGCCCGCCTGAACGGTCTCCGTGATATTCGGGGGGCATAGTGGCCTCTGAGAGAAAGCGCCAACACAAGCTGATGACCCTCCACGTCAACACCATCTGCACCGAGGTGCCGGAGCGCCTCCGATGGTCTGAAGTTCTAGTCACCTTTGACCGTCAGGACCAGTGGACTGATGTCCCCAAACCCGAGTGCTTCTAGCTCGTCGTCGACCCTGTCATCCTAAAGGTTCGCCTGAAGAGGGTGTTGGTCGACTAGGGGAGTGGCCACAACATCGTATTGAAAGCGACGCTGGGGGCTCTCGGCATCGACTACTCGGCGCTCTAGACCATCGACACTCCCTTTTACGGTATTGTCCCGGGGAAGGCGTCCCTTCCTCTCAGCACGATCACCCTGCCGATGACGTTCAGTGTTTGGGATAACTACTGAACCGAACACGTCAAGTTCTATGTCACGAATTTTGTCACTGCGTATCACACCTTCCTCGGAAGACCTTCACTCGCATGTCCAAAAGGAGAAAGCAATATGTCCTGATTGGGTCAGAGTTGTTTAGAAGAGCTACATCCACCCGAGTCTTGCTGAGGTGCATCGACAAGGCTGGTGGATAGAAGATCCAGAGGAAATCCATGTCGGCACCTGTGGGAACCACGCCGGGGCTCGTACAATAGTCGGCAAGGCATTATGAGCCAGATTTTATTGGCCGACTGCCAATTCAGATGCTCACGAACTGGTTCGCAGCTGCAAAGGATGTCAATTCTTCACCGACTAGCACCACCTCCCTGCACAAGCTATCGAGACCATCCTATCTTCCTAGCCCTTCGCTTGCTGGGGGCTGGACAAGGTGGGGCCATTGCCGAAGGCACCATAGGGATATGATCACCTTTTGTTGCCATTAACAAAATCTCCAAATGGATTGAGGTCATGCCGTTGAAGACCAGTACAACCAAGAAGGCAATGGAATTCATTGAAGGCATAATCTACCGGGTCAGAGTTTTGAATCAAATCATTACAAATCTAGGGACTTAGTTCACGACCAATGAATTTTGGGATTTCTTCGAAGATCGATGCATTGAAGTCAAATACGCCTTAGTTGCACACCCTCGGGCTAATGGCTAGGTCGAGCGTGCCAACAGAATGATTCTACAAGGGCTTAAAGCAAGAGTGTTTGATCCTCTGCACAAATACGGTGGCCGCTGGATGAAGGAGTTGCCCGTTGTTCTCTGGGGCCTTCGCACGCAGCCCAGCAGGGCAACCGATCAGACCCTTTTCTTCTTGGTGTATGGGTCGGAGGTCGTCCTCCCAGTGGACATGCATCACATAAGCCCAAAGATACTTCAATGTGTTGAAGGCACTACCGAACGTACTCGGGAAGAAGATATCGATAGTCTAGAAGAAGCTCGGTTGGCTGCTTCGATACAGACTGTCCAATACCAGCAAGGCCTTTGTAGGTATCATGACCGGAATGTTCATCAACGCTCTTTCTGAGTGGGTGACCTAGTCCTACACTAAGTTCAATCGGCAATCGGGGCCCACAAGCTCTCGTCTCCCTAGGAAGGACCCTTCATTATCACCGAGGCTACACGCCCGGTTTCCTTTCGCCTGATGCGAGAAGGATGCTAGAAGTTAGTGAACTCTTGGAATATCGAGCACCTCAAGCGATTTTATGCCTGAGCGAGATAAGTCTTTGATATTATTTCAGAAAAAAGATATTTTATTTCATGGATATTACGCTCCACGTGTCTTGATCTCCAACCATTCTAGGCTTGAAGCCACGATCCGCTCTGGCTCGACTACAACGTGATTCGCCAATTGCCTCCCACTATGACTGCGAGGTCATGATCTGCTCTGACCCAGCCTTTGCCGAGATGTAATCGTTCTAGCCTCGAAGTGACGATCCACTCTAGCTCGGCTACAACTTGATTCGCCAACTACCTCCGCTCTAGCTTTGGGGTTATGATCCGCTCTGACTCGGCCTTTGCCGAGATGAACGATCACCACCACTCTAGTCATACAACTATGACCTGCTCTAGCTCGGCTATTATTGGATCGATGGAATGCTGGATTCCTTTTCGCTAGAACTCTCAGAGTTCAAAGCCTACTCAGCTCTCAAGCATCTGTGAGTAAATCACTCTGACTAAAGCAACTATGATCCGCTTTGGCGTAGTCACTATGAAGGGGCTCTAACAAGTACTTATCTTTGACTGACTACCAACGCTTGCCCTTGTGGACACAGTCGGACAAGATAGTAAAGGCCTAACATGAACAAATCTTTATTACATTCTGATGAAATGTACATATATAATGATTTCTTATACTCTATTTTTTATCTACTTAGTAGGATCGTCGGCCAGCCATAGTTCATCAACGGGCAAAGCCGGTCGCTAAGGTCTGGGACGACTTTGATGCCGCCAAGATCAAGCGTCGCGCCCTGAGGGACAGGACACTACTGCCTTGAAAGAACCATTCTGCCCAGTCCATACAAGGACTACATGGATGGCCCTCGAGGCGACAGCGCACCACGAATTCCTAGAAGGCAGTCCAGAGAAGTTATTGTGACTTCTCCAGATCGTCCTGAGCCCCGGCGGAGGCCACGGTCTTCTTCCCTGGTTGCAGTGTGTCAGGGGAGCTGCAACACCATGGCCATGACGAGCACACGTCTACTGGAGGAACAACTAGAGACATCGCTGCATAGGCTCGCCGTGCCCAGGCCACGCTAAGAGATCCGTCGTAAGGTCATCACATGGGCTTGCAGTCCCATATCCAAGACACTGGTGATCTTAAAGAAGGAAAAGTGATCAAGACTCCAGCCATGAAGATTAATGAAGAAATCAACAAGTGAAAAGACCCTTACCCAAAGTCTGGAGGCTCTTGATAACCCTTCAAGAAACCGTCGTGAGAAGCCATCTAGAGGGTAACACCTTCTGATGAAGAAAAGAATCAAGGTAGAGAAGATGATTTATGCCGAGATGTTGAAGAAACTGAAGCCAAAGGGGGACATATTTATAGGCCCAAATAGAAGGCGGAGAGGTGAACCGTCGGCGTACGATTAAAAGCAGAACCCCGCTAATGGCACATTGAGAATCGCTCCGCTAGTCACCGTATCGTGACGGTCAAAATCCCCTACAACGCAGGAGGGATTCGTGTGGGATCGGAATGGCGACTAGAGGGGGGTGAATAGGCGCATCGACACTTTCTTTTGAAGTGATGGCCTAATGAAATCACCCAACGCACCTCTAAAAACACAAATTCAAGTTTCAATTCAAATAGTACAAAAGATAAGCTCAAAACAGATTCAAAAACTCAAAAACAGCATTGTTTCAAGTTTTTAATCAACTAATATCAATTCACTCACACAACCAACCAATTCAAGGTTTTAGAAACAAATCAACTTGTCTCAAATCAATCACACATGAAATTCATGCACTTTTGAATTTTTTCGGACGATGAATAGTGAAAGTAACTTCAATAACATGTATTTGTCAAATTCTAATTCAGATTGCAAATTTCAATTTTCAAGTTAATTTCAGATCAGCATTCAATAATTCAAAACTTGTCAATCATACTAGAACCTGGATTTTCAACAAGCAAGACAATAAATTCAGAATTCTAGAAGTATATCCAGCATTACCTAACTGTTGCAAAACCAACAAAAATGAAACTACTGATTTCAGTACAAAAACTACACTTCATCAAACTCAATTCAAGCATTTAGACTTGATCAGTAGATCAGGAACACATTTCAATCTCAATTCAGATTAGAATTCAGAAAACTTGTATTGCAATCAGAACTGTCGGATGATGAATAGTAGTAAAAGTTTCAACAAATTCAGCAATCACACTTTGAACCCAAATGAGTATTTCAAAAGCAGATTAAAATCAAAACTGAACCAATACTTAAACCTAGCACTTCTAGAAGAAGTAAAATAATATCAGCAAACCCTGTTTCTGAACTAACACAGCTCTTGTATACTATTCATTGTAATGGTTTTCAAGGGATCAAAAAATTCTGATTCTGAATCAAAAAACTGGCTGATACAAACTAGATTCAATCTGAAGAACAGCAAAACAGAGCTCTACTGAAATAGAACACCAGGATTATTTCACAGACTATATCTCACAAGTTATAAACAGAACTGCAATTCACAACAAATAGATGAATCTTAACTAGTGATCTGAAATGATCAAAACAGTTCTAAACCTGAATCTCCCAAAACAGTTTGCTCCAATCAATTACAGAACTAGAAGTTACAAGCACAAATACTATTCTATACTTTGACTTGAAACTGAATAATTTTTCAAAACTCAATCTCATATTAAAACTTGACACATGTGATCTATTAAACTTGACAGTTGCAATCAGAACTGTCGGATGATGAATAGTAGTAAAAGTTTCAACACATTCAGCAATCACACTTTGAACCCAAATGAGTATTTCAAAAGCAGATTAAAATCAAAACTGAACCAATACTTAAACCTAGCACTTCTAGAAGAAGTAAAATAATATCAGCAAACCCTGTTTCTGAACTAACACAGCTCTTGTATACTATTCATTGTAATGGTTTTCAAGGGATCAAAAAATTCTGATTCTGAATCAAAAAACTGGCTGATACAAACTAGATTCAATCTGAAGAACAGCAAAACAGAGCTCTACTGAAATAGAACACCAGGATTATTTCACAGACTATATCTCACAAGTTATAAACAGAACTGCAATTCACAACAAATAGATGAATCTTAACTAGTGATCTGAAATGATCAAAACAGTTCTAAACCTGAATCTCCCAAAACAGTTTGCTCCAATCAATTACAGAACTAGAAGTTACAAGCACAAATACTATTCTATACTTTGACTTGAAACTGAATAATTTTTCAAAACTCAATCTCATATTAAAACTTGACACATGTGATCTATAATCAGAAACCTCAAACTGAACCAAAGTTCAAAGACAAAATCAGAATTACCCACTACTAAGGGCTAAGTGAAATCTGAATTGATTTAGAGAGTGTTGATTCAGACAAACACACATGAACAGATCAATCAAGTCAGTTTAAAGATGGATGAGGAAAAACTTTTCAGCATGAGCAAAAGTATGTGAACAAGTCTAGCTAATCTAGATTTCACTAGAATAGATGCAAAATTGGTTTACCACTTAATCAACAAGATTTTCTCAGATTTTGTTCATCCACATTCAGTCTTGTTGGGGGAAAATATCCCATCTTCGGAGTTATTGCCAAAGCAACATGAAGACAGCCAACCAGTTCGAAGATAGTCCGAAGGTCATCTTCGAAGGTGGCTTGGAACTTCGTTCGGAGTCCGAAGACTGGCATTGGTTCGAAGTATATCTTCGAACCAAAGCCTTCCAGGATCTTTTCTGCCAGCTAAGATGGAAGACTTATCTTCTATCCTATTAGATTAGTCTTTTACCATTTTAGCCCTATTAAGGAAATCAAATAGTTTCCTTAATGTCGGTTGTAATAGAGGGGTAAATAGGTCTTTTCCTTAATGTTTGAGCCTATAAATACCCCCCATTTTACCCTGTAATACGGACCGATTACAAGTGAATCAATACACACTTTCGAACTATTCTAAGCTATTATCCTTTCGGAGGCTTAGAACAGTTTGCTTCGCAAACACTTCGTTTGTTAGTTTCTTTTCTACAGAAACCTGTTAGCGTAATCTTTTACGCCAACAGTTGGCGCCGTCCGTGGGGAACTTAGTCCAAAAAACTTCGTTCTCTACCAACCTCTTGCATCATGCCTCCTAAGCGGAGTGCACCTCGCAATCCCACTCGGAGGTCCTCTCGGATCTCCGGAGAGATACCCTTCGACACAGTTGAAGTCGGAGGGTCTTCGACTATCCCTCCACCTCAAACTCCGCAAGGGGCTTCTATCCCTCGAGGATACGAAACCTCTCCACCAACCCCTTTTACACTCCGACCGCCCGGAGCCACTCTGCCACCCTCCATTCCGATCGGAACTGATCATACCAGTTCTCAAGACCCGGAAGGTCCTTCCGGAGGAGATGAAGATAGCCTTGGAGACATGGCCACTCAAATGGCCAATCTTCAAGCCGAGGTAGCGAGGTGGCGACAGGAGGCTGCGAACAGGCTTCGCCCTCAAGCCACCCCAGCTATCCCCGAAGTGCACGAAGACGACGATCTTGACTATCCCGAAGCCCCGGAGAACGCCTCTTACGACGATGAATCTCCGTTGCATCCCGAGCTTCAGAAGGTTCGCTTCGATCCGAGGTTCAAAGCTTCGAAGCTTAGCAAGTATGCCGGAGACGAAGATCCCAGTGAGTTTGCGCGTTCTTATGCCCTAGCAATCGAGGCTAGTGGCGGAGACAGAGAAACTATGGCAAAGTGCTTCCCGTTAGCCCTCGAAGGAGTGGCGTTGAGATGGTTCTGGTCTTTAAAACCAGGATCAATCACGTCATGGGTGCAGTTGAAGAAGAAGTTCATAAGTAACTTCCAGGGTACCTTCGTGCCCCCCATGTCGACAGGAAGCCTTTTCCAAGTGAAACAGCTCCCCGGAGAAACATTGAGGCAGTACTTCAAGCGCTTCGCTCACACGAAGTCGCAAATTCGGGGGCTGTCCACATCCTCGGTGGTTGATGCGGCTCGGGAAGGCGTCAGTCATAAAGGCCTTCTGGATAAATTGCATCGGAAAAGCATCACCACAGTATCACAGTTGATGTCGTACTTCGAGGAGTACTCGAAGTCGGAAGAAGGTTGGCTTCGGAGAACTACTGCCACTTCGACAGTGTTGACAGAAGTTAAAGCAGAAGTGAAGACTTCGGCTCCGCCGCAAGAGCCAGTCCCCGAAGTGCAACATGATAGAAGAAGAGGGCAAAAGCACCCTCGCTCTGAGGTCTTAAACATTGCACCCCCGCAGAAGTTTGCACCAAGAGCTCCGCAGTCTGCAGGGAACAAGTCCAGCGGCTGGAGGCCGCCAGGGAAAACGGCTGGCAAGGGCCAGACCCTTTTTTGCTGTATTCATGGAGAGAATCGAAGCCATGCAACTGACACCTGCAAGGCTATTCTTACCCTTCGGGGAGAATACTTGGAGAGAACTTCGGGTCGAGGTAGTACCGACCGAAGTCCAGCAGCAGCAGTGCGCTCGGAGCCGGTCCAGGCTGTGGCGCGGATAGAAAATCTTGATGCTGCAAGGCATCCTCCGGTGGCCAATGTTATGCCACCTCCGAAGCAAGAAGAAGGGCAAGATAGAGGGAAGAGAGTAGTTCTCCCTATCTCCGGAGGAGGTACCCTCGGAAGCATGTCCAAGAGACAGCGAAGAGAGTACGTCCGAGAAGTAGGCCACATTGGGACTTCGTCATCTGCAGCTGCAATGCCGGAGTGGTCTCATGTTCCAATATCTTTCTCTGCGGAGGATGCAGCTGGTATCAAGTTCCCGCATGCAGATCCATTGGTTATCACTGCTGATATTGCCGGAACTGAAGTCCGAAGGGTGCTAATCGACGGAGGTAGCTCGGCAGATATCATATTTGTGCAAGCCTTCGATCAGTTATGCATTTCCCGGAAGCATCTCCTCCCAGCGGCTCGTCCCCTGCAAGGCTTCGCAGGACCTCCGCTAGATGCACTCGGCCAGATAGGCCTGGAAGTAACCTTCGGAGAAGGTTTACTAGCCCGAACTGAGGAAGTTATCTTTGATGTGGTAGATGCCCCGTATGCTTATAATGTTATCTTCGGCCGAGGCATGTTGAATCAGTTCGGAGCTGTGGCGCACCACAATTACTTGTGCATGAAGATGCCCACACAATCAGGAGTTCTGACAGTCTTCGGAGATCAAGCCATAGCTCGGAGAGCAGAATATGGTCATGGTCCTCCTCTTGATCCGAGGCAAGTAAACAGTGTCCAAGAAAATGGAGAAATTTTTTCAGCCTCCTCCGAAGCTTCGAAGAAATCGTTTCCAAGACCAAGTCCCGAAGGAGAGATTGCAACGAAGATCATTGTCAAAGATGGTAAAGAATACACTTTTCAGTTTGGTAAAGATTTACCTCCCGAAGTTGCAACTTCCTTGGAAAAGGTTGTAGGAGAAAATTTGGATGTCTTCGCCTGGTCTGACGAAGATATCACCGGAGTCGATCGGGATATTATTGAGCACAGCTTGCTTGTAAACCCGAAGGCCCGGCCTGTTCGACAAGGGCTCCGGAAGATGTCTGCAGAGAGAGCTGCTCTAGCTAAGGACGAAGTTGAAAAACTGTTGAAGGCTGGGATTATCAGAGAAGTGGCCCATACAGAATGGCTAGCCAACCCAGTCTTCGTCAGGAAGAAGTCCTCCGGAAAGTGGCGCATGTGCATTGATTTCACATCTTTGAATAAAGCGTGCCCACGTGACCCCTACCCCATGCCCCGAATTGATCAACTAGTTGACTCCACTGCAGGTTCGGAGTTACTAAGCTTCCTCGACGCGTATTCCGGCTATCATCAAATATGGTTAAAGCGCGAAGATGAAATCAAGACGAGCTTTGTAACTCCTTCGGGAGTCTTCTGCTATGTAAGAATGCCCTTCGGCCTAAGAAATGCCGGGGCTACTTTTTCAAGATTAGTTGCTAAGGCTCTAGGTCATCAACTAGGTCGCAATGTGGAGGCCTATATGGATGATATTGTAATAAAGAGTGCTTTAAAGCACCAACATAGCCTAGACTTAGCAGAAACATTCAATAGCCTTCGGGCATGTGGGATCCGCCTTAATCCCGAAAAATGTATATTCGGAGCTAAGGCTGGAAAGTTGTTAGGGTACTTAGTTTCAAGCAGGGGAATTGAAGCTAGCCCTACTCAAATAACTGCGCTGCAGAAGATGGCTCCTCCGGAGAATGTAAAGCAAGTGCAAAAGCTGACCGGACGTCTGGCCGCACTTAGCAGGTTTTTATCAAGGTCTGCGGAGAGGAGCTTGCCAATCTTTAAAGCTTTGAAAGGGTCCGAAGATTTTGCATGGACACCGGAGTGTCAGAAAAGCTTCGAAGATATTAAAGATTATCTCAGCAATCTTGCTACACTTACGGTGCCTATTGCGGACGAAACCCTACTTCTGTATCTTGCAGCCACAGGCTCAGCAGTCAGCGCAGTCCTTGTCAGAGAAGCTGATATCAATGGGAAGTTGGTCCAAAATCCTGTCTATTTTGTATCCGAAGCCTTGTCAGGAGCAAAGACAAGATACTCCGAACTTGAGAAGTTCGTTTATGCTCTGATAATGGCTTCGAGGAAGCTAAGACATTATTTTTTGGCTCACAATGTAATTGTACCAACTTCGTATCCTTTAGGAGATATGCTCCGAAGCAAAGATTCCACTGGAAGAATTGGAAAGTGGGCAGTAGAACTAGCACCCTTCGGCATATCTTTCCTGGCAAGGACAGCTATCAAATCTCAAGTCCTAGCAGACTTCGTAGCAGAGTGGACTCCACCTGCGAAGTTGACTCCGGAGAAATCAGATGACGGAGTCTGGACTATTTACTCCGATGGGGCTTTCCAAGCATCCGGAGCAGGCATTGGGGCAGTATTAATCTCTCCGTCAGGTCAAAGAGCAATGTACTCCGCAAGACTCAACTTTAAGTCTACCAATAATATAGCGGAGTACGAAGGAATATTATTGGGACTCCGGAAAGCACGTGCTCTAGGGGCTACAAGAATAGTTATAAAAACAGATTCTCAGATAGTAGCAGGGCACGTAGACAAAAGTTTTCAAGTCCGACATCCACAGCTTGCAAAGTACTTGGAAGAAATTCGCAAGATCGAAGCACATTTCAAGGGTATTTCCATTCGGAGTATACCAAGAGCTGAAAACGTGCAAGCGGACATTTTAGCGAAGGCTGCTGCCGGAGCTGTGGATGTGCCTGACGAAGCTTTCTATGAGGAGCTCAATATACCTTCGGTGCCACAAGTTGCTTCTGCAGAGATTCTCTGCATTCCTAGTGCAGATTGGAAGGATTCAATCATAGAACTCTTGCAAGGAGGAACAAATTTGCCCGAAGAGCCCCAATTGTCAAGATTAAAGCTCAGAGCAAGAAACTATCAGCTAATCAACGGTATATTATACAAGGCCGGAGTATGTTCCCCTCTACTCCGATGTATATCTCAAGCCGAAGGCCAAGAAATTCTTCGAGAAATTCACGAAGGCCTTTGTGGAAGTCATTTAGCCCCTAGAGCTCTGGCAGGAAAAACACTTCGCCAGGGGCTTTATTGGCCCACAATAACAGCTGATGCGGAGAGCTTGGTCCGCACTTGTCAAGGATGCCAGTGGATGGGTCGACGGAGTCATCGCCCACCAACAGCTCTTCAAGTCATTGCTCCGGTATGGCCTATGGCCAGATGGGGTATGGATCTAATTGGTCCCTTTCCGTTAGCAAAGGGAAATCTGAAGTTCGCAGTGGTAGCTATTGAGTATTTTTCTAAGTGGGTCGAAGCAGAGCCCTTAACAGCTATCACTTCGAATAATGTACAAAAATTCTTCTGGAAAAACATTATTTGCCGGTTCGGAGTGCCTAGATATCTCACAGTTGATAATGGAACACAGTTCGACGCAGAACCCTTCAGGAAGTTTTGCGAAGACTTAGGCATTCAACTATGTTTTGCTGCAGTGAGACATCCTCAGTCAAATGGAGCAGTTGAGCGAGCCAATGGAAATATCTTATCAGGGCTAAATCGAAGAATAGTAGGATTATCAAAGGGACTGTGGACCGAAGAGCTTCCGAAGATTCTGTGGTCCATTCGGACTACGCAAACAAGGTCCACAGGTTTTACTCCGTTCAGACTACTATTCGGAGATGAAGCTATGACTCCAACGGAGCTCAAAGGAGGATCACTTCGCAGCACCGAACCAGACATAGAAGAAGAAAGACAAGCTTCGTTAGATTTGTCAGAAGAGACAAGGCTTCGAGCTGTAGCTAATTTATCAAAGTATCATCAGCAGACGAAGACTTGGTATGACCCGAAGGTTAAGCTCAGCGAGTTAAGACCGGGTCATCTTGTTCTACGAAGCATTATAGCACCAGGGAAGTTAGGCAATAAATGGGAAGGTCCATATCTAATCGTCCGCTCGGGGCGCCCTGGTTCATTTAAATTAGCTAATTTAGAAGGTGAAGAGTTAGCACACACTTGGCATGCGGAGCACCTAAAGCGATACTTCGCATAAGGGCTCCTTGTAATTCGCTTGTAATCACCTCTAAATTAATAAAGCATACATCCTGTAGCGTTACCTTCCCCTTGACACTCCTAGTCTCCCGAGCGGACGCGCTGGGACAGAAGTCGTTCGAGAGGGAAGTGTATTAAGCAGGGCTGTATTTCCGGACTTCGAACCTTTAAAGTCGAAGCCTCCGGCGTGGGGGCTGACATAATCCGGAGCCCAGGCCATCGGCTTGTAGGCATCCGTAAAAGAGCCCAAAACCACACTCTACGGAGTCCAAGCTTCGGCTGGTAGACTTCCGTAAAAAGAGCCGAAGGTGGCCAAAATCTGCGGAGTCCAAGCTTCGGCTGGTAGACTTCCGTAAAAAGAGCCGAAGGTGGCCAAAATCTGCGGAGTCCAAGCTGCAGCTTGTTAGACTTCCGTAAAAAGAGCCGAAGGTGGCCAAATTCTGCGAAGTCCAAGCTCCGGCTGGTAGACTTCTGCAAAAAAGAGCCCAAGTGGCCAATTTCTGCGAAGTCCAAGCTCCGGCTGGTAGACTTCTGCAAAAAAGAGCCCAAGTGGCCAAATTCTGCGAAGTCCAAGCTCCGGCTGGTAGACTTCTGCAAAAATAGCCGAAGGTGGCTACAATTTCTGCGAAATCCAAGCTCCGGCTGCTAGATTTCCGCAAAAAACAGCCGAAGGTGGCTAAAGCAAAACAGCATTAAGCCATGAGCTTCGAATGACTGTTCATATACGTCCAAAGTGACAAATTTTTAAAGACACTAAAGTGTCCTGAAAGTTATCTCAATTGATTTCTTTCATGAAATAAACAAAGGTACCAAGTTACCATTCTTCAGACTACAGATAGTCGAAGACATTTCATAAGATTTCAAAAGATCTTTAAATGACAGAGGGGCTCCGAACCCCCAAAAAATTGTACTCCGAAGTTTTTTCTTTGCGCATAACCATCTTCGAATACAGTTCGAAGCTGCTTATACCCAAAGAGGGGCTAGTAAATATGGAGACAATTTTAAATCGGCATTCATTATCAAAACAAATGTATTTACAAATTACATCATGAAAAATTGGTATCTATACCAAGAAGGAATCGGAGACCTCTTCGGTCCCGAGAGCTAGGGGTGGAACGACTAGTTCCAACATCGGAAGTTCTAAGAACTTTACGTTTAACTCTCTTCCTCCCCTTCGAAGCTCTAAAATCCTTCTGTTCTTGTTGAAGCTCGGCCCAAGTTCGAAGCCGCTCGGGGCTTCTCTCCCAGCTTCTAAGATCTTCAGATCTTTTATTTTGGGCTTCACCTTCGTCTTCGGACCAATTAGTGTCTTCAGAAGACGAGGTGTTTGCGTCGCTCTCTTTATCTTCCTCTTTAATATAAGACATTATGTCTTTGATTACTTCGGGCGCAATAACGCCGGAGTCATCTCGAGGGATAAGAAATCGAGGACGCTTATAACTCTTTAGAAGTTCGAAGGTGTTCCACAGTGAGCGAAGTTCGCTGTTAAGCTCTAACACTTCGATATCTTCCATAAGAGGCAAAGCCTAAAAATATGACAAACAAGATTTTCATTGATAAATATTTACAAGCATCAGCTTTACATAATCAAAAAATCCTAAATGATCCTAAACCTGCGGGTCCGGAGGAGGCTGACTGCTCGAAGCTTGACTCCGAACTTGCTTTTGGCGTTGGCCTTCGTCAATCCAAGCCTTGATCGCAGATCGACCTTCGGCTCTCCATGAAGTCTGGAAGGCTCGCCAAGCAACAGCTACACCTTCGGAAGGTTTTAAAAGTCGGTCGTCGTCGAAGGTGATGGAGCCCTGTGCGCTCGGAGTGATGGATCGGCCCAAATCCTCGTAGTAGCGAAGTATTCCAAGGGCAGACACTTGTCCGGAGAGTTCTCCGTAACGTATGCCTGCCGTCTTCATTTGCTTCGCTGCTCCTTGGATCCTCTTTAGCCGGCGCAGCAGAGTTACATTGTCATCCGAAGGTAGTGATCCAGTAGTACCGAAGTACTCCAAGACACCTAACATTTGTTCGATGACCTCCGAAGCCACCTTCTCGGACTTAACCTTTTCTTCAGTAAGCATATCCTTGGCCGAAGTTGTTTCAGCTAAAACTCCGGAGATTCGAGCGTTCTCCGTAGTCAAAGCATTCTTTTGAGTTCGGAGTTGGCCAGCCTCTTCTTGTAGCCTTACAAGTGCGGAGTCCTTCGCAGCATCCTCCGTCCGCAGTCTTTCAATCTCCGCTCGAAGCACAACTCTTTCTGCTTCGAGCTCTTTCCTTGCAGCTTCCAAACTTTGCCTAGCCCTTCGCTCTGCTATTATACATTGTCCATTTGAGATACTCGACCTTCGGAGAAGTTAAGATTTCTTTGAAGAGTTTCGTTCTCTTCCCGAAGTTGAGCAATTTCGTTTTCATTCGACAAAGCTGCAGCGCGGGCTAAGACTGCTTGCTAAGAAAAAGAAAAAACGAGAATAAGAAATTATTCATATATAATTCATTATTTGGTTCGAAGATGCTTTATACCTGATAAGCTGCTCTTTCCACAGCAAGGTTAAGCTCCGAACCCTTCACTCTGCTTAAACGGGCTACCAGTTCTGTTTCCCCGACTTGGCGACTGGCTTCACCCAAAGGTTTAACCCAAGTCCCAAGTCCGGTTTTCTCCTCCAAAAAAGGAGTTAAGAGAGGAACCAGTTTCGAAGCTTTTTGGTCAGCCCTGCTTAGCGAAGGGTCCGGAGGTTTCTTCCGAGGCCCTTGGAACTTCAGAAGATGGCCCCCCCTCAGTCGATTCACTTTCGTCCGTTGACTCAGATGAAGTCGATCCTTGAGCTGGGAGGGGCTCGATATGTCTTTTTCCTCTTCCAGGCCCCGGTAGAGCAACTCCCGGTTGCGGCCCCGAAGTTGTCGAAGGTCTTAGAGTTGTATCTTCGAGGGATACTTCGACAACAGGAGGCTCTGAAAAACCAAAAATATTACACATTGTATAATTTTGCAAAAATTGATAAGAATTAAGTAAAATTTACCTTCGATATTCTCTGGAATATCGATCACCGGACTGATCGGGGGATCATAAGTGTAGTCCTCATCCGAATCAGCCGCTAAATCTTGGGCTACAGGAGCATCGTCCTGTAGAACCCTCGTTACTTCTTCGAGAATCGAAGCCATAGTGACTTCGACTCCCCCTTCATCCACTGAAGCTCCGGCCTGAGCTGTGTCTTCCTGAACTACCGAAGTCATTGGTTGATCAACATTGTCTCCAGACTCCGGTATGTTCGCAGGCACTTCGGCCTCATTCACACCCATAGGGGCTTCGTTTTGTTCTCCCTGGGTATCCGGAGCTCTTACTTCTTCGATGTTGGCTTGAGGCTCCGGAATACCTGCATTGTCTTCAATATGAATACTTTGTTGAGAGGCATCTTCGTTAATTAATCTTGCTAGTAAAGTACCTTCGTCTTCTTTAGAGCTAGAAACCGAAGCTCTTGAGCTCGAAGGTGCGAGGTTTTTCGGCTTCCGAGCCACCTTCTTCGTCGGAGTCTTTGCGGAGCTAGAGGCTCCAGCTTCGGCTACTCTCTTCTTGGGTCCTTTCTCTTGAGGCACCCAGTCCATCAGAGGGGGTGGAGTTAACTCCAACATTCCCCATACTCTGTTAAAACGCTCCCAACTTCCGACTAATTTGATTCGCCATTCCTTTTCTGACGGAGTTGGAGCACCCAAGATCTTCTCCGAAGCCCTTATAATTTGCTCTGAAGTAATAGGGGCTGAAGAAGCTAAAAAAATAAACTCAAGTTAATCTTTCTTCGAAGTAAATATGTATTATGCATGTTAGTTTCGAAGTTACCTGCAGGGCTCGAAGTATAGTTTATCTTGCGAAGACCGCCTTCCGAGTCATCTTCGAAGGCGATAGGCCAGTTGGCCATCAACGGAGAAATTTGAAGTCCGATGAACTCTTCGGCTAAGTCTCGCATGCTCAACCTTTTACTGATTTTCTGAAGCAAGTTGAGGCGAGCTTCGAGTTGACCTTCGTCAGGTTGCACTAAGGCTTCCTTCCGAAACTGGATTTCCTTGAGGGGACCAGCCAGAGGACTACCCACTCCGACTTCAGCATAAAACCACCTCAGAACCCAATCGGTGTACCATCTAGCATTGATGGCCTTGGCAGGGAATTGCAGTGCATATTCATCACGAAGCCTAAAGTTGATGCTTCCAAAGAAACTACTACCTTCTCACCTCCGGAGCCTACGAAGGTCTTTGGCTGACAAGTCGCTCTATGCAACGCAGCGAAGATTTCAGCCCTCCCCTCACAACCTTCGGCTCTTAGTGCCCATTCGAAGATGGCCAGTCTGGCTACAGCATTCGGAGATAGTTGGGGGAGGGTTACATGAAACAACTCAAGGACTTCGGCTAAGAAATCTACAGCAGGGAGACCCAAGCCTGCTTCGAAAAAAGCTTCGAATACTACAACTTCTCCGGGTCTTGGTGATGGGATTGCTTCTTTGCCTGGTTTTCGAACCATTACCCCATTGCTAATCTTACCCCCTGCTGTGATTGCCAAGGACTCTCTTTTGCAGGTCGAAGGTCCCAATTCAAAGGACTGATCCAAATATTTAGTCGATGGAGGGCACAGACCTTGGTCATCTGGGATTTGGGGATTTCTCCCTCCTGCCGCCATGGACATTGCCGCCTGCATCGAGGGTGCCGCCGCCAATGTTGCCGCCGCTGCTGCTGCGGCTGCCTGCTGCCGAGCCAAGGTCGAAGGCGGCGCGGATCCTTTGGTCTTCACCATCGCGATTGCCGGATCAACTTAAGAGAATGGGAACTAGGGCTCAAGAACTTGAAAGTTAGGGCTCAAGAACTCAAGAACTCAAGAACTCAAAAGGCTTTTGACTGGGAGCGAACGGTGAAAAGGTAATCGAGTAAGTTCCAGAGTTCTTTATTTATAACCCAAAACTTTCCGTTTGTTACCGTTTAGGCTCTGCCCTTTCGCATTCCCGCCTGTTATTTTCCTCCGAAAATAACGCCTCATATAACTCCGTTAGAAACAGAAACTAACGGTTACATTTTCTAAGTCTAAAAAGACTTTCGAACTTCCTGAGTCAGTTCTAAGATAGTTCGAAAAGTAATTACCTTATGACTGATTCGAAGTTCATATCTTCATGTATTTCGGAGATAAAACAAAAATCAATAACCCCTATGATTGGTTATCTTTTCTTTCCGTATACTGCTCTCCTAACGTTACAGGTCGAACGGAGAAGCGTATTCGAGGGGCTACTGTTGGGGGAAAATATCCCATCTTCGGAGTTATTGCCAAAGCAACATGAAGACAGCCAACCAGTTCGAAGATAGTCCGAAGGTCATCTTCGAAGGTGGCTTGGAACTTCGTTCGGAGTCCGAAGACTGGCATTGGTTCGAAGTATATCTTCGAACCAAAGCCTTCCAGGATCTTTTCTGCCAGCTAAGATGGAAGACTTATCTTCTATCCTATTAGATTAGTCTTTTACCATTTTAGCCCTATTAAGGAAACCAAATAGTTTCCTTAATGTCGGTTGTAATAGAGGGGTAAATAGGTCTTTTCCTTAATGTTTGAGCCTATAAATACCCCCCATTTTACCCTGTAATACGGACCGATTACAAGTGAATCAATACACACTTTCGAACTATTCTAAGCTATTATCCTTTCGGAGGCTTAGAACAGTTTGCTTCGCAAACACTTCGTTTGTTAGTTTCTTTTCTACAGAAACCTGTTAGCGTAATCTTTTACGCCAACAAGTCTCTCATACAAACATTCAGCAGGACAAAATACCATGGTTCATGAGGTACTGAATTCATATAAGACTAGAGACTACATCAAGAAATTCATGTAAAAGTTTAACCGATTCAATCATCAAGACACTTCTGTATATATATATTCAATCACAAACAGAGAGAATCATACTAAAACTCATCTCAAATCATCAAGCAATTTCAGAAAATTTGAAGAGAACCTGACCTGACAAATTGCTGAGAGCTTCACGCTTCTGGACGGTGAACAGATGTCCCGGAATCCATCTAGCTCTTCCGGCAATCAATGCAAAGAATTGTTCACGGTAATGAAATCATCCGAGAGAAATTTTTCTTCGTTTGAAGCTAGCTTTTGCTGTGTCAAAAAGTTTGTTTCATTTGATTTGGAATGTTCACCTCGGTTGACAGCAGGGAGGGGGATACAATATCCTACCTGCCCACATTGTAGAAGGCCTATTTTTCATTCAGCCCCCTAGAAATACTCTATTTACAAATCTGAAAATAAAAACTAGAAATACCCTATTTTACTCTAGAAGAATACTACAGATGACCCCTCTTTATAATATTTTCAGATATATATACTCCAAAAATACTCTAAAAAGTACACACTATGACACTAAAAAATTTAACTAAAACTTGACACTATTTTATTGAAATAGTAAAAACATTAAAATTTCGACGATTTTTAGCGAAAACCGACAAAGCCTCTCCCGATCATCGATGCCCGTCGCTAGTCCGCGAACTCGACCGCCAGCAAGTCTCTCTCACTCTTGATCCCTCGAGCCGCCTTGTCACTTGCACTGGCTTCCCTTTCGCTAACTTGAACGATGCTTCATCTCGATCAATCTCCAACTCGATGTCTTGTTCGACCTCCATGCGTACATCCGACTCCATTCTCGACTTCGACTAACACCCTCGACCATCTGGCATTAGACTCCCCGTCTAACCCTGATCTCGTGCCATCGATAGTTGATGAGTAACTTCAGCCTGCACACATGATACAAACACAGACACACACACCAACTCCAAAACATCCAGACTCAACTCATAAATCCAACGTGTCAATAACTCATCATTCCATTGAACACTAGTGACACACCTCACTATGTTCCTCAATGTCCTCCTTGATGAGTGCATTGACAACACAAGATCAAAACAGAGTAAAGAGTAGTTCAGCACACAAGTGACCATGAAAGCTCTAAAGAGAGCAAAAATGAGAAAACATGTCACTTGCCAAATGATAAAGCAACACAAAAGCTCAAAAACTCCGAAAGATCACACAAAGCTCCAAATCCTCCAAGCACTCTCCCCCTTTGGCATTGCAGACATCAAGATAGCCCCATGAGTCGAGAGAGTAAACTAACCATGCAATGCTTCCAAAGTATGAGAAAGTCTAATTATAGTACAAGTACTCCTTGTGACACAATCTGTCCTGACTAAACTGCATGGCAAGCTTTGAATGACCATAATCTAAATATCCATATGAGCAAGCAGTTTGAAGTTTAAGCAAACAAAAGCATCACTACCTAGACTAGTGAACTAGACATGGCAAGGTAAGAAGCACAAAAGCTAGTCACAAACCAACTCGAAAAGCATATCCCACTACAAGGAGCTGCAGTAAACTTGATATTCGAGTAAAGTAAACTTTTTATTCCATTTTTTTTAATGCCAGGGGTTATTTGCATGTCAACCTTATGCTAACCGATCAAGCCAAGCCTAGGATAAACCATCAGAGGCTTAAGGCATTGATCTTGGTATACACTCAATGTCCCAATTCAAGCCAAAGTGCAATGGAATGCAGTCCAGAACAAAGTAGTGCGACTATGCAAACCCACCTGGATCTTTTCAGTTTTCTCAACACTTAAGCACTTTTGATTCATTTTCAACATTTTCATCATTTTTTCAATTTTGCATTTTTTTTATATTTTAGAAAACATGATCATGTTGCATATGAGCATCCAAGTGACAAGGACAAAGCTATCAAGTAAGAAATGAATAGCAAAAGCACCATAGCCTATTCATGCTAGAAACCAGACTTGGTAGTGACCATTTTCAATTTCAAAATGAAAAGCCATGCTGAACACATATAGATAGATGAGTTCATTCTAAGCATGATCAAACAGTGAAAGCAGGACAGTATCGTAAAGTGCACACACAAGTCATGTACATGTAAAAGCAATTAATCATATTTTAGAAGCATATGCATATGAACAAAACTCCCCCTCACATGATGCCATAAGGATGACAAACGCCAAGCTCTCCCCTCCAAAATGCAAAGAGAGAAGCATCGAGAGGCTTGGTGAAAATATCTGCAAGTTGGTTTTGAGTGTCAACAAACCGCAATTCAATATCGCCCTTTTCATTGTGATCTCTCAAAAAGTGATAACACACATCAATGTGTTTGGTCCTAGAATGTTGTACTGGCTTGTTTGCTAAACTGATTGCACTTGTATTATCGCAAAAGAGTGGAACACGTGAAAACTCCAACCCAAAGTCCCGCAAAGTAGAAACCATCCACAAAATCTATGCGCAATAGCTAGCGGTAGCTACATATTCAGCCTCGACTGTAGACTGTGCAACGCTAGACTGTTTGCGTGAAGACCAACACACAAGAGAAGATCCAATAAAATGACACGTTCCAGATGTACTCATATGATCAATACGGCAACCAGCAAAGTCAGCGTCAGAAAAACCTCGCAAACATAATGAAGATGATGCAAAATACAAAATACCGAATTCAAGAGTATGCTTGAGGTACCTTAATATGCGTTTGACAGCTTGACGATGTGATGCCCTGGGAGAAGCCTGAAAACGAGCACATAGACACACAACAAAGTGTATGTCCGGCCTCGTAGCCGTCAAGTACAGGAGAGAGTCGATCATGCTATGGTACTCCTTCTGGTCCACCTCTTCTCCGTCTTCATCTGAATCAAGAGCAATATTAGAGAGAGTGAAATTTTCATTAATTTTGATCATACCTTTGCCCTTCACTCTGTTTTTGCGATTGTTTCCAAATGTGATGCTCTCGCACTACCTGGCTAAGGTGAAACTGGAGAACCATAAAGATTTCTCGGTCATGTGTCATGAACACCCAGAATCAAAGATCCACTTGTCCTCCAGCCTCCCATGACTCCCCTAAGTAGAGAAGTAAAATCTCAAGTACTCAGCGATGGGTTTAGAGATAAGATGCTTAGGTATCCAGCGCTAAACAAACCGATAAGTAGATAAAGTAGGAGAGTGTGTGTGATGAGAACCATACTGAACATGTGGTCTCCTTGCAATTCGCTGAGGTCTCCTAAATAATTAGGACCAAAATGCCTGTGTGGTCTATCATCATACGATGTATGATATACACCACGATGGGCATAGCCACTCATATAGATGTAAGGAGCCGCATAATCAGTATGAGCATTATAATCATAGTCATGCATATCAAATGAAGGATGAGAATGTAAAGCATAAGCACGACGTTCATCTTTCATGCATCTATAGCAAAAACCAATCAAGTGTCCTACACGATGACAATAAGTGCAGTGGAAAACTTTCTTTGGTGTAGGTTCGTGGGTTTCTGGCGCAAACCTCACAGTTTTCCTAGCTTTTTGCTTTGAGTCTGTCTTGAGTGAAGAAATGATTATCTTTTTGGGTTGGGTATGGTCTTTGGTTTTTCGTGGTGTGTCTAACTGGGCTCTCTCTTTCTCAAGGGTAGTAGGTAGAGTGAACACTGTTTGGCTCGGGGTACTAGATGAATTCCTCTCATAACCTAACCCAAGAGCTAACCCTGCCCTGTCAGCGCACATTTTAGTTTTATCCAAAAGCAGATCCATTTTCCCTTTCCCCTCTATGCATCTATCTACCATAGAAAGCAGATAATCATTCTCACACTTCAGCTTCTCTCCTTACTCTCTAGCAAAGCTGAGTTGATCCTTCAGGATAATGCAGGTGGGACAAGCCGGCTGGACATCCTTAGAACACTCAGCACTCTCCAATCTAGCCTTAAGCTCATAGATATGTTTATCTCTCAGACTAACACTCTCAATCAAAAGGGTGCAATTTAAGCATTCATCGATGGCATCAGTACTAGACTCCACCACCATTAGTTGCTTCTGAACATTTTCAAGTTTTTCAATGTTTTTAGCATGAATCAGACGCAACTAAGCAAGTTCATCCATCAAAATAAGACATGACTCACAATCAGCAGTTTTAGATTTAGATTTCAGTAAAGCAAGTTCAATAAACATCGATTCAATTTTAAGCTTTTGTTCTTTTCTTTCTTTAGCAGCAAGTTTGAGCAATCTATCTTGTGAAATCATTGCATCATGTAATTCATCGTTTTGCACAAGTAATTCATCAAGAGATAGACTAACCTCAGATATGTTGGGTTCATTGCTACTTTGCTTGCCATTGGCCATGAAGCAGAGGCCGTTGAAGTCCATCATCTTTTCTTTCTTCTCATCATACTTGTCTGGTTCATCTTCATCATAACTAGGATCTTTGCTCGAGGTGTTGTCGACGTCGCTGAGTGCTGCCACGAAAGCTCAAGCCATTCTTTTCGCCACCTTTCCTCTTTTGCCTTTGTAGAATGGTTTTTTATCTTTTTTCTGATACTTTTGTTCACGTTCATTTTTGGCTTTTAGTTTTGGGCAATTGGCTTTAATGTGATTTAGGTCACCACACTCGAAACACCCTCGAGAGACTCCTCTCCTCTGATCTCTCCTATCATTATAGAATGGAGTGAACTTTTTGACTATAAGAGCAAGCTCTTCATCGTCTAATGTGTCCACTTGCTCCTTTGTGATAGAGACCAAAGAAGACAAGTCAAATCCCCCAGAAAAAGCACACACGCCAGACATGCTACCTCCTGATGAGGTGCCACTGCCGGAACCAGAAACTAATGCCATGGATTGTGGCAAAGAGCTCCCAATCCTAGAACGAGATGACTTGGCGATCTCGGTGGACTTAAGCTTACTGAAAAGTTCATCGCATGTCAAAGTATCAAAGCTCACAGATTCTTCAATGCTTGAGATCTTAACTTCCCATATGCTACGATCCAAAGCATAGAGAAGTTTGATCGCTCGGTCATGATCTTAGTAAGCTAGCGTCCTAGTTGAGCGCAAGTTACTAACAATGCCATCAAATCAAGCAAACAAAGCATCAACAGATTCGCCAGGGCCCTGCACGAACATTTGGTATTCTTGATTATACGTGCTCTGCCTCCTAGCCTTAATCTGTGATGTGCCCTCATGAAAGGTACTCAATGTTGACCAAATCTCTTGAGCAGTACGAAGGTGCTGGACCCTATCGAACTCATTGTGACTCAGACTGATAAAAAGAAAGTTTCTAGCCTTGCTATTACATTCATATTGAGCCTTCTCAGTCTCTGAGGTACGAGTTTCAGGAATCAAATACTGGGATGCAACAATATCCCATATCGCACTTCCTTGGCTTAGCAAGTAAGCCTCCATGCACACCTTCCAATAGGCATAGTCTCGACCATCAAACATAGTGATCTTGGTGTTCTTATCCATGTCGCCACAAGGATCACAACTGGTAAAGGTCAACTCGTGAACAAATCGGCTCTGATACCAATTGTGGGATCGGAATGGCGACTAGAGGGGGGTGAATAGGCGCCTCGACACTTTCTTTCGAAGTGATGGCCTAATCAAATCACCCAACGCACCTCTAAAAAACAAATTCAAGTTTCAATTCAAACAGTACAAAAGATAAGCTCAAAACAGATTCAAAAACTCAAAACAACTTTGTTTCAAGTTTTTAATCAACTAAAATCAATTCACTCACACAACCAACCAATTCAAGGTTGTAGAAACAAATCAACTTGTCTCAAATCAATCACACATGAAATTATGCACTTCTGAATTTTTTCGGATGATGAATAGTGAAAGTAACTTCAATAACATGTATTTGTCAAATTCTGATTTAGATTGCAAATTTCAATTTTCAAGTTAATTTCAGATCAGCATTCAATAATTCAAAACTTGTCAATCATACTAGAACCTGGATTTTCAACAAGCAAGACAACAAATTCAGAATTCTAGAAGTATATCCAGCATTACCTAACTGTAGCAAAACCGACAAAAATGAAACTATTGATTTTAGTACAAAAACTACACTTCATCAAACTCAATTCAAGCATTCAGACTTGATCAGTAGATCAGGAACACATTTATATCTCAATTCAGATTAGAATTCAGAAAACTTGTATTGTAATCTGTTGACGCAGAAATGCGCCAACGCACTTGGGCCGGTTCGATGTCCAAAAGTATCACAACGATACTGACGTCGTGTTCCGACTACCCTAGATAGTGACAAGGGATTTGGAGTCGCCAGGCAATCAGATAAATAATTAATATTTTAATCCAATTGGCCAAAAAGTATTAGTAACAATGTGAACACGAACAAAATGACCAAAATACCTAGAATCGGCCAATTCGAAGGCCGGTTCGGAGTTACAGTGGAGTCTGGTCCGAAGGGTCGTTGGGACCCCTTTGGCCTCAAGCCTGGTCAAACCGAAGGTATAACCTCGGTCGGACCGAAGGTTGCGAAGTGGCTCCGAGCGAAGTCCCGAAGGTTGGCTGCAAAGTAAACTCCGGCACGGTGCGGGGGGCTCCGGTCGCACGAATGAAGTCTCCCTAGTTAGACCGACAAAGTAGGCTTCGGAGTGCGCGGGCTCCTGTGCGTAAGGCTCCGGCGAAGAACTTCGGCGAAGGGCTTTGGCGCAGTGCGGAGTACCTCGGTCGGACCGGTAGGGTACCTTTGGTCTGATCGGCCGTTGCTGACAACAGCCTGACGAAGGGCTCCGGTCAGACCGGTATCTCAACGCCGGTCGGACCGAAGTAACAGATCCAATCTGCTAGACCTCGTTAACCTTAGAAATAATATTCAATCACCTCCAAACTTCACAGAGATGTTTAGGAAGGCAATTGATCTGCAAAAACAGTAAGAGATCAAACAAAATTCGGCTAGAGGGCTGAAATGCCGAATAGGGCGATAAAAACCGATAAAAGGATAGCAATCTGTTAAGTGGATTAACGGGAGGTTCACAAGTGAACCAGTAAGGGGTACCATGATTACATATGCGGCATACAGAGGGCTTTCAAGCAAACCCATGAAGATGTGGAAAGTAGCGAAAACAAATGCGATTCAAAGCTAGGGCTTTGGATTTGTGTATTGGAGAGAACCCTTGAATCGGCCTTGCCCCTAGTATTTATAGGGGATGGGCTGGTTATCCCTAGCTAGGGATAGAGTTAGATGCGTCCAAAACCATGTTGAGATAAGTTTTGGGTGAAAACACCTCGAATCCTACTCGGATCCATAATCTGGACCCTGGCCAGTCTAACCGAGCCCATGGGTCCGGTCTGACCGGACCTGGACGGTTAGACCAGCCTACCATAGCTGATCAGACCGGCCTTTGCCAAGTTTGACATATTTTCGGTCAAAAAAATACTATTTTTCAGTATTTGCCTAGTTTGACCATTAATGCCATTTTTTGCTATTAACACATGCCCCCTGCCTTTTAGCAAACTTAGTGAGCTAAAAGCACTACGGGCCTTGGGCGATACTTGTAATATCGGCCTTTTAACACTTCAAGCGTTTTGCCACACACTTGGGAAGTACTTTTTTAAATATCTACCATTCAAAGCCCTTCGAAATCGCTCTCCTTGTAAAGATTCTAGGACATATGCATTGCCTGTAGCGATTCTGACTACCTTAAAAGGTCCTTTCCCAACTAGGTGACCATTTACCGAATTTTGAACTCCTAGTGCCTAATGGAAAAATCGTCTTCCACACCAAATCACCGATTTGAAATGATTTTTCCTTGACCTTCTTGTTGTAGGCCCTAGCTACTCTTCTTTTATCTTTCTCTATTGCCTCTAGAGCCTTCATCCTCTTATCGGTCACCTCTTCTAAATTATCCTTTAGAAGCGTGTCATATTCATCGACCAATAAGCTATCTTGCTTAAGAAATCTAAGTGGGCCAAGATCAACCTCTACTGGTAGAACGACTTCTTGTCCATATACTAACTCATATGGACTGACTTTAGTGGCACCGTGCTTTGTAACTCTACTAGCCCATAGAGCTTCGGAAAGTACCTCATGCTACCTTTTTGGAAACTCTTCAATCTTTTTCTTGATTAATTTAATCACAGTTTTGTTACAAGACTTGGCCTGACCATTGGCCTGAGCATAATATGGGGAAGAGTTTACCAATTTGACCCCATAGTATTCGGCAAAGTCTCTCACCTATTTAGCAACAAATGAAGTACCTTGGTCCATAGTGAGTGTTTGGGGAATGTCGAATCTGTGTATAATCTGTTTCAAGATGAAATCAATTGCCTCGTTGTGAGTCATGTTCTTGAGAGGCATGACCTTAATCTATTTGGTGAAGTAATCTGTTGCCATCAACATGAACCGATGCCCTTTCGAAGATGGAGGATGAATTTGGCCAATGAAGTCTAAACTCCATCCTCGGAATGGCCATGGTTTGATAATAGGATTAAGCACCGACGTGGGTGCTAGCTTAATATTTCCAAACTTTTGACATGTTTCGCATCCTCTATAGTATCTAAAATAGTCTTCAGTCATAGTCGCCCAATAAAAACCTGCCCTTTTGAGCATCCAACTCATCTTCGGGGTCGACTGATGAGCACCGCAACGTCCTTCATGTACTTCGCCTGCAGCAACTCTAGCTTGATCGGGGTCTAAACACTTCAAAAGTACTCCATCGATAGTCCGGAGATACAACATATCATCGAGCAAAACAAATTTGAAATCCTGTCGCCGAACCTTTCGATAAACCTTTTGGTTGGATTTCTCAAATATTGGACGATTGGGATCCTCCAATCATCCTTACTGACCAAAGGAGCAATGGATAAATTCCCACTAGAACTGGCCTCAATATTTACCATTTGGACCTGCCCCCCGAGCACTAAACCTTCCTGACAACAGTCGGTTGGACCGGCCATGTTGGCCAGTTCAACCGACTGTTGTCGGTTTTCTGGCACAGTTCGGTCTGACCGTCCTAACATGGTCGGTCAGACCGGGTAGGCAAGGGCGGTCGGACCGTTCTCACA
Source organism: Zizania palustris (assembly GCA_019279435.1). Classification (NCBI taxonomy): domain Eukaryota; kingdom Viridiplantae; phylum Streptophyta; class Magnoliopsida; order Poales; family Poaceae; genus Zizania; species Zizania palustris. The sequence continues at coordinate 49,396,171 of JAAALK010000284.1, forward strand.
AAGCCGATCAGACTAACAGTAGTACCCTCAGGTGTTACATCATCTTCAAACATCGACCTTTCCCGTGTGCAGAATTTACCTCTCCTAATTTGATAGCCTGATGCTTGTTGAGCCAAGTCATTTGCAAGTGAGTTGGCCTCTCTAGACACATGAGTAATCTCAAAATCATTAAAGGTAGAAATTAAGTCTAAAAACTTATCCAAGTAGCTATTGAGCAACCCGTTAAAAAATTGAGCAAGCTTGGCTACTTGTTGCACGACTAATAAAGAATCACCATATGCATGAACATATTTCACACCCATGGAGTTTAACAACTCAAGACCTAGCAATAGGGCTTCGTATTCGGCTTGATTATTAGTTGAATAAAATTCCAGACGGGCCGAGGTTTCAAAGTGTATACCACTTGGTGATACGAGTACCACTCCAACACCTTGGCCATTTTTGCAAGCCGAACCATCGAAGTAAAGTTTCCATGGTAATACTTCAATCAAAGCGACTTTATCGCCCCAATTGACATCTACGTGGTGATCCACTATAAAATTAGCAATGACTTGGCCTTTCATTGCTTTCAACGGTTCATAAGACAAATCATATTTGATTAACGCATACACGCACTTGCCGATTCTACCACTTAGAATCGACTTTTGCAACATGTATTTTATGACATCCATTTGGCAAGTAACAATACATGTGCTAGGGAGAAGATAGTGATGTAATTTGGTACACGCATAATAGAGGGATAAACACAAATGCTCCACAAACACGTACCTTGTCTCGGCGTCTAGAAGTCGATGACTCAAGAAGGTGATGATGTACACTCTTCCTTCGATGTCTTGAGTAAACACGGCTCGAATCACACTCTCCTCCGCAGCAATATAAAGACGAAATGGAATCGCGGCCTTCGGCACCCTTACCATTGGCGGCGTCGATAAGCACTCTTTGATTTTCTCAAATACGCGCTGCAAGCTTGCCCCCCAAGTGAACTCGGCTTCATTTTTTAGCTGGAATATTGGGACGAAAGCATCAATTTTGCCACACAAGTTAGATATAAAGCATCGCAAATAATTAACCTTGCCTAGTAGTTTCTGCACATCTTTCTTACATGTCGGTGCTACACATCCTCTAATTTTCTCAAGGCTCTTAGGATCAATTTCAACGCCTCATTCATGAATCACGAATCCCAAGAACTTACCCACTGACACACCAAAAGCACACTTGAGCGGGTTCATTTTTAAGCCATATTGATGCATTATTTCGAAAGCAACTCTCAAATCGGCGAGGTGGTTTTCCATAGCGTTCGATTTGACCACAACATCATCTATATAAACTTCTAACATAACTCCTAGCAAGTCATGAAAGATTAAGTTCATGGCAAGTTGGTATGTGGCGCCAGCATTCTTTAAACCAAACGTCATTACTACTCACTCAAACAAGCCGACAAAACCCGGGTAGCGAAAAGCCGTTCTAAAAACGTCTTCTTTGGCCATAAAGATTTGATTATAACCAGCGTTGCCATCAAGAAAACTTAGTACCTTGTGTCCCGAGGCATCGTTGATCAACATGTCGGCTTTTGGCATGGGATATTCATCTTTCGGAGTAGCCTTGTTCAAATCCCTAAAGTCAACGCAGATGTGGATCTTGCCACTCTCTTTCTTCTCAATAGGCACAATGTTAGTGACCCATTCCGCGTACCTGCACAGCCTAATAAAACCTGCCGCTAATAGACGTTCAACCTCCTATTTAACTCGGTCATAGATGGCCGAATTGAAGTGGCACAGCGACTATTTATAAGGCCTAAACCAGGGTTTGATGGGGATCCGATGCTCAACAAGCTCTCGGCTTAGCCCGGGCATCTCGCTGTAGTCCCATGCGAAGCAATCAACATACGATCGAAGCAATTTTATTACTTCGACCTTTACATCATTATTCAGATTCTGACTTACAAATGTCGGCCTCAGAACACTACCATCTCCTATGTCTACTTGTTCCAAAGGGTCATCCAACGAGAAGCCTTGACCTAAATTTTCTACCTCGCTAAAATCTTCAATGGCTTTGGCGATACCATCTTGAGAAGACCGATATTGCTCCATGCGAGATTTTAGCCAATCAAGATTAGCGCTAGACATTCTCCTATCTTAGACACAACCGAGCCACACCGGTCGGCTTCACAGAAATAGGAACGAACCTCCCCTCTGATACACTGACAAAGTCGTAATTCAGGAGGTCCCATCCCGACAAGCACTCTATCTCATCATGGGCGGCGTCGCCGGACGCATCAACCAAACTAACATGGGCCGATGTATCGGTGTACACTATCTCGACCTCGTTGCCATCCCATTGTATTAGGCGCTGATGTAGGGTAGACGGCACACACTGATTTGCGTGGATCCAATCAAGCCCAAGCAATACATTATAATTGCCTTGTACGTCGACGACGAAGAAAGCGGTGGGTAGTGTCTTGTTCCCCACCGTCAGTTCCAGTGACAACACCCCTTTTGCTTCCGTCGTGCCACCGTTGAAGCTGTTGAGGGTGACATTGGTCTTCTTCAGGTCATCGTCATCCTTGCCGAGCTTCCTTAGAAGGGAGTACAACATTAGGTTCATGGTGGCGCTGCCATCGATAAGCATCCTCGAGATAGGCTTCCCATCGATGTGCCCCCTTATGTAGAGGCATCTTAGGTGACGGTTCGTGTCTCCAGGCTTCTCGAATATGGTGTCCCACTGAGGAGCCATGCTGAATAGCGTGGGCCTCATGGCTCCAGAAGTGATGAGTCATTGTCAACGATAGTCAAAGAGGACTGAAGAAGAGGAGAGATCTGCTGTTTCATGGGCCGCGTGTGACTCAGGTACACGGGCAGCGAGCGACTGTCGGGCAGAGGAGGCTGTGAAGTCGGGCTGGCCCAATCCGGGTGTATGGGCCAGAAGCAGTAGAAGACCCACTGGGCTGTTGACCAGGACTGACTCAGGTACACGGGCGGTGAGCGATTGCCGGGCTGAGAGAGCTGCGGAGTCGGGCCGGCCCAATCCGGGTACCTGGTGCAAAGCTGGTGGAGGCTTTGTCAGTTTTGGCGTAAAACTGACAACCGTTGATTCTGTATCCGACTGTCCAGAAGAGAAGCCGTAGTCGCTACGAAAACTTAGCTTCCGGATATGTCATCTGTAACTCTAGGCCCACAGTCAGTCAGTTGTGTCTGTAAAAATTCCTAAGGGCAGTAGAGTCTTTTCCTTTATTTTTGAGTCTGTAAAAACCCTAAGGGGCTGGTAGAATATTCCTAGTGTTGGGCTGCCTATAAATAGCACCCCAATCCCTAGGGTTTTGACCACCCTTTTGTGCTGAAATCAAATCCACCCTTTGGGTCACTTTGTCTCCCGTTTCTCTCTCCTGTGTGCGCCGCCAGGACTTACTCCTCCCTGTTCGTGAGTTATTTTGGCTCTAATCTCTTGGATGCATTTAATCCTTGGTCCCTGGTGAATTTATCGGTTGCATTTTGTTCGGTTTGGAGAGTTATTGCTTCAGTTAAGAGCTGGTGAATTTATTTCTTGAGGAGAAGCTTCTTCTGTTGCTTCTGTTCTTCGTGAGAGGGAGTACTAGTTCTTGCTGTTGCAAGTAGTACTGCTACTGTAGCTACAGTACCTGCTGCCAGCTTTTTACCTTCTATTGTACTGCCTTTTTGATCGAAGCAGAATGGAGTAAATGCCTTTTTGACTGTTTCTGTGAAGTCATCTTTCTCTGTTCGAAGCTCCTCAGCTCCGTGAGGCAGGCTACAACCTAACACTTTCAAAACTATCGTTTCAACTGCGAACTTCGGTTTTTGTGTCTGAGTTGCTAGTTTCGAAGTTCTTCCTATATGGACAGCATCGCATACTTCGAACAAGCATACTCCGAATCTATCTGTTTGAAGTCACACTTTGTTAGGCTTCGAAGTTGGGTTCAAAGTTTGTCTTTTCTGATAGACTTCGCTTGGATCTCTTTGTGGCGTGTCAGCCTTCGATTCTCCTTCCGAAGCTTTCCCTGTTCGAAGATAGAGTGTAGGCTTCGGACTTGTTTTTCTGTCGCGTGACAGGCTTCGCTTCTTTGTTCGAAGGTTGTCTGTTTGTGTGTTGTGTTCGAAGCTTTTCTGTTCGAAGGTTGTGCTTCGAAGCTCTCGGTTCAAAGTTGTGTTCGAAGTTTTGTCTTCGAAGTGCTCACTTCGAAGCAGGCTCAGACTTTGTCATTTTGCTCCGAAGCTCTTGGTTCGAAGCTGTGTTCGAAGTCTTGCCTTCGAGGTACATACTTCGAACCAGGCTCCGGCACTGTTTTACTTCGCTCCGAAGTACACTTCACCTCTTACCACTTCGAACTAGGCTAGACAGTTACACCTTCGGCATTTCGGACAAACTCCGTCACCAACCTCCGAAGCAGACCTCGTCGTGCGAAGGGGGCTTCGCCAAGTTCCGAACAGGAGACAAAATTGGACAGTAACTTCTCTCTTCATTTTATACATACTTAGATTATTTCATTGAGAAGTTTAGGTCTATTACAACTTGTTCATCTGCCTAGTTGCACCACTTTGGTTTTACCTTATTTATCATCAGTTGCTTCTAGGTTAGAAACCTTTAGACTTAGGCCTTCTGTTTATTTTCTGCTGCATAGTATTTTGAGGTGCGTTGGGTATTGGGAACAGGCCATTGATTCGAAAGAATTTTTAAGGCGCCCATTCACCCCCCCTCTGGTCGCTACTTTCGGTCCTACAAGTGGTATCAGAGCAAGGTTAGGGTTTTTCCATACCTTAACCGGTTCTAAACCCCAGTAGTGACTATGACGTCTCCTGGCAAGGTCCCGTCCTTGGAAGCCTATGGCTATAATTATTGGAAGACTCGCATGCGAGCCTATCTCATGAGCCAGGGTTCGGACATATGGGATATTTGCGTTCACACCACGTTTGTCATTTTGCCAGTTACTGAGCAAGGTACTGCTGGTATCATTGCTCAGCATCTGAGTAACAGTAAGGCTGTGAACATTTTATTTTCTGGTTTAGGTCCCACTGAATTTGAGCGAGTGAGTCATCTCTCCACTGCGAGAGAGATCTGGGCTACCCTCAAGGCACACCATGAGGGAACAGCACAGGTCAAGGCTCGGCTCTATCAGACCTACCGGCGTGAATATGAGAATTTCACACAGAAGCCGGGTGAATCTGTTGAGGCTTTGTTTGGTCGCTTTCAGTCGATCATTAACAAGCTTCGGGACAACAAGGCTGAGGGTGCTCAGTTAGTCTCAGATCACGAGCAGGCGCTCAAGGTTCTTCATACCTTGGACCCAAAGATCTGGGAGATCAAGGTATCATCTATCGTTGAGAGTACTTCTTACGATACCTTGACTATTTCTGAGTTGTTTAGCAAGCTGAAGGCCACTGAGGTAGATATCCAGTTGAGATCAAATCTCACTGGCTCTGGATCAAAATCCCTGGCCCTTGCTACACCTTCTGTTGATCCCTCTGCTGTGAGCTGTGCTGGGTTCTCTTTGATGTCTATCACTGAGGACCAGCTTGAGTTGTTGGGAGATGATGATTTGTGTCTCTTTAACAACCGGGTGCGTCGTGTCTATGATAAAAGAATGTTCAAAAGACACGGCACAAAATCCGGATGCTTTGAATGTGGTGATCCAGGACACTTCATCGCCGACTGCCCCAAGCGCAGTGGATACAAGAAGGGCACCGGCAGCAGCTTCCACGACTCCGGCAAGCATGAGAACCCCTCCTTCAACAAGGGCAAGCCGAAGACCCGGTTCTTCAAGAAGGCCCTGAAGGACTACCGGCGAGAGAACAAGAAGCGCGACAAGGCCTTCTTCGCCGAGATGGAGAAGAGCTACTCCAAGAGATCCACGTCTTCTTCCTCTTCGTCAAGCTCAAGCGATGAGGAGATCCCTGTCAAGAAGGGGAAGGACAAGGATGATCCGGTGGGCCTCTGCTTCATGGCCTTCGGAGACAAGCCGAAGAGCCGCTCACACCAGCGCCGAAGATCCCGCAAGAGCTTCTGCTCCATGGCTCTTGGGGATAGAGAAGAAAAGAGCTCCTCCGACGACTCCGACGACGACGATAGCAAGGTATCATCTTATGAGCGTGAAATTGTTGATTTACTTGAAAGCAATCGTCAGGAGTTGAAATATAGGGAGAAACTTCTTAGGGGGGCTAAGAAGAGGATAGACGAGTTAGAGAGTGAGCTTGCCGTAGCCAACGGTAGAATAGAAAGTCTATCTTCTTCCCCTTGCTTGGGTGATAGCAGTGAGTGCCCGAAGTGTGAGGTGCTTCTGTGTGACCTGTCGACTCTGAAGTCCAGGTACACAGAAAGGGTTGATGAGAGGGACGCTTTGGCCACTGAGCTTGAAAGCGCTCAGCTGGAGCTGAAAGATGCTCAAGCCACTGTCGTCGCACCCTGTGTTGATTGCCCATCTCATCTAGCTGCCTTAGCTGAGCTGAAATCCAAGGGTAATGAACATTTGGGTGATTTGGAGATGTTGAGAGCTGAGCTTGCGCAGACTAGGCTAGAGCTTGAGACACTGTCAGTTCCACCCACTGTTTGTGAGAACTGCCTGTCTCTTAGAATGGAGTTGATTAAGCTAAAAGCCGGAAAGTCTGTCCAAGTAGAGAGTGAGTGTGAGACCTGCTTGTCTCAGGTGGAGGTTCTAGCTTCTTTGAGAGAGGAGCTAGCAGATTCTCAGAATGAGAATTTTTACCTCCGGTCTATCCTGAGTTGGATCAGTGCCAGAGAGCCACAGCTCGGCATGATGATCCAGCAGTTCAAGAGGCAGGATGGGTTTGGGGTAGGTTACACCTACACCAAGGCTGACTTTGAGAGTGCCATCAGCCGGGCAGTGGAGTGGAGTAAAATGACTCCAGAGCAGAGGTATCCCAAGACTCACTCCACTGAGTCTTCCTAGGCTTGTCAGCCCAAGGATGGAGTGATCCATGAGCCACCTAAAGCTCCACCCAAGAAACCTATCTAGGTTCCAAAGCCCAAAAATCTCCACACTTCTCTCGACTCTCTTCCTGGACCCTCTCAGCCCAAGAGGACCACACTAAACACTACCAAGCCCAAGAACCCCAAGCCTCAACCACATCCCAAGAAGCCTACCTATCATTGTGAGTATTGTCAGAGAGACGGGCATCTTGCGGAGTTTTGCTTCAGGAGGAAGCGAGTTGAGAAAGCAGAGAGGGCTCGTAGTGATCAAGAGAAGTTCTACCAGCAGGGTGGTAGACTGTGTGTTCCTCGGCGCGAGGAGAGGCTGGAGGCCAGGCCGCGTCGTGTAGGTGGTGGTAGAGGAGACGGTTTTCGTGCCCGTGCTCCAGTTGGTGGTGTTCGTTCCGGCAGAGTTCTAGACCGAGTTGGCTACGGTTCTGGACCTCGTGGCCGTAGGGTTAGGCAGAACCGAGGACCGCGCTTCGAGCCGCGTTTTGGTCCAAACTCTTTTGATGATTTTCGCTTTCCATCTTTTGAGCAGATGGCTCGACACTGGTTTAGCTCTTTTGCTAAACCTGGTGCCGGACCATTTGCTCCCACTTACAAACATTGATTGTGCAGGACCGGGGACTGGAGGATGTTTGGATCATGGACTCAGGATGTTCTCGCCACATGACGGGACATCGCAGATGGTTCTCCAGTCTCACTCCCCCGAGCTCCAAAGAGTACATCACATTCGGGAACAGCGGTCAAGGGAAAGTAAGTGGCATAGGCTCAATCAGCATTTCAGATCATTTCTCTTTGAAGAATGTTGCTTTGGTTAAAAATCTAAACTTTAATTTAATCTCTGTTTCGCAACTTCTTGAGGATGGTTTGGAAGTGCGTTTTAAGAAGGGCAATTCTTCTGTGGTTGATTCTAGAGGGTCTTTGGTTTGTCAGATTTTACCCTTCGGTAAAGTTTTTCGTATTGACTTCTCTAGTTCTTTTGGCCCTTCTCGCTGTTTGATTGCTGGATCTTCCTCTGAGCTCTGGAAGTGGCATAGGAGGTTAGGTCACTTGAGTTTTGATCTGCTAGTCAGGTTAAGCTCTATGGACCTTATCCGAGGATTGCCCAAGCTTAAAATGGAGAAGGATCTAGTTTGTCATCCCTGTCGTCATGGGAAAATGGTTGCCGCTTCTCACTCACCTGTGACTCAGGTGATGACTTCATATCCGGGCGAGCTTTTACATTTGGACACTGTAGGTCCAGCTCGGGTACGCTCAGTCGGTGGGAAGTGGTATGCACTTGTGATTGTTGACGACTTTTCTTGTTTCTCGTGGGTTTTCTTTTTGGAGTCTAAGGATGAAACTTTTCAATTCGTCCATGACCTGATTTTGAAGCTGAAGAATGAGAACAATGGCCGGATGCGAGCAATACGCTCCGACAACGGCTCTGAATTCAAGAACTCTCAATTCGTCAGCTTCTGTGGTGATCAGGGTCTGGACCATCAGTTTTCTTCTCCTTACACTCCCCCACAGAACGGCGTTGTGGAACGAAAGAACCGCACGCTAGTCGAGATGGCCAGGACGATGCTCGATGAGCACAGGACTCCTAGGCGTTTTTGGGCTGAAGCCATGAACACGGCTTGCTATCTGGCCAACCGCATTTTTCTTAGAGCTTACATTGGTAAGACATCATATGAGTTGCGTTTTGGCAGACAGCCCAAGGTGAGCCACTTGCGAGCATTTGGCTGCAAGTGCTTTGTGCTCAAGAAGGGAGGGCATTTGGACAAATTTGAGTCTCGTTGCTGGGATGGTGTTTTTCTTGGTTATGCATTGAATTCTCGAGGCTTCCGTGTTTGGAACCTCGAATCCCAGCTGCTTGTCGAGACGTGTGAGGTTTCATTTGATGAGTCCTTGCCTTCGTTGACTCCTTCTTTTGAGCTTTCTGGTGATGATGAGCTCGGAGAGTCCATCTTCGAGGAAGATGAGGATACTCCAGCTGCTGTTGAGGGCGGGCCTTCTGCATCCCCCGCAGAGCCCACACCTTCTGTGACTTCGACTGATGATGAGGGCGGACCTCTGATCACTTCTTCCACTTCGATCGAGCCCCCTCAGTCAAGTCCAGAGGTGCCAGCTGCTGACTCCGGTGAGGTGACATCAGATCACCAGGGAACCCGAGCAGTTCAGCGTGATCACCCCTCAGAGCTCATCATTGGTGATTTGACTGAGAGGACTTTGCGTTCTTCTGCCTCTCTTGCTGTGTTTGCTGAATCTGTGTTTGTTGCATCTTTTGAGCCCAGAGATGTTTCTCATGCTCTATCTGATTCTAATTGGATTAATGTCATGCAAGAAGAGCTTGAGAATTTTGTCCGCAATCGGGTTTGGACACTAGTTGAGCCGCCACCAGGATGCAACCCCATAGGCACCAAGTGGGTATTCAAGAACAAACAAGGTGAAGATGGGGTTGTGGTGCGCAACAAGGCTCGACTAGTTGCCCAGGGTTATTGCCAGAAGGAAGGTATTGACTTTGAAGAAACCTTCGCTCCTGTTGCCCGTCTTGAGTCCATTCGTATTCTTCTAGCTTTTGCCGTTTCGAAGGGTTTTAAGCTTTTTCAAATGGATGTTAAGAGTGCTTTTCTGAACGGGTACATAGAAGAGGAGGTTTATGTTAGGCAACCCCCCGGTTTTGAGAACCCTAAGTTTCCTCGACATGTTTTTAAGTTGCACAAAGCTTTATACGGGTTGAAGCAAGCCCCCAGGGCTTGGTATGACCGGTTAAAGCAATTTTTGTTGGGGAAGGGCTTTGTGATGGGTTCTGTGGACAAAACTCTTTTCTTGCTCAGAGATGCTTCAGATTTTTTAGTTGCTCAGATTTACGTGGACGATATTATCTTTGGCGGTACTACTGATTCTCTTGTGTCCAAGTTTTCTGAGCAGATGCACTGTGAGTTTGAGATGAGCCTCATGGGTGAGCTCAAGTATTTCTTAGGGCTCCAGATCAAGCAGACCAAGGACGGCACCTTCATCCACCAAGGTAAGTATACTCGTGACATGCTTAAGAAATTTGACTTTGGTGGTGAATTGAAGCCGCAGATGACCTCGATGGGTACTTCTGGGGGTCTGGACAAGGACGAGAGCGGTGTCAAGGTCAATGAGAGAGAGTTTCGAGGGATGATCGGTTCGCTGTTGTACTTGACGGCAACAAGACCGGACATACAGTTCGTCGTGGGACTTTGCGCGCGTTTTCAGTCTTCACCACGCGCGTCTCACCAGTAGGCTGTCAAGCGCATTTTCAGGTATCTCACCTATGCGCCTGATCTAGGTCTTTATTATTCAGCATCATCATCACTTGATTTATCTGGCTTTTCGGACGCTGACTTTGGTGGGTGCCGGTTGGATCGCAAGTCGACTTCCGGTACTTGCCAGTTTCTTGGTTCTTCCCTTGTATCTTGGTCTTCTCGAAAGCAATCTAGAGTTGCTCTTTCGACCACAGAGGCTGAGTACGTAGCTGCTGCCAGCTGCTGCTCACAGATGGTTTGGATGATTTCCACTATACGAGACTTTGGGTTGTTCTTTCCTACCAGGGTTCCATTGTTTTGCGACAGCACTAGTGCTATTAGTGTAGGGAAAAACCCGTGTCTTCATTCAAAAACCAAACATATTGATGTGCGCTTTCACTTCTTGCGGGATCAATATGAGAAAGGTGTCATTGACCTTATTCATGTTGATACCCATCATCAGTTGGCTGACATTTTCACCAAACCCCTAGATCAGTCTACTTTTGAGCTTTTAAGAGGGGATTTGGGTGTTGTGTATCCTTTCTAGGATATTTTGCGTCAGTTTTCTTTCTTATTTACTCTTTTCTTGAGTCTTTTTGTGTGTGTTCATATCATACATATTCACATATCACACTTTAGAGATGCTTCTGTAATATGATTGAACTGCTTTACCTATTCTAGCTGGTACATGCTTTTGATTACATGTCGATGACCATGCTTTGGTTCAGTTCACTTGATATGTCTGATATCTGTCATGTGCATGGCTTTTACGCTTTCAACTTGAAAAATGATCACCTTTGCTTCTGGTAACTAGCTCGTGTAGGCTGAGTGCTTTTGCTATCTCTTACATGCCTTGTAGCCAGTTCATCACATAGATGCAGATATGCAACTTGGACATCTTTATGCTTTAACATGGAAAATGTGCTATAAAAATGATAAAAATCAAAAATGAATGAAAATTCCATGCCTTTTTATGCTTAAATTGAAAAGATCCAAGTGGGTTTGCCTTGTCGCATTATATTGTTCTGGACTGCTTACCATAGCACTTTGGTATGAACTAGGACAGTGTAGTGTATGCCAAGACCAATGTCTTAAGCTTCTGATGGCCCAGTTCTAGTCTAGGCTTGACTTGGTCGGTTAGCATAAGGTTTGACATGCAAATAACCCTTGGCACAAATGACAAAGGAAAATGAGAAAGCCTGAACTTTAAAAGGATAACAAGTTCGCTGAAGCACTTTGTTTTGAACAATGCTTATCTTGGTAGATATCAGTTAGCTTCTGCATCTCATGCTTTACCTTGCTTGTTTACTAGAAAATGTGGTGATGCTTTTATTTGAAAAACTTGACAAATGCGTGCTAAATGACTTTCTTTAGATATCATCTCTTGCACTGATCATGCCATGTGTCTTAGACAGTATCTCTTTTGCTATACCTGTTAGATACTGTATTTGCAGTCAATCATATCTGAGAAGCATGCTTTTTTTCACTCCACCTGCACCCCAATTGCATTCACTGCATATCTTGAGGGGGAGTTGCATTTCAGGGGGAGTCTGTGTCTCTTTTGAGTGCTTGATGAGTTCACTTGTCAACAAGGGGGAGAAAATTTGGGATCAGAGTTTAAGGGGGAGTTCTTACTCTATTGATATCCTTGTTGTTCTGCAATCGCACTCATTTTGAGCTTTTACGTTTTGGTTAACCATAATGACCGTTTCTTGCTTTTGTTTGGCTTTTGGTCATTAGGGTTAAACTTTTACCTTATTTTTCTTCTTCTTTGTTTTCTTGTGTTTTGTTTTCGTGTTTCCACATTTGTTCGCAGGTGCTGAAGAGCTGTGAAAAGAGGAATGTTGACAATGCACTCATCAAGGGGGAGATTGAGGAGCCATGCTGAATAGCGTGGGCCTCATGGCTCCAGAAGTGATGAGTCATTGTCAACGATAGTCAAAGAGGACTGAAGAAGAGGAGAGATCTGCTGTTTCATGGGCCACGTGTGACTCAGGTACACGGGCAGCGAGCGACTGTCGGGCAGAGGAGGCTGCGAAGTCGGGCTGGCCCAATCCGGGTGCATGGGCCAGAAGCAGTAGAAGACCCACTGGGCTGTTGACCAGGACTGACTCAGGTACACGGGCGGTGAGCGATTGCCGGGCTGAGAGAGCTGCGGAGTCGGGCCGGCCCAATCCGGGTACCTGGTGCAAAGCTGGTGGAGGCTTTGTCAGTTTCGGCGTAAAACTGACAACCGTTGATTCTGTATCCGACTGTCCAGAAGAGAAGCCGTAGTCGCTACGAAAACTTAGCTTCCGGATATGTCATCTGTAACTCTAGGCCCACAGTCAGTCAGTTGTGTCTGTAAAAATTCCTAAGGGCAGTAGAGTCTTTTCCTTTATTTTTGAGTCTGTAAAAACCCTAAGGGGCTGGTAGAATATTCCTAGTGTTGGGCTGCCTATAAATAGCACCCCAATCCCTAGGGTTTTGACCACCCTTTTGTGCTGAAATCAAATCCACCCTTTGGGTCACTTTGTCTCTCGTTTCTCTCTCCTGTGTGCGCCGCCAGGACTTACTCCTCCCTGTTCGTGAGTTATTTTGGCTCTAATCTCTTGGATGCATTTAATCCTTGGTCCCTGGTGAATTTATTGGTTGCATTTTGTTCGGTTTGGAGAGTTATTGCTTCAGTTAAGAGCTGGTGAATTTATTTCTTGAGGAGAAGCTTCTTCTGTTGCTTCTGTTCTTCGTGAGAGGGAGTACTAGTTCTTGCTGTTGCAAGTAGTACTGCTACTGTAGCTACAGTACCTGCTGCCAGCTTTTTACCTTCTATTGTACTGCCTTTTTGATCGAAGCAGAATGGAGTAAATGCCTTTTTGACTGTTTCTGCGAAGTCATCTTTCTCTGTTCGAAGCTCCTCAGCTCCGTGAGGCAGGCTACAACCTAACACTTTCAAAACTATCGTTTCAACTGCGAACTTCGGTTTTTGTGTCTGAGTTGCTAGTTTCGAAGTTCTTCCTGTATGGACAGCATCGCATACTTCGAACAAGCATACTCCGAATCTATCTGTTCGAAGTACACACTTTGTTAGGCTTCGAAGTTGGGTTCGAAGTTTGTCTTTTCTGATAGACTTCGCTTGGATCTCTTTGTGGCGTGTCAGCCTTCGATTCTCCTTCCGAAGCTTTCCCTGTTCGAAGATAGAGTGTAGGCTTCGGATTTGTTTTTCTGTCGCGTGACAGGCTTCGCTTCTTTGTTCGAAGGTTGTCTGTTTGTGTGTTGTGTTCGAAGCTTTTCTGTTCGAAGGTTGTGCTTCGAAGCTCTCGGTTCAAAGTTGTGTTCGAAGTTTTGTCTTCGAAGTGCTCACTTCGAAGCAGGCTCAGACTTTGTCATTTTGCTCCGAAGCTCTTGGTTCGAAGCTGTGTTCGAAGTCTTGCCTTCGAGGTACATACTTCGAACCAGGCTCCGACACTGTTTTACTTCGCTCCGAAGTACACTTCGCCTCTTACCACTTCGAACTAGGCTAGACAGTTACACCTTCGGCATTTCGGACAGACTCCGTCACCAACCTCCGAAGCAGACCTCGTCGTGCGAAGGGGGCTTCGCCAAGTTCCGAACAGGAGACAAAATTGGACAGTAACTTCTCTCTTCATTTTATACATACTTAGATTATTTCATTGAGAAGTTTAGGTCTATTACAACTTGTTCATCTGCCTAGTTGCACCACTTTGGTTTTACCTTATTTATCATCAGTTGCTTCTAGGTTAGAAACCTTTAGACTTAGGCCTTCTGTTTATTTTCTGCTGCATAGTATTTTGAGGTGCGTTGGGTATTGGGAACAGGCCATTGATTCGAAAGAATTTTTAAGGCGCCCATTCACCCCCCCTCTGGTCGCTACTTTCGGTCCTACACCCACGGGCCAAGGTTTAGCTGAGCGACCCCGACCTCCTCCTGTAGTGGAGCGAACTCGAAAGGCAACATGACAATGCCAATATCCATCGCGTGAGGAGCGGGCCCCTCATAGACAGGAGTGTAGTCGTCGTCGAGCAAATCGTCTTCATCAGAGCTAACAATGGGGGCCGAGTCATCGACCATGGCCGGCCTGGGTCTCCAGACTTTCTTCACCGTGGGCCGAGGACGGGTTTCATCGAAAAAATATGTCTCGTGCCTCCTCAGCCTTATCCTATCATATCTCTTGCACCCTCAAGCGCTGCAACCTCCTCTTTTGTGATTTGGACATCACTAAGGGTGCCCACGATGGCTGAGGACGGTTGTCGGGTGCCATGGTCTTGCTTCTAGCACTTTTGGCCGAAGGGGATTTATTTGTACCAGCCTCGGATGTCTTGCACTTGCCATGATAGGTCTCCTGCTCCTGGTCGGTCGGACCGGCTGTAGTGGGCTGGTCAAACCGGTCTGTGCCAAAAACCGTCGTAAGGCTAGTCGGACCGGCCACAGTAGGCCGGTCAGACCGAGGTTCGGCCGAGTCTTTGCGCAGTCCCATCGGGGCATCCTTCGGGATTGGGACCTCTTGGGATCCAACCCTGATGACTATAACCTCCGAGGTGACATCGCACGGAGCCCGGTTCAGAGGCACTACGGACAAGCGGTGAACAATATTGTCATCCTGCGCTGGCCCCTGAACCTGCCACTCGGAGGCACTAGAAGGAGTGTAAGTGTTAGTAGCCGGACATTGCACAAAGTTCTCTGGTGGCAGAGGCAAAGCCGGAGCCATCATCCAGCAGTAGGGCGGCGGAATCGGAGGCTCTAGCGGCTACGCCCACTGAGTGCCGAACCCATTGGCTAGTTGGGAGCCCGGCCACATCGATGGTACCTCAGACCAGACTAGTGAAGGGTCCTGCCCAGCCGGAGGTAAATTAGGCCATGGCGGAGATGGGCTGGGCCACTGGAGGCCGAGTCCATCTAGAGGCTGCAGCCCAGTCGGAGGAGGTGGGTTCGGCCACTAAGGCCCGGATCCACACAGAGGCTGAAAACCCTCCAGAGGGGGCGGGTTCGGCTACTGAGGCTCGAAGCTTCCCAGAAACAGGGGCCAAGCCAGGGGAGGGTTCGGCCAATGAGGTCCGAACCCTGCCGGAGGTTGGGACCAACCCGGAGGGGGGTTCAGCCACTGAGGTCCGAACCCTGCCGGAGACTGTACCCACTCCGAAGGGGTGTTCGGACCTTGAGGTCCAAACTCAACACTCACGAGACTCGCCCTCCTAGAGGGCTTCGACTGTCCCGGAGCCCGTGGGTGAACACCTCTTCTTTCGGACCTTCGCTGGTGCTTGTCCAAAAGCATCTTGTAAGTCACGTTCGGCCTTCTGCGATGTTTGGCTAAATATGATGATTTAATATTTTCTTTCCACACCCTACCTCCGGATTATTTGGTACAAGTGTGCGTGTGCGAGTGTGTCCTATGACGATTACTTTCCCCTTAGCCGACTTAGCCTGCTCTGGCCGAATAAACACCTTCTTCCCTTCTAGCTCAACATTGTTCATGGGAAAAGGGTCTCTGTATAATTTCATCTTTGGATTTGCTTCTATTTTCAATCGTCCGTCCTCTATGGCCGATTGTACCTGCCGACGAAAAACGTTGCAATCGTTAGTGTAGTGAGAATGCGAATCGTGCCACTTGCAGTAGGGACGCTTTTTCAATTCGTCGGCGGATGGCATGACTTGCCCTTTCGGCAGCCATAGAAGTTGATTTTTTTAATAGGAAGTCAAATATCTTATCACATTTAGTTACGTCGAATGAATATCTAATTTCATTAGGCTGACTCTTGGAGGGAGACGGTCGCAATTCAGAGCAGGTGACAGGCTTAGACTTTGTGCTCCAAGTCCATTCGGCAGTGTACGTATGGGCCGGACCCTCTTCCTCTTCGGATTCTCCCTCATCAGAGTGCTCCATAGTGTGGATCTCAGCCCTTGGTTTATTAAAAGTTTTAACGAATTTTCTATCTTTGGCCCGGCCTTCCTGGAGCAGAGCCTGTTGCAATACTTAGCTAACGTCCAAGAGGTTTTGATTATCCATACGCTCCTTAATTTCTACTTGTAGGCCATTGAATGCTAGATTTGCTAGGTCTCTTTCCGATACGTTTAGGCTAAAACATTTATTCCTGGTGTCTCTAAAGCGTTTAACATACTTAGAAACACTTTCGCTAGATTTTTGCTTAATTGCCGTGAGGTGTGATAGCCTATGATCGGTCTCGCCTGTGTAGAAATAATCATGAAACTTCTGCTCTAGTTGAGCCCACGTCTACACGGAGTTCGGCGGAAGCACCGAAAACCAAGTGAATGCGGTGCCAGACAATGATAGGGAAATTAACCTGAGTTTTAATGCATCTGATCTGCTAGCTTCGCCACATTATGCTAGAAACTGGCTAATGTGTTCTAATGTGGATTTACTACTCTCACCATCAAATTTCGTGAAATCTAGCACTCTATAACCACGAGGGTATAGAATGGTGTCAAAGTGGTCAGGATATGGTTTTTGATAAACCCTAGCTCTATCCCAAGGTGCAAAGCCGGTGCATTCCCTAAATAACGCGCAAATACACTCCTCGATATCGTCGTGATCTAATTCTTGCGCGCATCTTTCATATGGTGTCGGGACACGTGGCGGTATATCGACATGCTCTGGCCTATGCTGTGTTGTGGGAGTGTGCAATGCAAGCGGCGACAGAGCAGGTATGGGTGCAGGCGGCGGTGGTACTTGATAAGCTGGGTTTGCTTGGCCATAAGCGTAGTTATGTGTTTCGGCTGTGGATGAAGTAGCAGGAAACGTGATGGTTTTTCTAGTATTGTCGTCGGTTCTGCTATAAATATGTTGTGCTGGCGGAATACTAGTGATTGGTGCTGGTGAATCGGCCTCAGTAAAACCGAATCTTCTAAACACTACCGCCACTTGCGAGACAACTGAGGGTTCTAGTTTATTGGCTAGCGAGGCGCTAACTGCCTGATCAACAAACGCAGCTATTCTACGATCGACTTATGAGGCAAATAAAGGGGGTGATGACGGGCGTACCTTGGTCAAGTTGAGGTTGTCACTCATTACGAAGCCCGAGCGTGTCTTTATGCAATCTCTGAGCATCAGTTCCTCGAGTTCCCTCTTTTTCGCTTCAATCTTTGCCCGGTCTTCCTCAGATATGTCCGCCATGGTGGGCGTTATAATGTTGTGGTCGTCGATGTCCACGCTCCCTATAATGTTCATCGGCGATGTAGTGGAAGTAGACATAGTAGAGGTACCCGCCGCCGATGTAGAGGTAGTAGTCATGGTTGGCGTTTTCCCCAGCGGAGTCGCTAGAAAGTGTGTTGACACAGAAATGCTCCCCCGCACTTGGGCCGGTTTGACGTCCAAAAGTATCGCAACGATACCGACATTGCAGTTCCGACTACCCTGGATAGTGACAAGGGATTTGGAGTCGCCAGGCAATCATATAAATAATTAATATTTTAATCCAATTGGCCAAAACGTATTAGTAACAATGTGAACAGTAAAAAAATGACCAAAATACCTGGAATCGACCAATTCAAAGGCCGATTCGGAGTTACAGCGGAGTTTGGTCTGAAGGGTCCCTAGGACACCTTGGGCCTCAAGCTCAGTCAGACCGGAGGTATAACCTCGGTCAGACCGGAGGTTGCGAAGTGGCTCCGAGCGAAGTCCCGAAGGTTGGCTGCGAAGTAAACTCCGGCATGGTGCGGGGGGCTCCGGTCGGACCGACGAAGTCTCCCCGGTCAGACCGACGAAGTAGGCTTTGGAGTGCGCGGGCTCTGACACGTAAGGCTCTGGCGAAGAACTTTGGCGAAGGGCTTCGACACAGTGCGAAGTACCTCGGTCGGACCAGCGGGGTACCTTCGGTCTGACCGGCCATTGCCGACAATAGCCTAACGAAGTGCTCCGGTCCGACTGGTATCTCAAAGCCGGTCGGACCGAAGTAACAGATCCTATCTGCTAGACCTCGGTAACCTTAGCAAATAATCTTCAATTGCCTCCAAACTTCGTAGAGATGTTTAGGAAGGCAATTGATCTGCAAAAACAGTAAGAGATCAAACACAATTCAGCCAGAGGGCCGAATTGCCGAATAGGGCGATAAAAACCGATAAAAAGGATAGCAATCCGTTATGTGGATTAACGGGTGGTTCACAAGCGAACCAGCAATGGTTACCGTGATTACGGATGCGGCAGACGGAGGGCTTTCAAGCAAACACATGAAGATGTGGAATGTAAAGAAAATAAATGCGATTCAAAGCTAGGGCTTTGGATTTGTGTATTGGAGAGAGCCCTTGAATCGGCGTTGCCCCTAGTATTTATAGGGGGGTGGGCTTGTTATCCCTGGCTAGAGATAGAGTTAGATGCGTCCAAAACCCTGTTGAGATAAGTTTTGACCGAAAACACCTTGAATCCTACTCGGATCCACAATCTGGACCCTGGCCGGTCTGACCGAGCCCATGGGTCCGGTCTGACTGGACCTGGCCGGTTTGACCAGCCTAACATAGCCGATCAGACCGGCCTTTGCTAGGTTTGACATATTTTATGTCAAAAAATACTATTTTTCAGTATTTGCCTAGTTTGACCATTGATGCCATTTTTTGCTATAAACACAATCAGAATTGTCGGATGATGAATAGTAGTAAAAGTTTTAACACATTCAGCAATCACACTTTGAACCCAAAAGAGTATGTCAAAAGCAGATTAAAATCAAAACTGAACCAATACTTAAACCTAGCACTTCTAGAAGAAGTAAAATAATATCAGCAAACCCTGTTTCTGAACTAACACAGCTCCTGTATACTATTCATGATAATGGTTTTCAAGGGATCAAAAAATTCTGATTCTGAATAAAAAAACTGGCTGATACAAACTAGATTCAATCTGAAGAACAACAAAACAGAGCTCTACTGAAATAGAACACCAAGATTATTTCACAGACTATATCTCACAAATTATAAACAGAACTGCAATGATCAAAACAGTTCTAAACCTGAATCTCCCAAAACAGTTTGCTCCAATCAATTACAGAACTAGAGGTTACAAGCACAAATACTATTCTATAGTCTGACTTGAAACTGAATAAGTTTTCAAAACTCAATCTCATATTAAAACTTGACACATGTGATCTATAATCAAAAACCTCAAACTGAACCAGAGTTCAAAGACAAAATCAGAATTACTCACTACTAAGGGCCAAGTGAAATCTGAATTGATTTAGAGAGTGTTGATTCAGAGAAACACACATGAACAGATCAATCAAGTCAGTTTAAAGATGGATGAGGAAAAACTTTTCAGCATGAGCAAAAGTATGTGAACAAGTCTAGCTAATCCAGATTTGACTAGAATAGATGCAAAATTGGTTTACCACTTAATCAACAAGATTTGCTCAGATTTTGTTCATCCACATTAAGTCTCTCATACAAACATTCAGCAGGACAAAATACCATGGTTCATGAGGTACTAAATTCATATAAGACTAGAGACTACATCAAGAAATTCATGTAAAAGTTTAACAGATTCAATCATCAAGACACTTCTATATATATATATATATCAATCACAAACAGAGAGAATTATACTAAAACTCATCTTAGATCATCAAGCAATTTCAGAAAATTTGAAGAGAACCTGACCTGACAAATTGCTGAGAGCTTCACGCTTCTGGACGGTGAACAAATGTCCCAAAATCCATGTAGCTCTTCCGGCAATCAACACAAAGAACTGTTCACGGTAATGAAAGCATCTGAGAGAAATTTTTCTTTGTTTGAAGCTAGCTTTTGCTGTGTCAAAAATTTGTTTCATTTGATCTGGAATGTTCACCTCGGTTCACAGCAGGGAGGGTGATAAAATATCCCACCTGCCCACATTCTAGAAGGCCTATTTTTCATTTAGCCCCCTAGAAAGTCTCTATTTACAAATCTAAAAATAAAAACTAGAAATACCCTATTTTACTCTAGAAGAAAATTACAAATGACCCCTCTTTATAATATTTTCAGAATATATATACTCCAAAAATACTCTAAAAAGTACACACTATGACACTAAAAAATTTAAACTAAAACTTGACACTATTTTATTGAAATAGTAAAAACATTTAAAATTTCGATGGTTTTTAGCGAAAACCGACAAAGTCTCTCCTGATCATCGACACCCGTCGTCAGTCCACGAACTCGACCACCAGCAAGTCTCCCCCTCTCTCGATCCCTCGAGCTGCCTTGTCACTTGTATTGGCTTCCCTTTTGCTGACTTGAACGACGCTTCGTCTTGATCAATCTCCAACTCGACGTCTTGTTCGACCTCCATGCGTACATCCGAGTCCACTCTCGACTTCGACTGACACCCTCGACCATCTGGCATTAGACTCCCCGTCTAACCCTGATCCTGTGCCATCGAAAGTTGATGAGTAACTCCAACCTGCAAACATGAGACAAACACAGACACACACACCAACTCCAAAACATCCAAACTCAACTCATGAATCCAACCTGTCAATCACTCATCATTCCATTGAACACTAGTGACAAACCTCACTATGTTCCTCAATTCGCCGCCTGATGCACCCTTTGCCTCAGCGCCATTTATGGCTTCGCCATGATTTTCTCCACCGGACTCCGCCAAGCAAAATTTGCAAGATTTAACAATCCCACCACTACCAACGGTTGGCCTGGGGTCACCAAGATAAGTCTCCAATTCTCCATACGTTAAATTTCAATTTGATCTGTCATTCAAATTTTGAATTTATTCACTTGTAAGCACGAATATCAGAGTAGTAGCAGTCTCTTCCCACTCTGTATCCACGATCCGCTCTGGCTGAGTCATTGGAAGGCCCCTCTGCTTCCGAATGTTTAACAAGTTTGTGGCTCTTAAGCATTGCCCTTGGACCTATCGCGTTCTTACTACTATGTATCCACGATCAGCTCTGGCTGAGTTAGTGAAGACCCTTTCTCGGAATGCTTAGCGACAGCCTTCTTTTGGCAATCTCCTCTACGAAATTTCACGATCGATCACTCTGTATCCATGATCCGCTCTAGATGAGTCGGGTCGATCGGATTCTGGAAGAGTTGCCTCTACCGACTGGTTCCTAGTGATTCCCACAGTCTGTAAAAGTGCTTACAATACAAAAAGGTGTGTATGTGGCGTGCATTATCCCTGCGCTAGAGAGCCTACACTATGGCCAAAGGATCACAAATAGTCAGATTGCATAAAAAAATATAAAGTGACCAAGCAACATTATGTTACATGCCATGCAAATATGTCACACATATTTTTGTCACTCAGTAGGTGTAGGAGGAGCATGAGGATAATATTCAATATCAACAGTAAAGATGTCGGCAGCCTCCTCAACTTTGGCGTAAACTCACTGGGCATCGGCCTCACCGAAATGCACTTGCCACCCCGCCTAGACGAGATCCAGTCAGATGATCGGGTACAGTGCCCGAACGACCCCCGGCACATGTGTGGTCGTTGTCTTCGCAAAGTCCCGAGCCGATGGCTTCAGCCATCCATCATCACCATCCAACCGAGAAAATGACTCTAACACCAACTACCAAGTGCTCGGGGGCTCATCATCAACCATGCGGATCATCACCTTCGCGCATGACCGATCGGCATCCAGATACCTTTGGGTGCCCACTAGACGCCACTCCATGTCTTCAAACTAAGCGGTCATCCAATAATGGACCTCTATAGAGCAAAATAGAGTTTTCAGGACAGAAATTGTTGAGTACATCCCTACCAATGATACAACCATACATGAATACCAAGATCCAATTATTCAAGTTCAAGCACAATGATTAAATCTCCAGGTCAACTTGTTTCTAAGTATCTTAGTATATTATCTTACGAATAAATTGCTACCTAATATTATTATTATTGTTAGGAACCATGGAGATGATTAAAATAACTTGGAGATAAACAAAGAGTTGGATAAGAACTAGGAATGACGTTTAAACCAATTTGATAGTCCAATCAAACTACAATTCGTGTCCAACTCGGATTCCAGGAGTAGCATGCACTAAAATCATCGCCCAGGCTGCATACAGACTCCGTTTTTGACGTTCCACCTAGACACGGAAAGATAACTTCATAACCTTTCCAATGCCACTGATTTCATCTCAAAATTCCTTCTATATCAACAGGTATCATCAAAATAATATAGGGTCCAGAATCTGTCAGCATGCTATTTTCTGCGTTATTGGGCTTTTGGGCCGTGTATCCAATGGAGCCCATTAGGGGTGCGTCCCAAACTACTATTTAAGGTGTTTCTACAGCCATCTAGGATTTTTGGGTTTAGTTTACACGTTTCTTTGATAGCCACCGCTTCGCCGGATTTGTAAGTGAACCCTAATTCATATATTCCAATAGAATTTTTAGTTCGATTGTGTTTTCTGCATTCTTGCTTGTGTTCTTCGATTCGTAGGCAAGGATTAGCCTTCTTGGTGAGGACAGTCAGGCTGTGCTTGGTTGATATCCAATGGAGTAGTGGTGTAGCAATTGCAAGGGCCGATCTCGAGGATCGGAAGCCGGATTATCAACGCCGAGTTCTCCACAAATCGTTGTTTATCCCTCACTTGACGGAAGATCGGGCACCCCCTCCATCAGAAATTGATGAAATTCACCCTAGAAGAAAAAAGTGCTCATAAGAAGTTTGTACTTTTATACTCACCGCGCCATTTCTAGGACGAAGCCTAAGACTTGGTGAGCTACTTCTTCAACTTCTCTAGCTTAGCGGAGGCAACATCTCTTTCAGCGAGTTGCTTACTCGCCTCCTTCAGCTTGGCCAGAGCAGCGTCCCTCTTGGCTACTGCAACGTTTGTCGAATGTTGCGCTTGGCTGACGACTGTCTCCAGACGCTGGCCGGACACCAACAAATCTGTGAGAAGACAAAGAGTTACGCTCCAGATCCGTGGATGAAAATACTAAAGATAATGAGACATACAAAGGGTCTAGAGGTCGAGCTACTCGCAAAGATCATGAAGCTTCCCTCAAAAACCATGGTTCTCCATCTTCAGCTGCCGCGGCTCATCGTCCTTCTGGGACAGATCAGCGTCCTTGGTGTTAAACTGCTCGTTTATCTCGAGAGCCACATCCTGCGTGGATACCCGGATTAATCTATATTCCTAGGTATGTCAGCCTTTTTTATAGGAAAACTTACCATCGTCTTCTGGCTATGGTACTCGAACGACTTCAAGCACCCAGCCATGGCCAATGACCATCGTCAAGTGGGAGTACATCCATAAGGCGGTGGCGCTGACCCGACCGTAATGGGAGGGGCGGAGTGCTCTTCTCCCAACATGGTGGGGTCTACTGTGGCTGCTCCCGTGGTCGACAGCGGAACCTCAGACCTTCTCGGCAAAGAAGGTTGGGTCCGTGCCGTGTCACCCGTGAAAGGTGTCCTTTCGACCTTGTCAAGAAGATCTAGTGATGATCATGAAGAAATGTCCAAGAAGATCGACTACATCGACAAATGTCCTCACAATGCCGATCGCCATAACACTACCTTCCTCATCCGCGAACTGGGTCCCACACTGAAAGCAAATCCAGTTGTTGGAGCCGAGCGAAATGGTGACAGAGGCGGGGTGGAAACCAAGGACAACGACACAACGGCCTCATCCACCACACGCGCCCTCTCGGAGGCATCCAATTCAGCACCTAGAAACGAAGGGATCTTCGGAGGCCCCTCTGCCTGCCTCTGCTTCGCCTCTGACTGGGCAGCGCTCCGAGTCGCACAACGTCTGTTGGGGGAAAATACTTCATCCTTAGGGTCTCTACAGCAATAAGACAAAGCCAATCTACTAAACCGAAGTTCCAGTATTAACTCCGGTTTAGTACAAGATCAAGTTTGAAGAATCCATGCAGACTTCTATTCGGAGTATGACTTCGAAGGTTGAATCTTCAGAGAGCTTATCTGCCAGCGAGGATGGAAGACTTATCTTCTTTCCGATTAGATTAGTCTTTTACCATTTTAACCCTATTAGAGGTGTCGAATAGTTTCCACTATGTCGGTTGTAATTGATGGGTAAAAAGGTCTTTTCCTTAAGATTTTTACCTATAAATACCCCCCTTCTCAACCTGTAATAGGGATCGAATACTCAGTTATTCAATACATAACTTCGAACTACTTTGAGCTATTATCTAATTTGGAGGCTTGAAATAGTTCACTTCACAAACATTTCGTTTGTTAGTTCTTAATCTCCGAAAACCTTTTATCGTAATCTTTTATGCCAATAGTTGGTGCCGTCCGTGGGGAACCTAGTCCAAAAAACTCTGTTCTCTACCAATTCATTAGAACCATCCCTCCTAAGCAGAGTTCAGGTGGTAGTCCTACTCAGAGGTCTCCTCAGACCTTTGGAGCAAGATCTTCGAATAGAGTCGAGATCGGAGGACCTTCAGTAGTTCTTCCACCTCATACCCCCAAAGGGAATTCCCTTCCTCGAGCATACGGACTTCCTCCTCCAACTCCATCTATGCTTCGGCCAGACGGAGTCCCTCCTCCTACTCTGACTGTGCTTCGAACTGACATGTACAGTTCTCAAGACCCGTAAGATCCTTCTAGAAGAAATGAAGATAGTCTTGGCGACATGGCGACCCAGATGGCCAGTCTCCAAACTGAAGTGGCGAGGTGCAGGCAAGAAGCCGCAGATAGGCTTCGTTCTCTGGCCACCCCGATCATTCCCGAAGTGCCTCAAGACGAAGACTCTCTTCCTTCATGACAAAGAGCAATGTACTCCGCAAGGCTCAATTTTAAGTCCACCAATAATATAGCGGAGTATGAAGGAATTTTGTTAGGACTTCGAAAGGCGCAAGCTCTAGGTGCTACAAGAGTTGTTATTAAAACAGATTCTCAAATTGTAGCAGGGCACGTTGATAAAAGTTTTCAAGTCCGTCACCCGCAGCTTGCAAAATATTTGGAAGAGATCCGTAAGATTGAAGTAGCATTCAAAGGGATTTCCATTTGAAATATACCAAGAGCTGAAAATATGCAAGCTGATACCATAGCAAAAGCTGTAGTCGGAGCTATGGACATTCCAGAAGGAGCCTTTTATGAAGAGCTTGCTTCGCCTTCGGTGCCACAAATCCCTTCTGCGGAGGTTCTTTGCATTCCAAGCACTGATTGGCGGAGATCAATTCTAGAATTGTTGCAAGGAGAAGCAAATTTGTCTGAAGGGCCACAACTTTCGAGGTTGAAATTAAGAGTTCGAAATTATCGTGTAATCAACAGTATTCTCTACAAGGTCGGAGTATGTTCCCCTAAGCTCCGATGTATATCTCAAGCCGAAGGTTAAAAGATGCTCCGAGAAATTCATGAAGGCCTTTGTGGTAGCCACCTGACCCCTCGGGCTTTGGCAAGAAAAACACTTCGCCAGGGGCTTTATTATCCTAAAATAGTAGCTGATGCGGAGAGCTTAGTCCACACATGCCAAGATTGTCAATGGATAGGAAGGCGAAGTCATCATCTGCCAATGACTCTTCAAGTCATTGCTCCAGTTTGGCCCATGGCCAGATGGGGCATGAATCTCATTGGCCCCTTCCCAGTAGCAAAAGGAAATCTGAAATTCGTAGTGGTAGCAATTGAGTATTTTTCCAACTGGGTTGAAGCAAAACCCCTGAGAGCTATCACTTCGAATAATGTACCAAAGTTCTTCTGGAAGAACATTATATGCAGATTCGGAGTGCCTCGATAGCTCACAGTCGACAATTGGACACAGTTTGATGCAAAGCCCTTCAGGAAGTTTTGCGAAGATCTTGGTATACAAATATTCTTTGCTGTTGTGTGCCATCCTCAGTCTAACGGATCCGTCGAAAGGGCTAATGGTAATATTCTATCAGGGCTGAATCGAAGAATAGTAGGGTTAGCAAAGGTGCTATGGACCGAAGAGCTCCCGAAGATTTTATGGTCCATTCGGACCACTCAAACAAGGTCCACAGGTTTTACTCCTTTCAGATTATTATTCAGAGATGAAGCTATGACACCGACAGAGCTTAAAGGAGGATATCTTCGCACTACCGAACCTAAAATAGAAGGAGAAAGGCATGCTTCGCTTGATTTAACAGAAGAGACAAGGCTTCGAGCTATGGCTAATTTGTCGAAATATCAACAGCAAACGAAGACTTGGTATGATCCGAAGGTTAACCTTAATGAACTTAAGCTAGGTCACTTAGTTTTGCGAAGCATCATAACACCAGGGAAATTAGGAAATAAGTGGAAAGGTCCATATATTATTCTGCGTTCAGGACGCCCTGGTTCTTTCAAACTAGATAATTTAGAAGGCGAAGAGTTAAAGCATGCCTGGCATGCAGAGCACTTAAAGCGATATTTCGCATAGGGGCTCCTTGTAATCATTTGTAAACACCTTCTGAATTAATAAAGTTCATGGTTCAGATAATGCCTACCTCTCAAACACTTCATACTTCTAGTGGACGCACTGGAGGAACGAAGTTGGCTGTGAGGGAAGTGTCATTCATTTGAACCAATTTTGTGGACTTCGAACCACTGGTTCGAAGATTCCGACGAGGTGGGAAAGTCATAGAAAAACGGATTCCAAGCCACCGGCTTGAAAGCATCCGTAAAAAGAGTCCAAGGAGACCAAATGATACGGATTCCAAGCTTCGGCTTGAAAGCATCTGTAAAAAGAGTCCAAGGAGGCCACTATGCGAATTCCGAATCACTGGTTTGATAGCATTCGCAAAAAGAGCCGAAGGAGGCCAAACAAACAGACTTCGAGCTAATAGCTTAGAACGTCTGTAAAAAGAGTCCAAAGCGACCAATTGTTTTGGATACTAAGTTATCCGAAAAAAGAGTCCGAAGTGACTACATTCAAACAAAAGGTACTAAGTCACCAGTTTTCAGACTCCAAGTAGTCGAAGACATTTTTTGAGATTTTAATCAATCTTTAAGTTATTACGGGGCTCTGAGCCTCCAAAATTGTACTCCTAACTAAAGTTATTCTCGTTGCGTGTAACCACCTTCGACGAATTTCGAAGTGGCTTATACCCAAAGAGGGGCTGGGAAGTAGGGAGACAATTTCGAAACCTTAATCTTTATCATTTGAACATATTACATTACATCATGAAAAGTATGTATCTATACCAAGAAGGAAACGAAGACCTCTTCGATCCCTAGAACTACCGCTAAAGCCAGAACAACTAGTTCCAGAGCCTTGAGTTTTAATAACTTTACGTTTAACTCTTCTCCCTCCTTTTGAAGCTCGAAAATCTTTTTGTTCCTGCTGGAGTTCAGCCCAAGTTCGAAGTCGCTCGGGGCATCTTTCCCAGCTTTGAAGCTATTCAGGTTTTTTCTTTGTTTGTTCTTCAGCAGTATTTTCTTCTTCGGACCATTCAATGTCTTCAGAAGATGAAGTTTCCAAGTTAACTTATTTTTCCTCCTCTTTAATGTAAGATAATATATCTTTGCATATTTCGGGCACAATTACACCGAAGCTTTCTTGAGGAATTGAGAATCGAGGGTGTTTGTGAGGTCTTAAAGTTTCGAAGGTAGCCCATAGCAGGCGAAGCTCTTCATTAACCTCTAGAACTTCGAGATCATCCATAAAAAGTCAGAAAGCCTAAAAACTTTTCCAAATAAGTCTTTTCATTCATAAAAGATGAAAGCATAAATTTTTACATATTTAGAGCCCTAAGCAAAACTAGACCTTCGGGTCTGGTGGGGGCTGGCTGCTCGATGCTTGTGACCGTGCTTTCTTCTGGCAAAGTCCTTCATCAATCCAAGCCTTGATCGCTGATCGACCTTCGGCTCTCCAAGATGCTTGGAAGGCTTGCCAAGCTGCGTCTATGTCCTCGGAAGGGTTTAAGAGCCGGTTGTCGTAGAAGGTAATGGGAGTTGCCCCCGAGTCTGGTGCTACTGATAGGCCTAGATCTTCATAGTAGCGAAGTACTCCAAGATCAGATACATGGTCAGAGATTTCTCCATACTGAATACATGTTGTCTTCATCATCTTCGCTGCTGCTTGGGTCATCTTCAACCTTCGCAGTAGGGGGACGTCGCCAGTCGAAGGTAATGTCCAGGAAGTACCGAAGTATTCCAAGACACCCCGAAGGTTGTCCATGGTCTCTGCAGCTACCTTCTCGGACTTCACCTTGTGTTCGGCCAAAATATTCCTTGATGAAGACATCTCGTCTATCAACGAAGATAGCTCGGCTGCCTTCGTAACCAGGGAGTTCTTCTAACCGAGCAAGTTGTTGGCCTCTTCCATTGACTTCGCCTGTTCCTCCCAGAGCTTGACCAGCTCGGCCCCCGTGGTCACTTGCTCCGTTCGCATTCTTTCTACTTCAGCACGAAGCACGATTTGTTTGGCTTCGAGCTTCCGATTAGCAGCTTCCAGACCAAGCCTGGCTTTCCTTTCTGTTGCTACCATCTCGTCCAAGATGGAAGTTCGAATTTTGGAGCTATCAAGACTCCCTTGGAGGGCAGTTATTTTCTCCTTAAGACGATTACATTCCTGCTCGTTAGAAACAGCTTCAGCTCGAGCCAAGTGTAGGACCGAAAGTAGCGACCAGAGGGGGGTGAATGGGCGCCTAAAAAAATTCTTTCGAATCAATGGCCTGCTCCCAAAACCCAACGCATTTAAAAAGAAAACTAAACAGCAAAGCGAGAACAGATTGACTAAGTCTGCAGATTCGAAGTCTGCTGATTCAGAGGTTGCAGATTCGAAGGTTGCAGATTCGGAGGTTGCAGATTCGAAGGTTGCAGATTCGAAGGTTGCAGATTCGGAGGTTGCAGATTCGAAGGTTGCAGATTCGAAGTATGGATATTCGAAGTATGCAGATTCGAAGCCTGCAGATTCGAAGTATGCAGATTCGAAGTATGCAGATTCGAAGCTTGCAGATTAGAAGTCTGCTGATTCGAAGTCTGCTGATTCGAAGTCTGCAGATTCGAAGCTTGCTGATTCGAAGTCTGCTGATTCGAAGTCTGCTGATTCGAAGCTTGCAGATTCGAAGTCTGCTGATTCGAAGTCTGCAGATTCGAAGCCTGCAGATTCGAAGTCTGCTGATTCAAAGTCTGCTGATTCGAAGCCTGCAGATTCGAAGCTTGCAGATTCGAAGTCTGCTGATTCAAAGTCTGCTGATTCGAAGCCTGCAGATTCGAAGCTTGCAGATTCGAAGTCTGCTTCACACAAGAAAAGGGACTTTGGCCCTGTCAACTCGATCAAAAAGCTACGCAGTAAAAGCAAGTAGCTGGCACTAGAGTACTGTTGCTAC
The DNA here is from genome assembly GCA_019279435.1 of Zizania palustris. Classification (NCBI taxonomy): domain Eukaryota; kingdom Viridiplantae; phylum Streptophyta; class Magnoliopsida; order Poales; family Poaceae; genus Zizania; species Zizania palustris. Next base: position 49,425,547 of record JAAALK010000284.1, read on the forward strand.
AGTGTAGTAGTACTACTTGCAACAGCAAGAACTAGTACTACTTGTGTGAAGAACACAAGCAACAAAACAAATAGTGAACAAAAATGCACATGGTACACAGCGATTCAGATTCACAATAACCAAACGCATGCCTCGCACTCAACAGGGAACAAAATCTTACTGCATTAATGAAGAACAAAATGAATGCAAGCAGAAGAACAAGCCTCTGGCGGTGCACAGAAACAGGAATAAGAGAGAGAGTGCGCAGGAGACAAAATGACCCAATAGATTAAAAAGTGAATTCTGGAAGGGGTAGTCCAACCCTAGGGATTGGGGCCCTATTTATAGGCTGCCCAATGGCCTAGAATATTCCACCAGCCCCTTAGGGTTTTTTACAGACGCTAAAATAAAGGAAAAGACTCTACTGCCCTTAGGTATTTTTACAGACATGACTGACTGACTGTGGGCCTAGAGATACAAATGACTTATCCGGAAGCTAAGCTTTCGTAGCGACTACGGCTTCTCTTTTGGACAGTCCGATACAGAATCAACGGTTGTCAGTTTTGCGTCGAAACTGACAAAGCCTCCACCGACTTTGCACTAGGTACCCGGATTAGGCTGGCCCGACTCCGCAGCTCTCTCAGCCCGGCAATCGCTCACCGCCCGTGTACCGGAGTCTACCCTGGTCAACAGCCCAGTGGGTCTTCTACTGCTTCTGGCCCATGTACCCGGATTGGGCCAGCCCGACTTCACAGCCTCCTCTGCCCGACAATCGCTCGCTGCCCGTGTACCTGAGTCACACGCGGCCCATGAAACAGCAGATATCTTCTTCTTTTGTCCCCTTTGACTATCGTTGACAATGACTCATCACATCTGGAGCCATGAGGCCCATGCTATTCAGCATGGCTCCTCAATCTCCCCCTTGATGAGTGCATTGTCAACACTCCTCTTCTGCAGCTCTTCAGCACCTGCGAACAAATGTGGAAACACGAAAACAAAACACAAGAAAACAAAGAAGAAGAAAAAATAAGGTAAAAGTTTAACCCTAATGACCGAAAGCCAAACAAAAGCAAGAAGTGGTCATTATGGTTAACCAAAACGTAAAAGCTCAAAAATGAGTGCGATTTCAGAACAACAAGGATATAAAGAGAGTAAAAACTCCCCCTTAAACTCTGATCTCAAATTTTCTCCCCCTTGTTGACAAGTGAACTCATCAAGCACTCAATAGAGACACAGACTCCCCCTGAAATGCAACTCCCCCTCAAAATATGCAGTGAATTCAACTGGAGTGCATAAGGAGTGTAGAAAGCATGGTTCTCAGATATGATTGACTACAATTACAACATCTAACAGATACAGCAAAAGACATACTGTAGCGATACATGGCATGATCAGTGCAATAGATGATATCTAAAGAAAGTCATTTGCACGCATTTTTCAGTTTTTGCAAACAAAACATCACCACATGTTCCAATAAACAAGCAAGGTAAAGCATGAGATGCAAAAGCTAACTGATATCTACCAAGATAAGCATTGTCCAAAACAAAGTGCTTCAGCAAACTTGTTATTATTTCAATTTTCAAGCTTTTTCTTTTCCCTTTTTCATTTTTGCCAGGGGTTATTTGCATGTCAAACCTTATGCTGACCGACCAAGTCAAGCCTAGGCCTGAACTGGACCATCAGAAGCTTAAGACATTGGTCTTGGCATACACTACAGTGTCCTAGTTCATACCAATGTGCTATGGTACGCAGTCCAGAACTATGCAATGCGACAAGACAAACCCACCTGGATCTTTTCAATTTTAAGCATAAAAAGGCATGTAATTTTCATTTTTCTGGTTTTTCATTATTTTATAGCACATTTCCATGACTAAAGCATACAGATGTCCAAGTTGCATATTTGCATCCAAGTCAGGAACTAGCTACGAGGCATGTAACAGATAGCAAGAACATTCAGCCTACGCATGCTAGTTATCAGAAGCAATGGTGATCATTTTTCAATTTTAAAGCATAAAAAGCCATGCATATGACAGATATCAGACTTATCAATAAAACGGAGACAAGACATGATCATTGACAAGTAATCGAAAGCATGTACCAGCTAGAATAAGTAAAGCAGTTCAATCATATAACAGAAGCAAGCTCAAAAGTGTGATTTGTGAATATGCAAGATATGAACACACACAAAAAAGACTCAAGAAAAGAGTAAAGAAGAAAGAAAACTGACGCAAAATATCCTAAAAAGGATACACAACACCCAAATCCCCTCGTAAACGCTCGAATGTAGACTGATCTAGGGGTTTGGTGAAAATATCAGCCAACTGATGATGGGTATCAACATGAACAAGGTCAATGACACCTTTCTCATATTGATCCCGCAAGAAGTGAAAGCGCACATCAATGTGTTTGGTTTTTGAATGTAGACATGGGTTTTTCCCTACACTAATTGCACTGGTGCTGTCGCAAAACAAAGGAACTCTGGTAGGAAAGAACAACCCAAAATCTCGTAGAGTGGAAATCATCCAAACCAACTGTGAGCAGCAGCTAGCAGCAGCTACGTACTCAGCCTCTGTGGTCGATAGAGCAACTCCAGATTGCTTTCGAGAAGACCAAGAGACAAGAGAAGAACCAAGAAACTGGCAAGTACCAGAAGTCGACTTGCGATCCAACCGGCACCCACCAAAGTCGGCATCCAAAAAGCCAGATAAATCAAGAGATGATGATGCTGAATAGTAAAGACCGAGATCGGGCACATAAGTGAGATACCTGAAGATGCGCTTGACAGCCTGTCGATGAGACGCGCGTGGTGAAGACTGGAAACGCGCGCAAACGTCCCACGACGAACTGTATGTCCGGTCTTGTCGCCGTCAAGTACAGTAGCGAACCAATCATCCCTTGAAACTCCCTTTCATTGACCTTGACACCGCTCTCATCCTTGTCCAGACCCCCAGAAGTGCCCATCGGGGTCATCTGCGGCTTCAATTCACCACCAAAGTCAAATTTCTTTAACATATCACGAGTGTACTTACCTTGGTGGATGAAGGTGTCGTCCTTGGTCTGCTTGATCTGGAGCCTTAAGAAGTACTTGAGCTCACCCATGAGGCTCATCTCAAACTCGCTGTGCATCTGCTCAGAAAACTTGGACACGAGAGAATCAGTAGTACCGCCAAAGATAATATCGTCCACATAAATCTGAGCAACTAAGAAGTCTGAAGTGACTCTGAGCAAAAAGAGAGTTTTGTCCACAGAACCCATCACAAAGCCCTTACCCAACAAAAATTGCTTTAACCGGTCATACCAAGCCCTGGGGGCTTGCTTCAACCCGTATAAAGCTTTGTGCAACTTAAAAACATGTCGAGGAAACTTAGGGTTCTCAAAGCCGGGGGGCTGCCTAACATAAACTTCCTCCTCTATGAACCTGTTCAGAAAAGCACTCTTAACGTCCATTTGAAAAAGCTTAAAACCCTTCGAAGCGGCAAAAGCTAAAAGAATGCGAATGAACTCAAGACGGGCAACAGGGGCGAAGGTTTCTTCAAAGTCAATACCTTCCTTCTGGCAATAACCCTGGGCAACTAGTCGAGCTTTGTTGTGCACCGCAACCCCATCTTCACCTTGTTTGTTCTTGAATACCCACTTGGTGCCTATGGGGTTGCATCCTGGTGGCGGCTCAACTAGTGTCCAAACCCGATTGCGGACAAAGTTCTCAAGCTCTTCTTGCATAGCATTAATCCAATTAGAATCAGAAAGAGCATGAGAAACATCTCTGGGCTCAAAAGATGCAACAAATGCAGATTCAACAAACACAGCAAGAGAGGCAGAAGAACGCAAAGTTCTCTCAGTCAGATCACCTATGATGAGCTCTGAGGGATGGTCACGCTGAACTGCTCGGGTTCCCTGGTGATCTGAAGTCACCTCACCAGAGTCAGCAGCTGGCACCTCTGGACTCGACTGAGGGGGCTCGATTGTAGTGGAAGAAGTGATCAGAGGTCTGCCCTCATCCTCAGTCGAAGTCTCAGAAGGTGTGGGCTCTGCGGGCGGTGTAGAAGGCCCACCCTCATTAGTGGTTGGAGTGTCATCATCTTCCTCGAAGATGGCCTCTCCGAGCTCACCATCAGAAGGCTCAAAAGAAGGAGTCAAAGAAGGCAAGGACTCATCAAATGAAACCTCACAGGTCTCGACAAGCAGCTGGGATTCGAGGTTCCAAACACGGAAGCCTCGAGAATGCAATGCATAACCAAGAAAAACACCATCCCAGCAACGAGACTCAAACTTGTCCAAATGCCCTCCCTTCTTGAGCACAAAGCACTTGCAGCCAAACGCTCGCAAGTGGCTCACCGTGGGCTGTCTGCCAAACCGCAGTTCATATGATGTCTTACCAAGGTAAGCTCTAAGAAAGATGCGGTTGGCCAGATAGCAAGCCGTGTTCATGGCTTCAGCCCAAAAATGCATAGGAGTCCTGTGCTCATCGAGCATCGTCCTGGCCATCTCGACTAGCGTGCGGTTCTTTCGTTCCACAACGCCGTTCTGTGGGGGAGTGTAAGGAGAAGAAAACTGATGGTCCAGACCTGATCACTACAGAAGCTGACGAACTGAGAGTTCTTGAACTCAGAGCCGTTGTCGGAGCGAATTGCTCGCATCCGACCATTGTTCTCATTCTTCAGCTTCAAAATCAGGTCATGAACAAATTGAAAAGTTTCATCCTTGGACTCCAAAAAGAAAACCCACGAGAATCGAGAAAAGTCGTCAACAATCACAAGTGCATACCACTTCCCACCGACTGAACGTACCCGAGCAGGACCAACAGTGTCCAAGTGTAAAAGCTCGCCCGGATACGAAGTCATCACCTGAGTCACAGTTGAGTGAGAAGCGGCAACCATTTTCCCATGACGACAGGGATGACAAACTAGATCCTTCTCCATCTTAAGCTTGGGCAATCCTCGGATGAGGTCCATAGAGCTTAACCAGATCAAAACTCAAATGACCTAACCTCCTATGCCACTTCCAGAGCTCAGAAGATGATCCAGCAATCAAACAACGAGAAGGGCCAAAAGAACTAGAGAAGTCAATTCGAAACACTTTACCGAAAGGTAAAATCCGACAAACCAAAGACCCTCTAGAATCAACCACAGAAGAATTGCCCTTCTTAAAACGCACTTCCAAACCATCCTCAAGAAGTTGCGAAACAGAAATCAAATTGAAGTTCAGATTCTTAACCAAAGCAACATTCTTCAAAGAGAAATGATCTGAAATGCAAATTGAGCCTATGCCACTTACTTTCCCTTGACCGCTGTTCCCGACGTGATGTATTCTTTGGAGCTCGGGGGAGTGAGACTGGAGAACCATCTGCGATGTCCCATCATGTGGCGAGAGCATCCTGAGTCCATGATCCAAATGTCCTCCAGTCCCTGATCCTGCACAATTAGTGGCTGTAAGTGGGATCAAATGGTCCGACACCAGGTTTAGCAAAAGAGCTAAACCAGTGTCGAGCCATCTGCTCAAAAGATGGAATGCAAAAACCATCAAAAGAGTTTGGACCAAAACGCGGCTCAAAGCGCGGTCCTCAGTTCTGCCTAACCCTGCGGCCACAAGGTCCAGAACCATAGCCAACACGGTCTGGAACTCTGCCAGAACGGACACCACCAACTGGAGCATGGGCAATAAAGCCGTCTCCTCTACCACCACCTACACGACGCGGCCTGGCCTCCAGCCTCTCCCCACGTCGAGGAACACGCAGTCTACCACCCTGCTGGTAGAACTGCTCCTGATCACCACGAGCTTTCTCTGCTCTCTCAACCCACTTCCTCCTGAAGCAAAACTCCACAAGATGCCCGTCTCTCTGACAATACTCACAATGATAGGTGGGCTTCTTGGGATGTGGTTGAGGTTTGGGATGTTTGGGCTTGGTGGTGTTAGGTGTAATCTTCTTGGGTTGAGAAGGTCCAGGAAGAGAGTCTAGAGAAGAGTGGAGGTGTTTGGGCTTAGGAACCCAGATAGGCTTCTTGGGTGGAGCTTTGGGTGGTTCATGAATTACTCCATCCTTGGGCTGACAAGCCTGGGAAGTCTCAGTGGAGTGAGTCTTGGGATACCTCTGCTCTGGAGTCATATTACTCCACTCCACTGCCCGGCTAATGACACTCTCGAAGTCAGCCTTGGTGTAGGTGTAACCTACCCCAAACCCATCCTGCCTCTTGAACTGCTGGATCATCATGCCAAGCTGTGGCTCTCTGGCCCTGATCCAACTCAGATAGAACGGAGGTAAAAGTTCTCATTCTGAGAATCTGCTAGCTCCTCTCTCAAGGAATCTAGAACCTCCACCTGAGACAAACAGGTCTCACACTCACTCTCTACTTGGACAAACTTTTCGGCTTTCAGCTTAATCAACTCCATTCTAAGAGACAGACAGTTCTCACAGACAGTGGGTGGAACTGACAGTGTCTCAAGCTCTAGCCTAGTCTGCGCAAGCTCAGCTCTCAGCCTCTCCAAAACACCCAAATGCTCATCGCCCTTGGATTTCAGCTTAGCTAAGGTAGCTAGATGAGATGGGCAATCAACACATGGTGCGACGACAGTGGCTTGAGCATCTTTCAGCTCCAGCTGAGCGCTTTCAAGCTCAGTGGCCAAAGCGTCCCTCTCATCAACCCTTTCTGTGTACCTGGACTTCAGAGTTGACAGGTCACACAGAAGCACCTCACACTTCGGGCACTCACTGCTATCACCCAAGCAAGGGGAAGAAGATAGACTCTCAATTCTGCCGTTGGCCACGGACAAGCTCACTTTCTAACTCATCTATCCTCTTTTTGGCCCCCCTAAGTAGTTTTTCCCGATACTTTAACTCCTGATGATTGCTCTCAAGTAAATCAACAATTTCTCGTTCATAGGATGATACCTTGTTGTCGTCGTCGTCGGAGTCATCGGGGGCGCTCTTTTCTTCCCTATCCCCAAGAGCCATTGAACAGAAGCTCTTGCGGGATCTTCGGCGCTGGTGTGAGCGGCTCTTCGGCTTGTCTCCGAAGGCCATGAAGCAGAGACCCGCCGGATCGTCCTTTTCCTTCCCCTTCCTGATGGCGATCTCCTCATCGCTTGAGCTCGATGAAGAGGAAGAAGACGTGGACCGCTTGGAGTAGCTTTTCTCCATCTCGGCGAAGAAGGCCTTGTCGCGCTTCTTGTTCTCTCGCCGGTAGTCCTTCAGGGCCTTCTTGAAGAATCGAGTCTTCGGCTTGCCCTTGTTGAAGGATGAGCTCTCGTGCTTGCCGGAGTCATGGAAGCTGCCACCGGTACCCTTCTTGTATCCATTGCGCTTGGGACAGTCGGCGATGAAGTGTCCTGGATCACCACACTAAAAGCATCCGGATTTTGTGCCGTGTCTTTTGAACATTCTCTTATCATAGACACGACGCACCCGGTTGTTAAAAAGACACAAATCATCATCTCCCAATAACTCTAGCTGGTCCACAGTGATAGACATCAAAGAGAACCCAGCACAACTCATAGAAGAGGGATCAACAGAAGGTGTAGCAAGGGCCAGGGATTTTGATCCAGAACCAGTGAGATTTGATCTCAGCTGGATATCTACCTCAGTGGCCTTCAGCTTGCTAAAAAACTCAGAAATGGTCAAGGTATCGTAAGAAGTGCTCTCAACGATAGAGGATACCTTGATCTCCCAGATCTTTGGGTCCAAGGTATGGAGAACCTTGAGCGCCTGCTCGTGATCTGAGACTAACTGAGCACCCTCAGCCTTGTTGTCTCGAAGCTTGTTTATGATCGACTGAAAACGACCAAACAAAGCCTCAACAGATTCACCCGGCTTCTGTGTGAAATTTTCATATTCACGTCGGTAGGTCTGATAGAGCCGAGCCTTGACCTGAGCTGTTCCCTCATGGTGTGCCTTGAGGGTAGCCCAGATCTCTCTCGCAGTGGAGAGATGGCTGACACGCTCAAATTCAGTGGGACCTAAACCAGAAAAGAGTATGTTCACAGCCTTACTGTTGCTCAGATGCTGAGCAATGATACCAGCAGTACCATGCTCAGCGACTGGCAAAATGACAAACATGGTGTGAACGCAAATGTCCCATATGTCCGAGCTCTGGCTCATGAGACGGGACCTTGCCAGGAGACGTCATGCGAGTCTTCCAATAATTATAGCCATAGGCTTCCAAGGACGGGACCTTGCCAGGAGACGTCATGGTCACTACCGGGGTTTAGAACCGATTAAGGTATGGAAAAACCCTAACCAAGCTCTGATACCACTTGTAGGACCGAAAGTAGCGACCAGAGGGGGGTGAATGGGCGCCTAAAAAAAATCTTTCGAATCAATGGCCTGCTCCCAAAACCCAACGCATTTAAAAAGAAAACTAAACAGCAAAGCGAGAACAGATTGACTAAGTCTGCAGATTCGAAGTCTGCTGATTCAGAGGTTGCAGATTCGAAGGTTGCAGATTCGGAGGTTGCAGATTCGAAGGTTGCAGATTCGAAGGTTGCAGATTCGGAGGTTGCAGATTCGAAGGTTGCAGATTCGAAGTATGCAGATTCGAAGTATGCAGATTCAAAGCCTGCAGATTCGAAGTATGCAGATTCGAAGTATACAGATTTGAAGCCTGCAGATTCGAAGTCTGCTGATTCGAAGTCTGCTGATTCGAAGTCTCCAGATTCGAAGCTTGCAGATTTGAAGTCTGCTGATTCGAAGTCTGCTGATTCGAAGCTTGCAGATTCGAAGCTTGTAGATTCGAAGTCTGCTGATTCGAAGTCTGCTGATTCAAAGTCTGCAGATTCACAGCTTGCAGATTCGAAGTCTGCTGATTCGAAGTCTGCTGATTCGAAGCCTGCAGATTCGAAGCTTGCAGATTCGAAGTCTACTGATTCGAAGTCTGCTGATTCGAAGCCTGCAGATTCGAAGCTTGCAGATTCGAAGTCTGCTTCACACAAGAAAAGGGACTTTGGCCCTGTCAACTCGATCAAAAAGCTACGCAGTAAAAGCAAAAAGCTGGCACTAGAGTACTGTTGCTACAGTGTAGTAGTACTACTTGCAACAGCAAGAACTAGTACTACTTGCGTGAAGAACACAAGCAACAGAAACAAATAGTGAACAAAAATGCACATGGTACACAACGATTCAGATTCACAATAACCAAACGCATGCCTCGCACTCAACAGGGAACAAAATCTTACTGCATTAATGAAGAACAAAATGAATGCAAGCAGAAGAACAAGCCTCTGGCGGCGCACAGTAACAGGAATAAGAGAGAGAGTGCGCAGGAGACAAAATGACCCAATAGATTAAAAAGTGAATTCTGGAAGGGGTAGTCCAACCCTAGGGATTGGGGCCCTATTTATAGGCTGCCCAATGGCCTAGAATATTCCACCAGCCCCTTAGGGTTTTTTACAGACGCTAAAATAAAGGAAAAGACTCTACTGCCCTTAGGTATTTTTACAGACATGACTGACTGACTGTGGGCCTAGAGATACAAATTACTTATCCGGAAGCTAAGCTTTCGTAGCGACTACGGCTTCTCTTCTGGACAGTCCGATATAGAATCAACGGTTATCAGTTTTGCGCCGAAACTGACAAAGCCTCCACCGACTTTGCACTAGGTACCCGGATTGGGCCGGCCCGACTCCGCAGCTCTGTCAGCCTGGCAATCGCTCACCGCCCGTGTACCTGAGTCTACCCTGGTCAACAGCCTAGTGGGTCTTCTACTGCTTCTGGCCCATGTACCTGGATTGGGCCAGCCCGACTTCGCAGCCTCCTCTGCCCGACAATCGCTCGCTGCCCGTGTACCTGAGTCACACGCGGCCCATGAAACAACATATCTCTTATTCTTTTGTCCCATTTGAGTATCGTTGACAATGACTCATCACATCTGGAGCCATGAGGCCCATGCTATTCAGCATGGCTCCTCACCAAGACTATTTGCTGCGAAGGAAAAAGCAATGTAAGTAAACTATTTATAAGATGAAACTAACTCTATTATTGCAGATACTTTGTACCTGGTATGTTGCACGCTCCAAGGCTGCATCTAACTCCGACCCCTTAGCTTCCCCAAGTATAGCCACCAAGTTAGTCTCCCCGACTTCGCGATAAGCTGTAGGACCGAAAGTAGCGACCAGAGGGGGGGTGAATGGGCGCCTTAAAAAATTCTTTCGAATATATGGCCTATTCCCAACACCCAACACACCTCAAAAGACTAAGCAGCAGAAAATGAATAGATAGCCTAAGTCTAAAGGTATCTAGCCTAGAAGCAACTGATGTCAAACAGTGAACTACCAAAGCAGTGCAACTAGGCAGATAAACAAGGTATACTAGACATGTCAGGTCAAACTTCTCAATGAATGATCTAAGTATATATAAGTGAGATGAGAAGTTACTGTTCAGATTTGTCTCCTGTTTGGAACTTGGCGAAGCCTGCTCTACTGTGTCGAAGCCTGCTTCGGAGGTCGGTGTCTAAGCATGCTTCGGAGGTCGGTGTCGAAGTCTACTTCGGAGGTCAGTGTCGAAGCCTAGCGAGGGATATTGTGAAAGTGCCGAAGGTTGGTTTGGTCTAGCCTAGATTGTGTGTGGCAAAGAGCGAAGTATGCTTCGAAGCGAAGTATGACAGAGTCGAAGGTTGCTTCGAACAGTGTACTTCGAAGGCTAGACTTCGAACAGAAAGCTTCGAACAAGCTCACAGAAAGACAACCTTCGAAAGAGTAGCGAAGCCCGACACACGACAGAGAAACCAAATCGAAGCCTACACTCTACCTTCGGAGCTAGCAAAATCAACTTCGAAGCCAACAGGATTACCTTCAAAGCTAGTTTGGTCGAGGTATGATAAATGAAGTGATAACCTTCGACCCGAGGGCTAAACTCCGAATGACAAACTTCGAACACAACAACAAGAAGGAACACATCAAACGAAGTATACCAGAGAGACGTACTTCGGAGCAAAGTTCGAAGCTAAGTACCCAAGCAACGAAGTGTACCCTCGTAAAGACGATCGATGTAGGTCAAGCAGTCAGACAGCACAAAACGTACTTTGAAGCCCTCGAAGATGTTGGCTCGAAGCCTACCTCACGGGGCTGAGGGGCTTCGAATAGAGAGAGAGCCTTCGCCAGAAAACAACTAGAAAAGTTTTTTAGCACTGTCTACTTCGATCAAAAAGCTGCGCAGAAAAGCAAGCTAGAGTACTACTATACTGTTGCTACAGTGTAGTAGTACTACTTGCAACCAGTATGAACTAGTACTACTTTCGTGAAGAACAATAGCAAACGAGGCACAACTGCTCAAGAAAAATAGCTACGCATATGAATCGAAGCCATCAAAACTATTGCAAATAAGCTGCGCACGATCAGAGAATAGAAGCTTCACTGCATCAGAGAAGAACAGAATAAATGCAAGCCAAAATGCAATGAACAGGGTGCCTGGCGGCGCACAAACAGGAGAGAGAGAGACAAAACAGGGAACACAAAATGACCCAATAGATTGAAAAGTGAATTCTAGAAGGGGTGACCTAACCCTAGGGGTTGGGGCCCTATTTATAGGCTGCCCAACACTTAGGAATATTCCACCAGCCCCTTAGGGTTTTTACAGACGCTGAAACAAAGGAAAAGACTCAACTGTCCTTAGGATTTTTTACAGACTCGACTGACTGACTGTGGGCCTAGAGATACAGATGACTTATCCGGAAGCTAAACTTTCGTAGCGACTACGGCTTCTCTTCTGGACAGTCCAATACAAGATCAACGGTTGTCAGTTTTGTGCCAAAACTGACAAAGCCTCCACCGACTTTGCACCAGGTACCCGGATTGGGCTGGCCTGATTCCGCAGCTCTCTCAGCGTGGCAATCACTCACCGCCCGTGTACCTGAGTCAATCCTGGTCAACAACCCAATGGGTCTTCTGCTGCTTCTGGCCCATGTACCCGGATTGGGCCAGCCCTACTTCGCAGCTCTCTCAGCCCGACAGTCGCTCGCTGCCCATATACCTGAGTCACATGCGGCCCATGAAACAACAGATCTCCTCTCTTCTTCTGTCCTCTTTGACTATCGTTGACAATGACTCATCACTTCTTGGAGCCATGAGGCCCACGCTGTTTAGCATGGCTCCTCAATCTCCCCCTTGATGAGTGCATTGTCAACACTTCACTTCTTCAGCTCTTTAGAACCTGCGAACACATGTGGAAACACGAAAACAAAGCACAAGAGAAACAAAGAAGAAGAAAATAAGATAAAAGTTTAATCCTAATGACCAAAAGCCAAACAAAAGCAAGAAGTGATCATTATGGTTAACCAAAACGTAAAAGCACAAAATGAGTGCGATTTCAGAACAACAAGGATATCAACAGAGTAAGAACAAGCAAGACAAAAACTCCCCCTTAAACTCTGATCCCAAATTTTCTCCCCCTTGTTGACAAGTGAACTCATCAAGCACTCAAAAGAGACACAGACTCCCCCTGAAATGCAACTCCCCCTCAAAATATGCGATAAATGCAACTGGGTGCAGGTGGAGTGAAGAAAGCATGCTTCTCAGATATGATTGAATGCAAATACAACATCTAACAGATACAGCAAAATACATACTGTCTAAGATACATGGCATGATCAGTGCAACAGGTGATATCTAAAGAAAATCATTAGCACGCATTTTCAATTTTTTGTAAACAAAAATATCACCACATTTTCCGGTTGACAAGCAAATTAAAACATGAGATGTAGAAGCTAACTGATATCTACCAAGATAAGTGTTGGACCGGAAACGACGACCAGAGGGGGGGTGAATGGGAGCTTTTAAAATTTCAGGCTAAAAATAGCTTTCTGTTTTAATTCAGTCTACTATGGAACAGGCTTCAGACACAACCTTCGAAGTTCAGGTTCGGAGGAATTTGATGGCTCCGAACACAGGCTTCGCAAGGAGTAAAAGTCCGAAGTCAAGCAGACTTCGCTCCACCCACAACCCTGAAAAACAACTCTGCCAAGTCAGTGCAGGCTCCACACACAGGGTGCTTCGAGCAGGCTTCGCACTTCACCCTTCGCAAGAGTGGACTACCCTCTGAGGACTTCGACCAAATACTTAGCGACAGCAACTGGTGCTGGGCTTCGTACTACGAAGGTCTAAACGCACACTTTACAGACTTCGCTAAGGGGTTCAACACGGGAAAAGAACCGGGCTTCGATCAGGGCTTCGCTAGTAAACAGCGAGGTCTAGCCTCCAGTTACACAGAGCGAACGCACACTGAAAAGCACACTTCGCACAATACACACTTCGCCTAGACAGGCTTCGGTGCACTACTACTAGCGAGGTATCCAAACAAGCTCAAGCAGAAACTCAAGACAGAAGCAGGGCTTCGCTGCTAGAACAAGGAACACTAAAAATGAACTCAGGATGAATACAAAGTATGCGGAGGCTAGTACAGGAGCTCAACAGTAAATGCTCAAAGTGTTAAATGTTACCTATCCAGCCCCCATATTTATAGCCACGATTCACCCAAGTGAATTGACTACTTTACCCCTAGGGTTTACATTGGTTTTGTCTCTACAGAACAGAGGGGTACAAAAGGTAGTCAACTTTATTCTGGAGGCTTCTCTGTCAGCTTTGCTGAGGGGACAGCGTCAGCTTTTTGCAGAGCAGACAATGTCAGCCTTTGCAGCCTTTGACCTTTCTGAAGCCCCCCTTCGCACGCGAAGAGTGCGGTAGCTTCGGTGAGAAGCCTTGAGCCTGATGGCCTTCGCTTCACCGAAGTCTGCCTCCGATACAGTGACGGTTTTGAGCCGAAGCCGTCAAAGCCCTTGGGCCTTCGCACCAACACCTTCGGAGTGGACCACCACGGCCTCGCAGCTTCTCCCAGCTCGAACTCCGTCAGTCCGTGTACCGAAGATGTTGGCGTAAAAGATTACGCTAACAGGTTTCTGAGGATTAGAAACTAACAAACAATGTGTTTGCAAAGTGAACTGTTCTAAGCCTCTAAAAGGATAATAACTTAGAATAGTTCGAAAGTGTGTATTGAATAACTTGTATTCGGTCCCTATTACAGGATGAAACGGGCGGTATTTATAGGCCCAAACATTAAGGAAAATACCCTTTTACCCCTCTGTTACAACCGACATAGTGGAAACTCTTCGGCACCCTTAATAGGGCTAAAATGGTAAAGGACTAATCTAATGAGAAAGAAGATAAGCCTTCCATCTTAGCTGGCAGAAAAGATCTCAAAAGAATCTATGTTCGAAGATATACTTCGAACTAAGGTCCATCTTCATACTCCGAGCTTGACTCAAGGCACCTCCGAAGATGCATGTTGGAAACCTTCGAATCCATTATCTGCCTTTGTGTTGTTACTGCAATAACCCTAAGGATGGAATATTTTCCCCCAACAGTAGCCCCTCGAATACGCTTCTCCGTTAAACCTGTAATGTTAGGAGAGCAGTATATGGAAGAAAAATAACCATGCGTAGGGGTTATTAGATTTATAATTTATCTCCGAAATGTATGTAGATATAAAACTTCGAATCAGTTTTAAGACAATTACTTTCGAACCATCTTAGAACTAACTCAGGAATCCCGAAAGCCTTTTTAGACTTAGAAGAAATAGCCGTTGGCTTCTTTCTTCTAACGGAAGTTACGCAGTGCGTTAATTTCGGAAAAAAGTAACGGGCAAGAATGCGAAACGGCATGGACAAACGGTAAAAAATGTAAAGTCTAGGCTATAAATAGAGGACCTAGAACTTTCCTCAGTACCTTTCCACCGCTTTCTTGCAAACAAGCCATCCTTTGAGCCCTAGCCTCCATTCTTCTTCCAAAGCAACTCAGTAGTGTCAATGGCGAAAAACAAAGGTTCGGGAGCACCTTCAGTTCTGGCTCGACAGCAGGCTACTACTGCGGCAGCGGCCGCGTCATTGGCGACGGCAGCTCCAACACCCGCAGCGACAACCATGGCGGCGGGAGGAGAAAATCCCCAAAATGTTGGCGATCAAGGCCTCTTCCCGGCATCAACAAAATACATGGAACAATCCTTCCAACTGGGCCTTCAACCTGCAAAAGAGAATCACTGGCAGCCGCAGTAAAGGGCAAAATTAGTTCGGGAGTTATGATCCGCAAACCTGGAAGGGAACTTATCCCGTCACCAAGACCCGGAGAAGTGGTCGTCTTCGAAGCCTTCTTCGAAGCTGGCTTAGGTCTTCCAGCAGTGGATTTTTTGGCTGAAGTATTGGATCTGTTCCACGTTACTCTCCCCCAACTTTCTCCGAATGCAGTAGCTCATTTAACTATCTTCGAATGGGCATTGAGAGCCGAAGGTTGTGAGGGGAGGGCAGAAATCTTCGCTGCGTTGCACAGAGCTTCGTGCCAGCCAAAGACCTTCGTAGGTCCCGGAGGTGAAAAAATGGTAGTAGCCTTCGGAAGTATTAACTTTAGGCTTCGAGATGAGTACGCCCTTCGGTTTCCTGCTAAGGCCATCAATGCTAGATGGTATACCGACTGGATCATGAAATGGTTTTATGCCGAAGTTGGGGCGAGCAACCGTCTGGCTGGACCTCTGCAAGACATCAACATCCGAAAGGAAGCCCTTGTACACCCGGATGCGGGCCAGCTCGAAGCTCGCCTCAGCTTGCTTCAAAAGATCAGTCGAAGGTTAAGCATGCGAGACTTAGCCGAAGAGTTCCTCGGGCTCCAAATCCCTCCGTTGATGGCCAACTGGCCAATCACTTTCGAAGAGGACTCGGAAGGCGGTCTTCGCAAGATTACTTCAACTTCGAGCCCTGTAGGTAACTTCGAAAACAACATATATTATGCATATTCATTCGAAGGAGTAACTAACTTAACTTGTTTTTTCAGCCTCTTCAGCCCCTGTAACTTCGGAGCAAATCATACGGGCTTCGGAAAAGATTTTGGGTGCTCCAACTCCGAC
Organism: Zizania palustris; assembly: GCA_019279435.1. Lineage (NCBI taxonomy): Eukaryota > Viridiplantae > Streptophyta > Magnoliopsida > Poales > Poaceae > Zizania > Zizania palustris. The sequence continues at coordinate 49,441,397 of JAAALK010000284.1, forward strand.
CGAAAAAGTATGGAGAATCAAGTTGGTCGGGAGTTGGGAAAGATTTAACAAAGTATGGGGAATGCTGGAAATCGTTCCGCCCCCTTTGGTAGATTGGGTGCCTTCGGAGAAAGGACCCAAGAAGAGGAAGGCTGAAGCTGGGACTTCGAGCTCCGCCAAGACTCTGTCAAGAAGGTGGCTCAAAAGCGAAAGAACCCTGCACCTTCAAGCCCAAGGGCTTCAGTCTCTGATTCTCAGGAGGACGAAGGCAGGTTACTTGTAAGGCTGATTGACGAAGATGCAGCCCAAGTTGAAGAAACTGCGAATGTGCCAGAGTCTCAAGAGAATCTTGAGCAAACAAGGACTCCGGCAGTTCAAGAGGATTTACCTCAGGACGAAGTTCCTATGGATGAGACTAGAGTCGAAGCCACTGTGGCTTCGATTCTGGATGAAGCAACAAGGACTGTTCAGGAAAATGTTCCTGCAGTCGAAGATTTGACGCTTGACTCGGACGAAGATCTCTCATTCGATCCGCCAAGCAGTCCGATGCTCACCCGCCGCTAGAATGTCTAAGGTAAACTTCGAATAATTTTTCTATTTTTTTTGTGAAATGATACAATGTATAATACCTTTGTTTTTACAGAGTCCACTTCCATAGAAGAGGTCCGTCCCGAAGGTACAATCCCTGGACCTTCGGCAACTTCGGAGCCAATCCCAGGAGCCACCCAGATGGGGCCTGGAAAAGGCAAAGGAAAGATGGACCCCCTCCCTGATGCGAGCTCCGGATCAACTCCGTCTGAGTCAACAGACGAGAGCCAATCTACCGAGGGGGGCCAGTCTCCGGGGGCTCCGAAGACTACAGCTAAACACTCCGGGCCTTCATCACACGAAGATGACCAACAAGCTTTAAGTATGCTCCCCCTTCTAGCTCCTTTCTTAGAGCGAAGAACCGGTCTTCGGACTTTGCTCGAGCCTTTGGATCGAGCTAGTCGCGACATTGGGGAGACAAACTTGGTGGCCATCCTGAGTGAGGCGGAGAGCTCGGAGCTTAACGCTGCCATGGAACGCGCAGCCTACTAGGTACAAAGCATCTGTGAAATAACATCAAATTTACATACAAATAACTTCTTACCTTGGTTTTTTCTTTTCACAGCAAACAGTCTTGGCCCGAGCTGCGAATATATCAAATGAACGAGAAATCGCTCGCCTTCGAGAGGAAAACGGAACTCTTCAACGGAATCTCACTATGTCCGAAGGTCGAGTGGTTCATATGGACAGCATGGTGTCTACGGAGCGCAGGGCCAGACAAAGCTTGGAGGCTGCGAACAAGGAGCTCGAAGCAGAAAGAATTGTGCTTCGAGCAGAAGTTGAACGAATGCGGGCGGAGCATGCTACTGCGGGGACCGAGCTTGTTAGGCTCCGAGAGGAAGCTAGCCAACTTTTGAATCAAAAGAATTCCTTAACTACAGAGGCTGCTAGACTTTCCGGAGTTCTGGAAGAGCTAACTTCGACGAAGGATGCGCTGATTGAAGATAAGCTGAAGTCCGAGAAGGTAGCTGCGGAGGTTATGGATCAACTGCTAGGCATTCTGGAGTACTTCGGTACTACCGAGACGCTTCCTTCTGATGACAACATTTCCCTTCTGCGCCGGTTGAAAAGGATTCAAGGAGTGGTGAAGCAGATGAAGACAGCAGGCATTCGCTACGGAGAACTCTCCGGACAAGTGGATGCTGTTGGCCTAATTCGTTACTACGAGGATCTGGGCCGATCGATAAGCCCGAGCGCAGGAGAGGGCCCAATTACCTTCGACGACGAGCAGCATCTGACTCCTTCCGAAGGTGTTGCTGCTGCCTGGCAAGCCTTCCAAACTTCATGGAGATCCGAAGGTCGCTCTGCGATCAAGGCCTGGATCGATGAAGGACAACGCCAGAAGCAAGCTCGGACCCAAGCTTCAAGCAGTCAGCCTCCTCCGAACCCGCAGGTTTAGATATATATTAGGATCTTTGACTATGTAAAGCTTTGCGCTTATGTACATTTATCAATGAAAATTTGTTTATCATGTTTTTAGGCTTTGCGTCATATGGAAGATGTCGAAATGTTAGACATTAACGATGAACTTCGCTCATTGTGGGCTACCTTCGATATTTTAAAAGTTTACAAGCGCCCTCGATTTTTAGTTCCTAGAGATAGCTCCGGTGTAATTACGCCCGAGGTAAGCAAAGATATACTATCTTATATTAAAGAGGAAGAAAAAGAGGTTAACTTGGAAACTTCGTCTTCTGAAGACGTTATATGGTCCGAAGACGAAAATGAAACTCGAAGTAAAAAGCCTGAAGAACTTGGAAGCTGGGAAAGGAGCCCCGAACGGCTTCGAACTTGGGCCGAACTTCAGCAAGAACAGAAGGACTTTAGAGCTTCGAAGGGAGGCAAGAGAGTTAAACGTAAGGTTGTTAGAACTCCCGGCATTGGAACTAGTCGTTCCAACCCTAGCTCTAGAGATCGAAGAGGTCTTCGATTCCTTCTTGGTGTAGATACCAATTTTTCATGATGTAATCTGTAATCATATTCGTTCGAATAATAAATATCGATTTAAAATTGTCTCCTTATTTACTAGCCCCTCTTTGGGTATAAGCAACTTCGAACTGCATTCAAAGATGGTTATGCGCAAAGAAAAACTTCGGAGTACAATTTTTTGGGATTCAGAGCCCCTCTGCAATTTAAAGATCTTTTAAAATCTTATAAAATGTCTTCGACTATTTGTAGTCTGAAGAATGGCAACTTAATATCCTTTGTTTTTTGAAAGAAATCACTTGAGATAACTTTCAGGACACTTTAGTGTCTTAGATAATTTGTCACTTTGGACTATGTTAACAGACATTCGAAGCTCATGGCTCAAACTCTGTTTTGTTTTGGCCACCTTCGGCTCTTTTTTGCGAACTCTGTCAAACCAATGGTTCGGAGTTCGCAGTGGTCTCTTTGGACTCTTTTTACGGATACCTACAAGCCAATGACTTGGGCTCCGCGTATTTTGGTCACCTTCGACTCTTTTTACGGATACCTACAAGCCGAGTGTCTTGGGCTCCGCATATTTTGGTCGCCTTCGACTCTTTTTACGGATACCTACAAGCCAGTGGCTTGGGCTCCGCATATTTTGGTCGCCTTCGACTCTTTTTACGGATGTCTACCAGCCGATGGCTTGGACTCCGTATGATGTGGTTTTGGGCTCTTTTACGGATGCCTACAAGCCGGTGGCTTGGACTCCGGATTATGTCAGCCCCCACGTCAGAAACTTTGAACCAATGATTCGAAGTCCAAAAATATGATTAAGCTTTATGACACTTCCCTCTCGGTCAACCCCGCGGTTCCAGTGCGTCCACTCGGAAGCTGGAGGTTTATGAGGGGAAGGCACTATCTGAACCATATGCTTTATTAATTCAGAAGATGATTACAAGTGATTTACAAAGAGCCCTTAAGCGAAGTATCGCTTTAGGTGCTCTGCATGCCAAGTATGCGCTAACTCTTCACCTTCTAAATTAGCTAGTTTAAAAGAGCCAAGACGTCCTGAACGAACAATTAGGTATGGACCTTCCCATTTATTTCCTAATTTTCCTGGCGCTATAATGCTTCGCAGAACAAGATGACCCGGTCTAAGCTCATTGATCTTAACCTTCGGGTCAAACCAAGCCTTCATCTGCTGGTGATACTTTGATAAATTGGCCACAGCTCGAAGTCTTGTTTCTTCTAATAAATCTAGCGAAGCTTGTCTTTCTTCTTCAATCTCCGGTTTGGTGCTGCGAAGTGATCCTCCTTTGAGCTCCGTTGGAGTCATAGCTTCATCTCCGAATAGTAATCTGAATGGAGTAAAACTTGTGGACCTTGTTTGTGTAGTTCGAATGGACCACAAAATCTTTGGAAGCTCATCGGTCCACAGTCCTTTTGCTAATCCTACTATCCTTCGATTTAGCCCTGACAAAATATTTCCATTGGCTTTTTCTACAGCTCCATTAGACTGAGGATGCCTCACTGCAGCAAAACATAACTGGATGCCTAGACCTTCACAAAACTCCCTGAAAGGTTCTGCATCGAACTGTGCTCCATTATCAACTGTGAGTTGTCTAGGCAGTCCGAACCGGCAAATGATATTTTTCCAAAAGAATTTCTGTACATTGTTCGAAGTGATAGATGTTAAGGGCTCTGCTTCTACCCACTTAGAAAAATATTCAATAGCTACCACTGCGAACTTTAGATTTCCCTTAGCTACTGGAAAGGGACCAAATAAATCCATACCCCATCTGGCCATAGGCCATACTGAAGGAATAACTTGGAGAGCTGTTGGTGGGCGATGACTCCGTCGACCCATCCACTGACATCCTTGACAAGTGTGGACCAAGCTCTCCACATCAGCTGTTATTGTAGGCCAATAAAGCCCCTGGCGAAGTGTTTTTCCTGCCAAAGCTCGAGGGGCTAAATGGCTACCGCAAAATCCTTCATGGATTTCTCAAAGAATTTCTTGACCTTCGGCTTGAGATATACATCGGAGTAGAGGGGAACATACTCCGATCTTGTATAAAATACCGTTGATTATTTGATAATTTCTAGCTCTGAGTTTCAATCTTCAGACAAATTTGTCCCTCCTTGTAAAAGTTCCACGATTGAATTTTTCCAATCTGCACTTGGAATGCAAAGAATCTCTGCAGAGGGAATTTGTAGCACCGAAGGTGTACTGAGCTCCTCATAGAAAGCTTCTTCTGGTATATCCACAGCTCCGGCTGCAGCTTTTGCTAAGATGTCCGCTTGCATATTTTCTGCTCTTGGTATACTTCGAATGGAAATACCCTTGAAGTGTGCTTCGATCTTACGGATTTCTTCTAAGTACTTTGCAAGCTGTGGATGTCGAACTTGAAAACTTTTATCTACGTGCCCTGCTACTATTTGAGAATCTGTCTTTATAACAACTCTTGTAGCCCCTAGAGCACGTGCTTTTCGGAGTCCCAGTAAAATCCCTTCATACTATGCTATATTATTGGTAGACTTAAAGTTGAGTCTTGCGGAGTACATTGCTCTTTGCCCTGAAGGTGAAATCAACACTGCTCCAACGCCTGCTCCGGATGCTTGGAAAGCTCCATCGGAATAAACAGTCCAAACTCCGTCACTTGACTTCTCTGGAACCAAAGTTACAGGTGGAGTCCATTCTGCTACAAAATCCGCTAAGACTTGCGATTTGATTGCTGTCCTTGCCAAAAAAGATATGCCGAAGGGTGCTAGTTCGACTGCCCACTTTCCAATTCTTCCATTGGAGTCTTTACTTCGGAGCATATCTCCCAAAGGATACGAAGTTGGTACAATTACATTGTGAGCCAAAAAATAATGTCTTAATTTCCTCGAAGGCATTATCATAGCATAAACGAACTTTTCGAGTTCGGAATACCTTGTCTTCGCTCCTGATAATGCTTCGGACACAAAACAAACAGGATTTTGCACCAACTTCCCATTGAAATCCATTTCTCTGACAAGGACTGCACTAACAGCAGACCCTGTAGCTACAAGGTAAAGGAGTAGGGTTTCGTCCGTAGTAGGCACCGTGAGTGTAGCGAGATTACTGAGATACTCTTTAATATCTTCGAAGCTTTTCTGACACTCCGGTGTCCATGCAAAATCTTCGGACCCTTTCAATGCTTTAAATATAGGCAAGCTTCTCTCCGTAGACCTTGCTAAAAACCTGCTAAGTGCTGCCAGACGTGCAGTTAGCTTTTGCACTTGCTTTAAATTTTCCGGAGGAGCCATCTTTTGTAGCGCAGTTATTTGAGTAGGGCTAGCTTCAATCCCTCTGCTTGAAACTAAATACCCTAACAACTTCCCAGCCTTAGCCCCGAAGATACATTTTTCGGGGTTAAGACGGATCCCACATGCCCGAAGGCTATTAAATGTTTCTGCTAAGTCTAGGCTATGTTGGTGCTTTAAAGCACTCTTTATTACAATATCATCCATATAGGCCTCCACATTGCGACCTAATTGATGACCTAGAGCCTTAGTAACTAACATCGAAAAAGTAGCCCCAGCATTTCTTAAGCCAAAAGGCATTCTTACATAACAAAAGACTCCCGAGGGAGTTACGAAGCTTGTCTTGATCTCATCTTCGCGCTTCAACCATATTTGATGATAACCAGAATACGCGTCAAGGAAGCTTAATAACTCCAAACTTGCAGTGGAGTCGACCAATTGATCAATTCGGGGCATGGGGTAGGGGTCACGAGGGCATGCTTTATTCAAGGATGTGAAATCAATGCACATGCGCCACTTTCCGGAGGATTTCTTCTTGACGAAAACTAGGTTGGCTAACCATTCTGTGTGAGCCACTTCTCTGATAATCCCAGCCTTCAACAATTTTTCAACTTCGTCCTTCGCTAGAACAGCTCTTTCTGCAGACATTTTTCGGAGTCCTTGCCGAACAGGCCGGGCCTTCGGGTTTACAAGCAAACTATGTTCAATGATATCCCGATCGACTCCGGTGATGTCTTCGTCAGACCAAGCAAAGACATCTAAATTCTCTTTCACCACTTCTTCCAAGGAGGTTGCAACTTCTGGAGGTAAATCTTTACCAAATTGAAATGCATATTCTTTACCATCTTTAACAATAATCTTCGTTGTGATCTCTCCTTCAGGACTTGGTCTTGGGAAGGATTTCTTAGAAGATTCAGAAGGAGCTGAAAAATTCTCTTGATTATCTTGCATATTATTCACTTGTCTTGGATCAAGAGGGGGGCCGTGACCATATTCCGCTCTTCGGGCGGTAGCTTGATCTCCGAAGACAGTAAGAACTCTTGCTTGCGTGGGCATCTTCATACACAAATAATTGTGATGTGCCATAGCTCCGAACTGGTTTAACATGCCTCTTCCGAAGATGACGTTGTAGGCATATGGAGCATCTACAACGTCGAAGATTACTTCCTCTGTTCTGGCTAACAATCCTTCTCCGAAGGTAACTTCCAGGCCAATTTGGCCAAGTGCATCAAGCGGAGGTCCTGCGAAGCCTTGCAAAGGATGAGCCGCTGGAAGAAGGTGCTTTCTGGAGATGCACAATTGATCGAAGGCTTGAATAAAAATAATATCCGCTGAACTGCCTCCGTCAATTAACACCCTTCGAACCTCAGTTCCTGCAATGTCAGCAGTAATGACAAGTGGGTCTGCATGTGGGAATTTAATACCAGCTGCATCCTCTGTAGAAAAAGATATTGGTACATGGGACCATTCTGGCATAGCAGCTGCAGATGACGAAGTTCCAATGTGGCCCACTTCTCTCACATACTCTCTTCTCTGCCTTTTCGACATGCTTCCGAGGGTACCTCCTCCAGAGATGGGGAGGACTACTCTTTTTCCTCGGTCTTGCCCTTCTTCTTGCTTCGGAGGTAGCATAACATTGGCCACCGGAGGGCGTCTTGCAGCTTCGAAAGTTTCTATCCGCGCCACAGCCTAGACAGGCTCTGGGCGCACTTCAGCTGGAACTCGGTCAGTAGTACCTCGACCCGAAGTTCTTTATAGATACTCTCCTCTCAGAGTAAGTATAGACTTGCAAGTATCAGTTGCATGGCTTCGGTTTTCACCATGAATACAGCAGAAAAGGGTCTGGCCTTTGCCAGCCATTTTCCCTGGCGGCCTCCAGCCGCTGACCTTGTTTCCCGAAGGTTGTGGAGCTCTCTGGGTGAACTTTTGCGGGGGTGCAATGTTCAGGACTTCAGAACGGGGATGCTTTTGCCCCCTTCTCCTATCATGCTGAACTTCGAAGACTGGTTCCCGCGGCTGTGCCGAAGTTTTTACTTCCACTTTTACTTCCTGCAATATGGACGGAGTAGCTGCAGTTCTTCGAAGCCAACCTTCTTCCGACCTCGCATATTCTTCAAAGTATGACATCAACTGAGAAACAAAAGATATGCTTTTCCGGTGAAGCTTATCAAGGAGGCCTTGATGAATGACACCTTCCCGAGCTGCGTCAACTACCGAAGATGTAGTCAACCCTCGGATCTACGACTTCGTATGAGCGAAGCGCTTGAAATATTGCCTCAATGTCTCTCCAGGGAGTTGCTTCGCCTGGAAAAGACTTCCCGTCGACATTGGAGGCACGATCCTACCTTCAAAGACCAGAACCACCTTAATGCCACTCCTTGAAGAGCTAAGGGGAAGCATTTTGCCATGGTGTCCCGCACTCCTCCACTAGCTTCAATTGCTAGAGCATAAGAACAGACAAATTCTCCAGGATCCTCATCTCCGGCATACTTGCAAAGCTTTGAAGTCTTAAACTTCGGATCGAAGCGAACTTTTTGCAGCTCAGGATGCAACGGAGATTCAGTATCAAAAGAGGCATTCTCCGGGGCTTCAAGATAGATAGGTTCGTCGTCTTCAGGCACTTCTGGAATAACTGGGATGGCTTGAGAACGAAGCCTGTTTGCGGCTTCTTGTCGCCATCTTGCTACTTCAGCCTGGAGACTGGCCATTTGAGCGGCCATATCACCAAGGTTGTCTTCATCTCCCCCGGAAGGATCTTCCGGGTCTTGAGAACTGAGAGGATCAGTTCGAAGTGGAACTTGAGGTGGAAGAGGAACTCCGGGTGGTCGAAGTATGGATGGAGTTGGCGAAGGAACTCCGTATGCTCGAGGAATGGGAACCCCTTCCGGAGTTTGAGGTGGAGGAAATGTCGAAGGTCCTCCGACCTCAACAGTATCGGGAGATGCCCCTCTGGAGGTCCGAGGGGACCTCCGAACAGGGTTACGAGTTGCACTCCGCTTAGGAGGCATGATGTAAGAAATTGGTAGAGAACGAAGTTTCTTGGACTAGGTTCCCCACGGACGGCGCCAACTGTTGGCGTAAAAGATTACGCTAACAGGTTTCTGAGGATTAGAAACTAACAAACGAAGTGTTTGCGAAGTGAACTGTTCTAAGCCTCCGAAAGGATAATAACTTAGAATAGTTCAAAAGTATGTATTGAATAACTTGTATTCGGTCCCTATTACAGGATGAAACGGGGGGTATTTATAGGCCCAAACATTAAGGAAAATACCCTTTTACCCCTCTGTTACAATCGACATAGTGGAAACTATTCGGCACCCTTAATAGGGCTAAAATGGTAAATGACTAATCTAATGAGAAAGAAGATAAGCCTTCCATCTTAGCTAGCAGAAAAGATCTCAAAAGAATCTATGTTCGAAGATATACTTCGAACTAAGGTCCATCTTCATACTCTGAGCTTGACTCAAGGCACCTCCGAAGATGCATGTTGGAAACCTTCGAATCCATTATCTGCCTTTGTGTTGTTACTGCAATAACCCTAAGGATGGAATATTTTCCCCCAACAGAAGCCATGCATGGCCGAAGTACCACAAGTCATCCTTACTCCGGAGCCAGCCTTGCTCCGAAGCCTGCTTCACTCCGAAGCCCCACCTTCGGAGTACCACCCTTCGAAGTCCCTCCTTCGTCCAAGGCCTCCGCATGAAGCATTCCATGAGCACTTCGTCGCAGTGCCTCTCCCCGAGCACACTCCTCGACAAGCCTCACCCGGACCATGCCTTCGATGCACCTCGACTTCTGAGACCTTCGTTGGGTATACCTTCGAGTGTATCCCTCCAGAGCACACTTCGAACACCTTGCCTCTGCTGAGGACTTGATCCACCATACTCCGAAGTCACTCCATTCGGAGTACCCTTCGAAGTGCCTCGCCTCCGAGGACTTCATCTCGGAGCACCTTCACCCGGAGCCACGCTCCGCACTTACTGCCTTCTCCTGGTGCACCTCGACCCGAGGTCCGACCTAGACCCCTTCGCAGCCTTCGTGACGGAGCTCCCCGCTCCACTGGCATCAAGCCTCCCGCTTGACCCAGGTTCACCTCCCGTGAACCGTTCGTCACCTCCGAAGTCCCCTGCGCACTACAGACAAACAGACAAGTGTTTCCAGTACTCCGGAGACCTCTCCGAGTTAGCAACCTTCGGCACACACTCCAGTGTACCGCCCAAAATACCGAGACCTTCGGTACAAACCCAGTCCTCGTGTACTGTCGGACCCCTCCGACAGGCACACTTTGCTGCGACAGCTGCAGCAACCAGAACCACCGAACCCTTCGGTGAAACAGCCTCCGAAGTCCCCTTCGGAGAACCAACCTCTGAACCCCTTCGGAGGTACCCCTTCGAAAAAGAGGGTAAAAGCCTGTCAATCACTCATCACAGACTCTGAAACCAACCCTTGGTTTCTCAATAATCATTGTCCAAAACAAAGTGCTTCAGCAGACTTGTTATCATTTTAATTTTCAGGCTTTTTCTTTTTCCTTTTTCATTTTTGCCAGGGGTTATTTGCATGTCAAACCTTATGCTGACCGACCAAGTCAAGCCTAGGCCAGAACTGGACCATCAGAAGCTTAAGACATTGGTCTTGGCATACACTACAGTGTCCTAGTTCATACCAAAGTGCTATGGTACGCAGTCCAGAACAATGCAATGCGACAAGACAAAACCACCTGGATCTTATCAAGTTATGCATAAAAAGGCATGGAATTTTCATTTTTCTTGATGTTTCATCATTTTTATAGCACATTTCCATGTTGTAAAGCAGAAAGATGTCCAAGTTGCATGTTTGCACCTAAGTCAGGAACTAGCTACAAGGCATGTATCAGATAGCAAAAACATTCAGCCTACACATGCTAGTTACCAGACGCAATGGTGATCATTTTTCAAGTTTTAAAACATAAAAGCCATGCATATGACAGATATTAGACATATCAAGTGAACTGAACTAAAGCATGATCATTGACAAGTATTCAAAAGCATGTACCAGCTAGAATAAGTAAAGCAGTTCAAGCATATAACAGAAGCAGCTCTAAAGTGTGATATGTGAATATGCAAGATATGAACACACAAAAAAGACTCAAGAAAAGAGCAAAAAGAAAGAAAACTGACGCAAAATATCCTAGAAAGGATACACAACACCCAAATCCCCTCGTAAATGCTCAAAGGTAGACTGATCTAGGGGTTTGGTGAAAATGTCAGCCAACTGATGATGGGTATCAACATGAACAAGGTCAATGACACCTTTCTCATATTGATCCCGCAGAAAATGAAAGCACACATCAATATGTTTGGTTTTTGAATGGAGACAAGGGTTTTTCCCTACACTAATAGCACTGGTGCTGTCGCAAAACAATGGAACCCTGGTAGGAAAGAACAACCCAAAATCTCGCAGAGTGGAAATCATTCAAACCAACTACGAGCAGTAGCTAGCAGCAGCCACATACTCAGCCTCAATGGTCGAAAGAGCAACTCCAGATTGCTTTCGAGAAGACCAAGAGAGAAGAGAAGAACCAAGAAACTGGCAAGTACCAGAAGTCGACTAGCAATCCAACCGGCACCCACCAAAGTCGGCATCGGAAAAGCCAGATAAATCAAGAGATGATGATGCTGAATAGTAAAGACCAAGATCGGGCGCATAAGTGAGATACCTGAAGATGCGCTTGACAGCCTGCCGATGAGACGCGCGTGGTGAAGACTAAAACCGCGCGCAAAGTCCTACGACGAACTGAATGTCCGGTCTGGTCGCCGTCAAGTACAGCAGTGAACCGATCATCCCTCGAAACTCTCTCTCATTGACCTTGACACCGTTCTCGTCCTTGTCCAGACCCCCAGATGTGCCCATCGGGGTCATCTGCGGCTTCAATTCACCACCAAAATCAAATTTTTTCAACATGTCGCGAGTGTATTTACCTTGGTGGATGAAAGTGTCCTCCTTGGTCTGCTTGATCTAGAGCCCTAAGAAGTACTTGAGCTCACCCATGAGGCTCATCTCAAACTCGCTATGCATCTGCTCAGAAAACTTGGACACAAGAGAATTAGTAGTACCGACAAAGATAATATCGTCCATGTAAATCTGAGCAACCAAGAAATCAGAAGCAACTCTGAGCAGGAAGAGAGTTTTATCCACCGAACCCATCACAAAGCCCTTCCCTAACAAGAATTGCTTCAATCGGTCATACCAAGCCCTAGGGGCTTGCTTCAACCCGTATAAAGCTTTTTGCAACTTAAAAACATGTCGAGGAAACTTAGGGTTCTCAAAACCGGGGGGCTGCCTAACATAAACTTCCTCCTCTATGAACCCATTCAGGAAAGCACTCTTAATGTCCATTTGAAAAAGCTTAAAACCCTTCGAAACGGCAAAAGCTAAGAGAATGCGAATGGACTCAAGACGGGCAACAGGGGCGAAAGTTTCCTCAAAATCAATACCCTCTTTCTGGCAAAAACCCTGGGCCACTAATCGAGCTTTGTTGCGCACCACAACCCCATCTTCACCTTGTTTGTTTTTGAACACCCACTTGGTGCCTATGGGGTTGCATCCTGGTGGCGGCTCAACTAGTGTCCAAACCCGATTACGGACAAAATTCTCAAGCTCTTATTGCATAGCATTAATCCAATTTGAATCAGAAAGAGCATGAGAAACATCTCTGGGCTCAAAAGATGCAACAAACGCAAATTCAGCAAACACAACAAGAGAGGTAGATGAATGCAAAGTTCTCTCAGTCAAATCACCGATGATGAGCTCTGAAGGGTGATCACGCTGAACTGCTCGGGTTCCCTGGTGATCTGAAATCACCTCACCGGAGTCAGCAGCTGGCACCTCTGGACTCGACTGAGGGGGCTCGATCGAAGTGGAAGAAGTGATCAGAGGTCTGCCCTCATCCTTAGTCGAAGTCTCAGAAGGTGTGGGCTCTACAGGGGGTGTAGAAGGCCCACCCTCATCAGTAGCTGGAGTATCCTCATCTTCCTCGAAGATGGACTCTCCGAACTCATCATCACCAGAAAGCTCAAAAGAAGGAGTCAAAGAAGGCATGGACTCATCAAAAGAAACTTCACAAGTCTCGACAAGCAACTGGGAGTCGAGGTTCCAAACTCGAAAGCCTCGTGAATGCAAAGCGTAGCCAAGAAAAACTCCATCCCAGCAACAAGACTCAAATTTGTCCAAATGCCCACCCTTCTTGAGCACAAAGCACTTGCAGCCAAACACTCGCAAGTGGCTCACCTTGGGCTGTCTGCCAAACTGCAACTCATACGAAGTCTTACCTAAGTAAGCTCGAAGAAAAATGCGGTTGGCCAAATAGCAAGCCGTGTTCATGCCTTCAGCCCAAAAACGCCTAGGAGTCCTGTGCTCATCGAGCATCGTCCTGGCCATCTCGACTAGCGTGCGGTTCTTTCGTTTCACAACGCCGTTCTGTGGGGGAGTGTAAGTAACAGAAAACTGATGGTCAAGACCTTGATCACTACAGAAGCTGACGAACTGAGAGTTCTTGAACTCAGAGCCGTTGTCAGAGCGAATTGCTCGCATCCGACCATTGTTCTCATTCTTCAGCTTCAAAATCAGATCATGAACAAACTGAAAAGTTTCATCCTTAGACTCCAAGAAGAAAACCCACGAGAATCGAGAAAAGTCGTCAACAATCACAAGCGTGTACCACTTCCCACCGACTGAGCGCACCCGAGCTGGACCAACAGTGTCCAAGTGTAACAGCTCGCCAGGATACGAAGTCATCACTTGAGTCACAGGTGAGTGAGAAGCGGCAACCATTTTCCCATGACGACAGGGATGACACACTAGATCTTTCTCCCTTTTAAGCTTGGGCAATCCTCGGATGAGGTCCATAGAGCTTAACCTGACTAGTAGATCAAAACTCAAATGACCTAACCTCCTATGCCACTTCCAGAGCTCAGAAGAAGATCCAGCAATCAAACACCGAGAAGGGCCAAAAGAACTAGAGAAGTCAATTCGAAAAACTTTACCGATGGGTATAATCTGGCAAACCAAAGACCCTCTAGAATCAATCACAGAAGAATTGCCCTTCTTAAAACGCACCTCCAAACCATCCTCAAGAAGTTGCGAAACCGAAATCAAGTTAAAGTTCAGATTTTTAACTAAAGCAACATTCTTCAAAGAAAAATGGTCTAAAATGTGAATTGAGCCTATGCCACTTACCTTCCCTTGACCACTGTTCCTGAATGTGATGTACTTTTTGGAGCTCGGGGGAGTGAGACTGGAGAACCATCTGCGATGTCCCGTCATGTGGCGAGAACACCCTGAGTCCATGATCCAAACGTCCTCCAGTCCTCGATCCTGCACAATCAGTGGCTGTAAGTGGGAGCAAATGGTCCGGCACCAGGTTTAGCAAAAGAGCTAAACCAGTGTCGAGCCATCTGCTCAAAAGACGGAAAGCAGAAATCATAATGAGAGTCCGGACCAAATCGCGGCTCAAAGCACGGTCCTCGGTTCTGCCTAACGCCTCGGCCACGAGGTCCAGGACCGTAGCCAAAACGGCCTGGAGCTCTGCCGGAACGGACACCACCAACTGGAGCACGGGCAAGAAAGTCGTCTCCTCTACCACCACCTACACGACGCGGCCTGGCCTCCATCCTCTCCCCGCGTCGAGGAACACACAGTCTACCACCCTGCTGGTAGAACTGCTCCTGACCACCACGAGCTCTCTCTGCTCTCTCAACCCGCTTCCTCCTGAAGCAAAACTCCGCAAGATGACCGTCTCTCTGGCAATACTCACAATGATAGGTGGGCTTCTTGGGATGTGGTTGAGGTTTAGGGTTCTTGGGCTTGGTGATGTTCGGTGTGGTCTTCTTGGGTTGAGAGGGTCCAGGAAGAGAGTCTAGAGAAGTGTGGAGGTGTTTGGGCTTTGGAACCCAGATAGGTTTCTTGGGTGGTGCTTTTGATGGTTCATGGATCACTCCATCCTTGGGCTGACAAGCCTGGGAGGACTCAGTGGAGTGAGTCTTAGGATATCTCTGCTCAGGAGTCATTTTACTCCACTCCACTGCCCGGCTAATGGCACACTCAAAGTCAGCCTTGGTGTAGGTGTAACCTACCCCAAACCCATCCTGCCTCTTGAACTGCTGGATCATCATGCCGAGTTGTGGCTCTCTGGCACTGATCCAACTCAGGATAGAACGGAGGTAAAAGTTCTCATTCTGAGAATCAGCTAACTCCTCTCTCAAGGAAGCTAGAACCTCCACCTGAGACAAGCAGGTCTCACACTCACTCTCTAGTTGGACAGACTTTTCGACTTTCAGCTTGATCAATTCCATTCTAAGAGACAAACAGTTCTCACGGACAGTGGGTGGAACTGATAGTGTCTCAAGCTCTAGCCTAGTCTGCGCAAGCTCAGCTCTCAACCTCTCCAAATCACCCAAATGCTCATCGCCCTTGGATTTCAGCTCAGCTAAGGCAACTAGATTAAATGGGCAATCAACACAGGGTGCGACGACAGTGGCTTGAGCATTTTTCAGCTCCAGCTGAGCGCTTTCAAGCTCAGTGGCAAAAGTGTCCCTCTCATCAACCCTTTCTGTGTACTTGGACTTCAGAATCGACAAGTCACACAGAAGCACCTCACATTTCAAGCACTCACTACTATCACACAAGCTGGGGGAAGAAGATAGACTCTCAATTCTGCCGTTGGCCACGACAAGCTCACTCTCTAATTCGTCTATCCTTTTCTTGGCACCCCTAAGCAGTTTTTCCCGACATTTTAACTCCTGACGATTACTGAGAAACCAAGGGTTGGTTTCGGTATTTGTGATGAGTGATTGACAGGCTTTTAACCTCTAATTCGAAGGGGTACCTCCGAAAGGGGTTCGGAGGGTGGATCTCCGAAGGTGCTCGGAGGTTGCTGCAGCTATTGCAGCGGAGTGTGCCTGCCGGAGGGGTCCGACGGTACACGATGACTGGGTTCATACCGAAGGTCTCGGTACTTTGGGCGGTACACCGGAGTGTGTGCTGAAGGTTGCTAACCCGTAGAGGTCTCTAGAGTACTGGATACACTTGTCTGTTTGTCTATGGTGCGCAGGGGACCTCGGAGGCGACGAACGGTTCGTAGCAGGTAAACCTGGGTCAAGCGGGAGGCTTGATGCCAGGGGAGCGGAGAGCTCCACCACAGTGGCTACGAAGGGGTCTTGGTCGGACCTCGGGTTGAGGTGCACCAGGAGAAGGCAGTAAGTGCGGAGCATGGCTCTGGGTGAAGGTACTCCGAGACAAAGTCCTCGGAGGCAAGGCACTTCGAAGGTACTCCGGATGGAGTGACTTCGGAGTTTGGTGGTTCAAGTCCTCTGCGGAGGCAAGGCGTTCGAAGTGTGCTCCGGAGGGAGACATTCGAAGGTACCCGACGAAGGTCTCAGAAGTCGAGGCGCATCGAAGGCATGGTACAGGTGAGGCTCGTCAAGGAGTGTGCTCGGGGAGAGACATTGCGACGAAGTGCTCATGGAATGCTTCGTGCGGAGGCCTTGGACGAAGGAGGGACTTCGAAGGGTGGTACTCCGAAGGTGGGGCTTCGGAGTGTGGTTGACTTGTGGTACTTCGGCCATGCATGGCTTCGGTACACGGACTGACAGAGTTCGAGCTGGGAGTAGCTGCGAAGCCGTGGTGGTCCACTCCGGAGATGTTGGTGCGAAGGCCCAAGGGCTTTGACGGCTTCGGCTCAAAACCATCACTGTATCGGATTCTAACTTCGGTGAAGCAAAGGCCGTCAGGCTTAAGGCTTCTCGCCGAAGCTACCGCACCCCTCGCGTGCGAAGGGGGGCTTTAGAAAGGTCAAAGACTGCAAAGGCTGACATTGTCTGCTCTACAAAAAGCTGGCGCTGTCCCCTCTGCAAAGCTGACAGAGAAGCCTCCAGAATAAAGTTGACTACCTTTTGTACCCCTCTGTTCTGTAGAGACAAAACTGGTGTAAAACCTAGGGGTAAAGTAGTCATTTCACTTTGGGTGAATAGTGTCTATAAATATGGGGGCTGGGTAGGTAGCATTTAACACTTTGAGCATTTACTGTTGAGCTCCTGTACTAGCCCCACACACTTTGTATTCATCCATTGAGTTCTTTTACTGTGTTCCTTGTTCAAGTAGCGAAGCCCTGCTTCTGTGTTGACTTTTAGGTTGAACTTGTTTGCATACCTCGCTAGTTGTAGTGCACCGAAGCCTGTCTAGGGAAAGGTGTTTCGTGCGAAGTGTGTATTTCAGTGTGCGTTCGCTCTGTGTAACAGGAGGTGAGACCTCGCTGCTTACTAGCGAAGCCCTGATCGAAGCCCGTGTTTTTATCGTGACGAAGCCCCTAGCGAAGTCCGTTAGTGTGCGTTTAGACCTTCGTAGTACAAAGCCCAGCACCAGTTGTTGTCGCTAAGTTTTTGGTCGAAGTCCTCAGAGGGTTGTCAACTCTTGCGAAGGGTGAAGTGCGAAGCCTGCTCGAAGCACTCTGTGTGCGGAGCATGCACTGACTTAGCAGAGTAGATTTTTCGGGGTTGCGTTTTGAGTGAAGTCTTCTTGGCTTCGGACTTTCACACCTTGCGAAGCCTGTGTTCGGAGCTATCAAACACCTCCGAACCAGAACATCGAAGGGGCGGTTCGAAGCCTGTTCCGCAGTAGACTGTATTAAAACAGAAGGCTAATTTTAGCCTGAAATTTTAAAAGCTCCCATTCACCCCCCCTCTGGTCGCCATTTTCGGTCCAACAATTGGTATCAGAGCAGGTTAAGATCACTAGTTGACCTTAACCGGTTTTGTGATCTGTTGGCGACATGGACAGAGCTAGTAAAACTCCTCTGTTCGATGGGACTGACTTTGCATACTGGAAGGTGCGCATGGAGGCTTACTTGCTAAGCCAAGGAAATGCAATTTGGGAGATTGTGGACTCACAATACTCCATCCCTAAGACTCGCACCTCTCAAATAGAGAAAGATCAGTATAATGCCAACTCCAAGGCTAGGAATATACTGTTCATTGGTTTGAGCCGGAGTGAGTTTGATAGGGTGCAGCACCTTAGGACTGCTAGGGAAATTTGGACCACTCTCACTATTTTTCATGAGGGATCTACACAGATTAAGGCCAGGCGCCAAAGCACATACAATCAACAGTATCAGCTGTTTGTGCAGGCACCTGGTGAATCTATAGATGCCATGTTTTCACGCTTTGATGCTATAGTGAGTAACTTGCGGTCCAACGGGACGCTTGCTTACAATGATCATGATAGGGCTATCAAGCTTCTCTATGCTCTGGACCGTAGCATATGGGAAGTAAAGATATCCAGCATTGAGGAGTCCACAGGCTATGACACATTGACCTGTGATGAGCTCTTTAGCAAGCTGAAGTCCACAGAGATTGCCAAGGCATCTCTTGCAGTGCACAGAAGCTCTTTGCCACAGCCATTGGCATTGGTTTTTAGCACTAACTGTGGCACCACTGCAGAACCAAGCACATCTGGCACTTGTGTTCTTGCAGATGGTTTTGCTTTGTCCTCCCTGGTCTTCGTCACAAAGGAGCAGGTGGACACTCTGGATGATGATGAGCTTGCTCTCATTGCCAGAAGGTTCACCCGTTTTAATCATGAGAGACGGGATCAGAGGAGAAGTGGTTTTAGTGGTTGCTTTGAATGTGGCGACACTTCTCATATTAAGGCAAATTTCCCTAAGCTCAAGAAGAGAGATGAGAGTGAGCGCCCTAAATACCACAAAAAGGAGAGGAAGCCTTTTGTGAAGGGCAAGCGCGGCAAGGTGGCTAAGAGAGTAGCCAAAGCCGCTTCCAGAGCATTTGTTGCTGCTCTCAGCGACATCGACACTTCCTCAACTGAGGAGTCGAGCTCTGAGGAGGAGGAGTCCCCAAGGAAGGAGGACAAAAAGGACAAGAAGGGACGAGATTTCACCGGCCTTTGCTTCATGGCCGACAGCGATCACAGCGGCGATGATCTTGACTCATCTGAGGTACCTCTATCATCTGACAAGTTTTTAATAAAATTAGATGAGCTAAATGAAGTAGTTCTTAGTCAGGATAGATTGCTTGTGCAAGCCGCTAGAGAAAGAAAAGACCTTAGACTTAGGCTAGAATCTGTTTCTACTGAATATGCCATGCTTAAGTCTAAAGTAAATGATGCTGACTATGATTCTTGTTCTGTTGTCATGGGTGACCTTGCTCAGTTGCGTTCTGTACATGCTCAAACTCTTTCTGAGCTTGAGACTGCACAGAAGCAGCTTTTGGTGGTTGATTCTAGACCTCATGATATTATTGAATGCATGAACTGTTCTTTATTGCGCGAGAGCATTAATTTACGTGATAAACATGTTCATGATTTAGAGGCTAGATTGGAGAGGGCCGTTAGTTCTAAGGATGTGCAGCCTGTTTGTGACACATGCATTACCCTTAAGGACCAGCTAGGCACTGCTAGAGAGCGAGCTGAAAACCTAATGATTGAAAATGAATACCTTCTTTCCTTGGTTAATAAATGCACTGAGGGAAAGGGTAGGATGGATTTGCTCTTGTCCAAGACCAAGATGTGTGCTGACAGAGCAGGGGTAGCTCTAGGTTTGGGTTTTGAGAGGATTTCTTCAGACAGTAAGAACAAAACTGTTTTCACCTCACCCACTACCTTAGAGAAAGAGAGAGCTCTGTTAGACACTCCATCAGCCAAGAAACCCACCCGAGCTCAAAAGAAAACCACTCCTCCTGCCAAGAAAATCCCTCCGAAGAAAACCACTCAGCAGAAGCCCAAGGAGCCTGTGAGAGTTGCTCCTAAGACCCATGAGAGTGCCACGAGGAGAGTGTTTCATTGTTCCTATCGTCGCATCAAGGATGAGCGATGCTCTCAGGCGATGAGTTACCAGGACATGCATTACCCATCTTTAGGTATGCATGAGTCTGAGTTTTACTATCGTCCTGCTTTTGAGGCTCCTCGTGCTTCTCGGAGAGGTTTTGCTCCTCGAGGTGTTCACCATGTTCCATATGGTGGTAGACCCCGGGCGATTAGCTTTGTACCTCGTCAGAGTAGGAGACCTTGACATGTTGTTCGATCACAGCATGTAGGTAGACCTCACACTTTGCATCATTCCGATTATCATGTGCGTAGACCGTCTATTTTTACTGTGCCTACTACTCGTGTCACTCAGTGCTGGATGCCTCGTCATTTTTTCACTCACCCCAGCACTGAGCGATCGAGATATTCTTATCATGTGTAGGTGACAGATCGAGGCTTGGAGGGCACGTGGATCATGGACTCCGGTTGTTCGCGCCATATGACCGGAGATGCAGCATAGTTCTCCAGCCTCACCACAACCAAGCAAAGGGAACATATCACCTTCGGAAACAATCGAAGGAGTAGAGTGAAAGGTAAAGGTGTGGTAAGAATTAACTCGAATTTCACTCTCAACGATGTTGCATTGGTTGAAAACCTAGGATACAATTTGCTGTCTGTATCTCAGTTGCTTGATGAGGGCTTCGAAGTGCGATTCCATCGCGATACTTCGCAAGTGCTAAATTCTGATGGTGTTGTGGTGTGTAAGATCTTTAGAGTTGGGAGAGTTTTTGGAGCTGACTTTTCAGAGTCATCTGGTTCTTCTCATTGTCTTGTTGCACATTCTACGTCTGAGCTTTGGAAGTGGCATATGAGACTAGGGCATATGAGCTTTGAGTTGCTCGCTCGACTGAGTGCCCTAGGTCTGATCCGAGGATTGCCCAAGCTCAAGTTTGAGAAGAATTTAGTTTGCGCTCCGTGTCGACATGGAAAAATGATTGCCGCTTCGCATTCGCCAGTCACCACAATGATGACTGAACAACCCGGAGAACTTCTCCACATGGACACTGTCGGTCCTTCTCGGGTTAGTTCTTTAGGCGGCAAGTGGTATGTATTAGTTATTGTCGATGATTTCTCTCGCTACTCTAGGGTCTTCTTTCTTGCCAGCAAGGATGAAGTGTTTTCACACTTTCGGAGCTTGGCTTTGAGACTTTTCACTGAACTCCCAGGTGCATTGAAATTCATTCGAAGTGATAATGGCACTGAGTTCAAAAACAGTCTCTTTGTTGACTTTTGCATGGAGCATGGCATAGAACATCAATTCTCTGCTCCGCGGGTTTCTCAACAGAACGGTGTTGTTGAGAGGAAGAACCGCACTTTGGTTGAGATGGCTAGTACAATGCTCGATGAGCACAGGACTCCTAGAAAATTCTGGGCTGAGGCCATGAACACTGCATGTTACATCTCAAACCGAATATTCTTGCGCTCAATTTTAAACTTGACATCTTATGAGCTACGTTTTGGGAGACAGCCCAAGGTTACTCATCTTCAAGTTTTTGGTTGTCGTTGCTTTATCCTAAAATGTGGTAACTTGGATAAATTTGAGTCGCGTTCTTCTGACGGGATCTTTTTGGGTTACACTACACATGGTCATTCTTATCGTGTTTATAACTTGGAGACTAACACTGTCATCGAGTCATGTGATGTGACTTTTGATGAATCAACCCCCTCTGTTAGTTCTGCATTTGAACAGGCAAATGAACACGACATGGAACAGACCATCTTCGAAGAAGAAGATCCCGGAGATTTCGAGGATGAACCCCTACTACCCTCGACATCAACCCCCGAAGCTGACCCCGCTTCAACCACTTCGGCACGAGGTCCCGAAGCAACTACCTCGACATCGGTCATCTTGGACCACTCCAACACACAAGTTAAGGGGGAGACTGCATCCCGTCGCGAGGCTCATCATCATATTCAAATGATGCACCCTCCCGAGCAGATCATTGGTGAGCTTGATCAAAGGGTAACACGTTCTCATGCTCATTTTATTGATTCAGCTTTTGTTGCTTCTTTCGAGCCCTTAGATGTTAGTCATGCACTTTCTGATTCTAGTTGGATCAATGCAATGCATGAGGAACTTGAAAATTTTGAGAGAAACCAAGTCTGGACTTTAGTTGATCCTCCACCAAATGTTCATTTCATTGGAACAAAATGGATTTTCAAAAATAAACAAGGGGAGGATGGGACTATAGTTAGAAACAAGGCTAGACTTGTAGCTCAGGGTTATTCTCAACTAGAAGGGATTGATTTTACTGAAACTTTTGCACCTGTTGCTCGCCTTGAGGCCATTAGGATTTTGCTTGCCTTTGCGACATCCCGGGGATTCAAACTCTATCAAATGGATGTCAAAAGTACTTTTCTTAATGGCTTCATAGGTGAAGATGTTTATGTAAAACAACCCCCTGGTTTTGAAAACCCCAAGTACCCACATAAAGTCCTTAAACTTCATAAGGCTCTTTATGGACTCAAGCAGGCCCCTCAGGCTTGGTATGATAGACTTAAGTCTTTTCTGCTTGAGCGGGGGTATTTGATGGGCTCTGTTGATAAAACCTTGTTTACTCTCAAGCATGGCAAAGATTTCCTCCTAGTTCAGATTTATGTGGATGATATCATCTTTGGTGGCTCTTCTCATGCTTTGGTTGCCGAGTTTGCATATACCATGAGCAGGGAATTTGAAATGTCCACGATGGGTGAACTCACCTTTTTCCTTGGGTTGCAAATCAAGCAAAGCAAACAAGGTACCTTTGTCCACCAGACGAAGTACACCAAGGACCTGCTTAAGAAGTTTGACATGGCTGATGCGAAGCCCCTCGCCACTCCAATGGCTACATCTGTAGCATTGGATCCTGACGAAGATGGAGAAGCCGTAGATCAGAAGGAGTTCCGAAGCATGATCGGCTCCCTCCTCTACTTGACTGCTACGAGGCCGGACATACACTTCGCAGTGTATCTGTGCGCTCGTTTTCAGGCTTCACCACGAGCTTTGCACCGCCAAGCGGTGAAGCGCATCCTAAGGTATCTCAAACATACCCTCGAATTTGGCATATGGTATTCAGCTTCTTCATCTTTATGTCTTCGAGGTTATTCCGATGCGGATTTTGCTGGGTGTAGGATTGATAGGAAGAGTACCTCTGGTACTTGTCATTTTCTGGGTACTTCTTTGGTTTGCTGGTCTTCCCGCAAACAGTCTAGTGTTGCACAATCGATGGCTGAGGCCAAATATGTTGCTGCAGCTAGCTGTTGCTCTCAGATTTTGTGGATGGTTTCCACTTTGCGGGATTTCGGGTTAGATTATAAGAGTGTTCCACTTTTCTGTGATAACACTAGTGCTATCTGTATTGCAAACAACCCGGTTCAGCACTCCAGAACCTAACACATTGATGTGCGATATCATTTTTTCAGAGATCACAATGAGAAGGGTGATATTGAACTTCAATATGTTGATACCCAACACCAACTAGCCGATATTTTCACAAAAACCCTCGATGCTTCTCGTTTTTCCTACTTGCGCGGGGAACTTGGTATTTGTCACCCGTACGGCATTTTGTGAGGGGGAGTTGTCTTTAATTGTATTGCATATGCTCATCATGTGTGAAATTGCATTTACATCTGCTGCACTTATATGCCTGATTATAATTCATGAAATCATGACAGTTCAGCTCTTTTTAATTTATCTGAAACATTAATGTGCATGATGTTTTCTTTCCAAACTCAAATCATGCTCACTGCTCAATCTTGTATCTAGCATGTATAGGCAGGACTGCTCTAGCTATCTTTTATCTGCTTGATAGCAAGACACTTTTCTTTGGATGCTAAAGATTGCAACTTGAAAAATTGTTCTACTTACTCATGGATGGTCATCAAGTGCTAAAAATTGGTTCACTTAGTTAAAATCAAAAACTCCATGATTTGCATGCTTCAAGTGAAAAGATCCAGGTGGGTTTGTTTGTCGCACTACTCTATTCTAGACTGCTTATCATTGCACTTTGGTCTGAACTGGAATAGTGTAGTGTATGCCAAAATCATTGCTTTAAGCTTCTAATGGCTTTCACGCCTAGGCTTGGCCTGATTGAAAAGTATAAGGTGGACAAACAAATAACCCCTGGCATTATGAAAAAGAACAAAAAAATTCATTGATCATCAAGTTTGCTTTTCATGCTCCATTTGAACTGGACTTGTCTATCTAGAGTAGAAATTGACTAGCTTTGCGCAATTCTTGCTTTTACTTGTCTAGTTATCGTGATTGAGTGGTGATTCTTTTATTTCAAAAATGATAAAATCACATGTTGTCATCATGTTTTTAGAGAATGTTAAATTGAGCTGACCCATGATCATTGGTATTACTGGTGGCATATTTTTGCTTTATATGTCTTTGCAATTCTGCTCATTTCCAAGCAATGCATCTTTTACATGCTCCTTGATGCTTGCATTGCCAAAGGGGGAGAAATTATTGAGTTCTCTGCAGCAAGGGGTTAAATTAACTCAGGGGGAGTTGTTATGAGCTTTTATTTTGTAAAGAGGAGATTTGCCGAAGGGGCTTTTACTCTTTTAAAGGGGAAGGAAAATTCTTTTGTCAAGTGACATGATTTGGCTCGTTTCTGAGTTTTTATGATCACTTGTGTGCTGAAATTTTTCAAATTTTCTTGAACTTGAATTCGGTTGTCAATGCACTCATCAAGGGGGAGATTGAGAAACCAAGGGTTGGTTTCGTTATTTGTGATGAGTGATTGACAGGCTTTTAACCTCTGATTCGAAGGGGTACCTCCGAAAGGGGTTCGGAGGGTGGATCTCCGAAGGTGCTCAGAGGTTGCTGCAGCTGTTGCAGTGGAGTGTGCCTGTCAGAGGGGTCCGATGGTACACGATGACTGGTTTCATACCGAAGGTCTCGGTACTTTGGGCGGTACACACCGGAGTGTGTGCCGAAGGTTGCTAACCCGGAGAGGTCTCCGGAATACTGGATACACTTGTCTGTTTGTCTGTGGTGCGCAGGGGACCTCGGAGGCGACGGACGGTTCGTAACAGGTGAACCTGGGTCAAGCGGGAGGCTTGATGCCAGGGGAGCGGGGAGCTCCACCACAATGGCTGCGAAGGGGTCCAGGTCGGACCTCGGGTTGAGGTGCACCAGGAGAAGGCAGTAAGTGCGGAGCATGGCTCCGGGTGAAGGTACTCTGAGACAAAGTCCTCGGAGGGGAAGGCACTTCGAAGGTACTCCCGATGGAGTGACTTCGGAGTTTGGTGGTTCAAGTCCTCTGCGGAGGCATGGCGTTCGAAGTGTGCTCCGGAGGGAGACATTTGAAGGTACCCGACGAAGGTCTCAGAAGTCGAGGCGCATCGAAGGTATGGTCCGGTTGAGGCTCGTCGAGGAGTGTGCTCGGGGAGAGACACTACGACGAAGTGCTCATGGAATGCTTCGTGCGGAGGCCTTGGACGAAGGAGGGACTTCGAAGGGTGGTACTCCGAAGGTGGGGCTTCGGAGTGTGGTTGACTTGTGGTACTTCGGCCATGCATGGCTTCGGTACACGGACTAACGGAGTTCGAGCTGGGAGTAGCTGCGAAGCCGTGGTGGTCCACTCCGGAGATGTTGGTATGAAGGCCGAAGGGCTTTGACAGCTTCGGCTCAAAACCGTCACTGTATCGGAGGCTAACTTCGGTGAAGCGAAGGCCGTCAGGCTTAAGGCTTCTCGCCGAAGCTACCGCACCCCTCGCGTGCGAAGGGGGGCTTCAGAAAGGTCAAAGACTACAAAGGCTGACATTGTCTGCTCTGCAAAAAGCTGGCGCTGTCCCCTCTGCAAAGCTAACAGAGAAGCCTCCAGAATAAAGTTGACTACCTTTTGTACCCCTCTGTTCTGTAAAGACAAAACTGGTGTAAACCCTAGGGGTAAAGTAGTCATTTCACTTTGGGTGAATAGTGGCTATAAATATGGGGGCTGGGTAGGTAGCATTTAACACTTTGAGCATTTACTGTTGAGCTCCTGTACTAGCCCCACACACTTTGTATTCATCCAGTGAGTTCTTTTACTTTGTTCCTTGTTCAAGCAGCGAAGCCCTGCTTCTGTGTTGACTTTTAGCTTGAACTTGTTTGCATACCTCGCTAGTTGTAGTGCACCGAAGCCTGTCTAGGGAAGGGTTTTTCGTGCGAAGTGTGTATTTCAGTGTGCGTTCGCTCTATGTAACAGGAGGCGAGACCTCGCTGTTTACTAGCGAAGCCCTGATCGAAGCCCGTGTTTTTATCGGGATGAAGCCCATAGCGAAGTCCGTTAGTGTGCGTTTAGACCTTCGTAGTACGAAGCCCAGCACAAGTTGCTGTCGCTAAGTTTTTGGTCGAAGTCCTTAGAGGGTTGTCAACTCTTGCGAAGGGTGAAGTGCGAAGCCTGCTCGAAGCACTCTGTGTGCGGAGCCTGCACTGACTTAGCAGAGTAGATTTTTCGGGGTTGCGTTTTGAGCGAAGTCTTCTTGGCTTCGGACTTTCACACCTTGCAAAGCATGTGTTCGGAGCTATCAAACACCTCCGAACCAGAACTTCGAAGGTGCTGTTCGAAGCCTGTTCCGTAGTAGACTGTATTAAAATAGAAGGCTAATTTTAGCCTGAAATTTTAAAAGCTCCCATTCACCCCCCTCTGGTCGCCGTTTTCGGTCCAACAATTACTTTCAATTAAATCAACGATTTCGCACTCATAAGATGATACCTTTTCATTGTCGTCATCGTCGGAGTCATCAGAGGAGCTCTTCTGTCCCTTATCCCCAAGAGCCATTGAGCAGAAGCTCTTGCGGGATCTTCGGCGCTGGTATGAACGGCTCTTCGGTCTGTCCCCGAAAGCCATGAAGCAAAGGCCCGCCGGATCATCCTTGTCCTTCCCCTTCTTGATGACGATCTCCTCATCGCTTGAGCTCGATGAAGAGGAAGAAGACGCGGACTGCTTGCAGTAGCTCTTCTCCATCTCTGCAAAGAAGGCCTTGTCACACTTCTTGTTCTCTCGTCGGTAGTCCTTCAGGGCCTTCTTGAAGAATCTGGTCTTCGGCTTGCCCTTGTTGAAGGAAGAGCTGTCGTGCTTGCCGGAGTTGTGGAAGCCACCACCGGTGCCCTTCTTGTGTCCATTGCGCTTGGGGCAGTCGGCGATGAAGTGTCCTGGATCACCACACTCAAAGCACCCAGATTTTGTGCCGTGTCTTTTGAACATCCTTTTGTCATAGACACGACACACCCGGTTGTTAACAGACACAAATCATCATCTCCCAAAGACTCAAGCTGGTCCTCAGTGATAGACATCAAAGAGAACCCAGCATAGCTTACTAAAGTGGGATCAATAGAAGGTGTAGCAAGGGCCAGGGATTTTGATCCAGAGCCAGTGAGATTTGATCTCAGCTGGATATATACCTCAGTGGCCTTCAGCTTGCTAAATAACTCAGAAATGGTCAAGGTATCGTAAGAAGTGCTCTCAACGATAGAGGATACCTTGATCTCCCAGATCTTTGGGTCCAAGGTATGAAGAACCTTGAGTGCCTGCTCGTGATCTGAGACTAACTGAGCACCCTCAGCCTTGTTGTCCCGAAGCTTGTTAATGATCGATTGAAAATGACCAAACAAAGCTTCAACAGATTCACTCGGCTTTTGTGTGAAGTTCTCATACTCACGCCGGTAGGTCTGATAGAGCCGAGCCTTGACCTGGGCTGTTCCCTCATGGTGTGCCTTGAGGGTAGCCCAGATCTCTCTCGCAGTGGAGAGATGGCTCACACGCTCAAACTCAGTGGGACCTAGACCAGAAAATAGAATGTTCATGGCTTTACTATTGCTCAGATACTGGGCAATGATACCAGGAGTACCATGCTCAGCAACTAGCAAAATGACAAACGTATCGTGAACACAAATGTCCTAGATGTCCGAGCCTTGGCTCATGAGATAG
Source organism: Zizania palustris (assembly GCA_019279435.1). Classification (NCBI taxonomy): domain Eukaryota; kingdom Viridiplantae; phylum Streptophyta; class Magnoliopsida; order Poales; family Poaceae; genus Zizania; species Zizania palustris. The sequence goes on from JAAALK010000284.1 coordinate 49,468,906, forward strand.
GCTCGCATGCGAGTCTTCCAATAGTTATAGCCATAGGCTTCCAAGGACGAGACCTTTCCAGGAGAAGTCATGATCACTACTGGGGTTTAGAACCGGTTAAGGTATGGAAAAACCCTAACCAGGCTCTGATACCACTTGTAGGACCGAAAGTAGCGACCAGAGGGGGGGTGAATGGGCGCCTTAAAAAATTCTTTCGAATATATGGCCTATTCCCAACACCCAACACACCTCAAAAGACTAAGCAGCAGAAAATGAACAGATAGCCTAAGTCTAAAGGTATCTAGCCTAGAAGCAACTGATGTCAAACAGTGAACTACCAAAGAAGTGCAACTAGGTAGATAAACAAGGTATACTAGACATGTCAGGTCAAACTTCTCAATGAATGATCTAAGTATATATAAAGTGAGATGAGAAGTTACTGTTCAGATTTGTCTCCTGTTTGGAACTTGGCGAAGCCTGCTCTACTGTGTCGAAGCCTGCTTTGGAGGTCGGTGTCTAAGCCTGCTTCGGAGGTCGGTGTCGAAGCCTACTTCGGAGGTCAGTGTCGAAGCCTGGTGAGGGCTATTGTGAAAGTGCCGAAGGTTGGTTTGGTCTAGCCTAGATTGTGTGTGGCAAAGAGCGAAGTATGCTTCGAAGCGAAGTATGACAGAGTCGAAGGTTGCTTCGAACAGTGTACTTCGAAGGCTAGACTTCGAATAGAAAGCTTCGAACAAGCTCACAGAAAGACAACCTTCGAAAGAGTAGCGAAGCCCGACACACGACAGAGAAACCAAATCGAAGCCTACACTCTACCTTCGGAGCTAGCAAAATCAACTTCGAAGCCAACACTCTACACTCTACCTTCAGAGCGTAGTGCTGCATCCCCGGAGACATCGGTGGATTGGCCCCCTTTCATGGATTGGCCTCTGTCTGTGGATTCCGACAGGGTTAATCCAGAGTTCGGAGCATGAAAAGGATCCATTTTCCCTTTACCTTTTCCGAGCCCCATTTTTATAACCTCCTCCAAAATTGACTTCAGAGATGTCGAGGTTTCAGGCACAGTCTTCGCGGTAGGAGTCATCTCCATGAGGGTTGATCCTGCAAAATCGAAGGTATTATATATTGCATAATTTTGTAGGACATAAATAAAAAGGTGCTCTAATAAGGCTTACCTTCAAAACCCTGTCGACGAACGAGTATGGGACTACTTGGAGGATCGAACGCTCCTTCAAAGTCTTCATCGGATTCGGAGTCGGGAACCAAAGAATTAGCTGTTGGAACCTCTCCCAGAACAGCAGTCATCACTTTGTCCGGAATCGAAGCTTGATCAGTTACTACTTCGACTCCGCCTTCAGCGGCAGAGGCTTCTTGGCTTGGTAGGACATTCAAAGTCTCTGCCTGTTCGAGGTTATCTTGCGCAGCCGGCACGGCCGCTGCATCACCTGTAGCCATGACTTCGACATCTGCTTGCGCCTCTTCATCTCCTATAACAAGGTCTATAAAGACCCTTTGCATTTCTCTTTCTCCTTCATCCTCAGATGAATCTGAAGATGAAGTAGCGGACTTGGAAGGGGCCACGTTCTTGGGTTTATGGGCCAATTTCTTCACGGGAGTCTTGGCTGGTGCCGAGGTCCTAGCCTCAGGTTTCCTCTTCTTCGGACCGGCCTCGGAAGTAATCCAGTCTAGAAGAGAAGGGGCGACAACTCCGAGTACGCTCCATACCCGGTTGAATCGCTCCCAACTCCCTACTAGTTTCACCCCCCATTCTTTTTCAACGGGGGTAGGGGCTCCGAGGACCTTTTCCGAAGCCCGTATGACGTGCTCCAAAGTCAATGAGGCTTGTGGAGCTGAAAGATAAGTTTTTATTTGTTATATCATTTTTTATGAAATTATCATACATGAAACATTTTGTAGTTTTCGAAGTTACCTGCAGAGCTCGAACTCGGAGAAATTTTTCGGAGTCCACCCTCCAGATCCTCTTCAAAGATAACAAGCCAGTTGGCCATGAGAGGCGGAATCTGGAGCCTGATGAACTCCTCCGCTAAGTCCCGCATGCTCATGCAGTGACTTATCCTTTGTAGCAGATTGAGACGAGCTTCGAGCTGACCGGGGTCTGGATGGACTTCGGCTTCCCTTCGAAAGTGTATATCTTGTAGAGGCTCGGTCAAACTGCTATCTACTTCCACTTCGGCGTAGAACCACTGAAGAATCCAATCTGTGTACCATCTGGCATTGATGGCCTTCGCTGGAAATCACATTTGGTACTCATCTCGGAGTCTGAAGTTAATACTGCCGAAGGCAACTATGATCTTCTCTCCTCCGGAGCGTCGGTAAGTCTTCAGCTGGCAGGAGGCTTTGTGAAGTGCTGCAAATATTGCTGCTCTCCCTTCGCAGCCTTCAGCTCACAGCGTCCACTCGAAGATAGCGAGGCGCGCTATCGCATTCGGAGAAAGTTGAGGAAGAGTGACGTGGAAAAGCTCCAATACCTCCGATAAGAAGTTCACCGCCGGAAGCCCTAACCCCACCTCGAAGAAAGCTTCGAAAACAACTACTTCTCTAGGTCGAGGCGAAGGGATGGCCTCCTGCCCGGGCTCGAGGATCCTAACTCCCAACTTATAGATCACTCGGAGAAGCATATTAACCCCTGCGCATGATGGGGCAAGGGTGCTCTAGTAGTGGAGCCAGAGAGATGAAGGTGGCCCGACCCTGCACAAGCTCACATTCAAGACCTAAAGATTAATCGCGAGTTCCGCCAAACCCTCAATAAAGAAAGGGAGGAAACAACATTACCTCCGGTCAGGGAAAATCGAGATTGAAGGGGCAGCAGCGAGTGGAACATTAGGCTTCGACCTTGCTGTTGAAGATGCTCCATGCCCTCACACCCGCCTCCTCCAATGACAAGGCCTCAGCCAACTCCATGGTCGGATCATCGGGCCCCGAGAACTCATACCTAGGGTGGAGCCGCTGCTTTAGTGGTGCAACCCGACAGAGCAAGACGATGATCATGACCTAGAAGCCTGTGAGGTTCCTTTCTCGAATACGATGGATCAAGGGCACCAACTCATCAACTTGCCCCTACTTCTTGACCAGGCACTGGTCAGTCTAGGTGGTAGATGCCAGTGACACTCGGTCAATCTCTAGAGATAGGGATGGCTTGTGGTTGGCCACATAAACAAACCCGAGTGACACCCCTTGTTTGAAGAGGGAAGTGGGATAGAGATGTACTCTGCCGCCTTCCCATCATGAAGCTAAATCCCACATCCTCTGATCACATTGCTCCGAAGAGATCGCAAGCAGAAGAAGTTGCGGAAAAGATTGAAATGGGGATCGATCCCCAGGAAAGATTCACACAACCTGACAAAGTTGGCAAGGTGAAGAATGGAGTTAGGTTCAGATTGTAGAGAGAGATGCCATATTAATGAACAATACCACGAAGAAAAGGATGCACCGGCAACCCAAAGCCACGAAGAAAGAAGAAATCAAAGACCACGATCTCGTGGGTCTCGGGGAAGGAAATGTCTCGCTGTCGGCCGCTTTCCACGATGAGATGGCCTTTGGTGGGATCTCTCCTTGGTCCTCCAGCACCTACACTGCTGCCTCCACCATGGTGGAGACGCGGAACTCTTCCAAGTGAACCACCAGCTTTCGAGGAGTGTTTGCCGCCATTGGAATCCTGGAGACCCTCGCCAAAGGTTTCATATTGAACAACCACCGGGCTTTGCGGTAGAAAACCGCTCAATTGTAGTGCCAAGAATTTTTGCGAGCCACTGGGAGATCGGAGGAAGAAGGAGAAGAAATGTATGGAGTACTACTCCAAAATATGCTAGGGAGGTTATTTATAACTTTCCTCCCTCCGATTCCCCATCCCGAAGCATCGCGACTACCAAAACGAGCAGTTTGGAAAAGCACTTTTCGCTATCAATTGCACCGGCGTGGTTCCCAGGGATCGCTCAAAGGGTCCTGAACCACGCTCCAGAAGACGTAGAAATAAAAAAGCAAGTGAAGCGATAACATCAACTATCATCTCCCGTGCGATAACTTCCGCCAGCAGGGAGGCCGCATGGTTTCAAGATCGACTACGCTAATAGTAAAACCCCCAAAGAAGATGTTTTGAGACTAAAGCTCATTCTCCGAAGGAACTTCAGCCTTGGGGTCTGCACTCGATAGGTGCACTTGGGCGGTGCACCAATCGAAGACATGACTACATCAAAGTTACTTGGAACTCTTCCCAACTGCTTCGAGCACAACGCACGCCGGAAAGAGTTTGGGGGCTGCTGTCAGGGATATGATCGACGGAGCGGAGAGGTGGTGGTCTTCGAGACCTTCTTCGAAGCGGGGCTTGGCCTTCCAGCGATTGACTTCTTGGTGGAGGTACTAGACATGTTCCATGTTACTTTGCCGCAACTATCTCCAAACGCCATCGCCGGACTGGCTGTCTTTGAATGGGCTCTACGGGCTGAAGGGTGCGAAGGGTGGTCTGAGATCTTCGCGGCAACCCATGAAGCCTCCTACCAGCCAAAGCCACAAGATGGGCCTGGGGACTCCAAAGTGTTAGTTGCCTTCGGAAGCGTCAACTTCTAGCGCTAGAAGGAACACTTGAATCACTTTCCAGCAAAAGCAATCAACGACCGGTGGTACACCAACTGGATACTCCGGTGGTTCTATGCTGAAGTCGGAGAAGACTCCGGCCTTGCGGGGCCCCTGCAGGAGATATGGTACTAGAAGGAAGCCGAAGTAACTCTAGACCCAAGCTTGCTATCAATGCGACTTGGGTTACTTTCTTCGATGGCCAATCGCATGAGCATGCGGGACTTGGCTGAGGATTTCATTGCTCTCTGAATTCCTCCTCTCGGAGCTGAGTGGCCCATCGCATTTCAAAATGCTTCGGAGGGTGAACTTCGAAGCCTTGGTAAGCCTTCGTATCTTCTGCATGAACATCGATTAGAAAGCAAGTACTATGCTTAACAGATTGTTACCTGTTTTCAGCAGCTCTGTTAGCATTAGCTCCGGAGCAGATAGCCAAGGCCACAGAACAGGTGCTTGGAGCCCCTACTGCAGTAGAGAAGCAGCAGAGGGTGGATCTAGTTGGGAGCTAGGAGCGCTCCAACCGATTGTGGAGCACTCTTGGAATGGCGCCTCCTCCCCTACCAAGCTTCGACATGACCGGAGCAGTCTCCCGAAAAAGTAAAGCCACTACCGAGACCTCTAAGAAGGCTACCAAGAATCCCATCAAGAGAGGGAAAAAGACCACCAAGCCCCCTAGGCCTTCGTCCTCTCCATCTTCGCTCAGCATTCGGAGCTCCTCTTCGGAGGAGTCAGAAGAGAAAGATTTGAATGTGCAGATGGGAAAGAAGCTGGAAGAATACCTGCTGCAAGGTGTCGAAGGTAAATCTCACGTTGCAGCCGAAGATCTCCCTCGGGAAACTAGGGAAGCTATAGTGAAGGTCCCCTCTGAACCAGCCGGAACAGAACCTGGGCTGGAGTTAGGAAATCCTAACTCACCTGTAATCTGAGTAGTAACGACGGAAGTCAGGGCTTCGACGTCGGCTACTCCGGCACAAACTCTGGGGGATGACCTCGATGAGTACCTCTCGATGTATGAGTATCTAGGGGACCCTGAAATTATTCCTCAAGGACTGGACGAAGGTATACCCTCAACTTTTCATTTGAATTCCTGAAATAACTTCAGTGCATCATTAGTACTTCAATTGACATTTAATGAATACCTTGTACTTTGTAGGTGCGTCGAGGAGCGGTATGGCTCCGTCCCATGATGGAGCTTCGGTTCCTCTTGGAGATGAGGCTCCGGTCGAGGTGGCGGCTCCGATGACCGAGGTTGTTTCAGGTGGTGTGACTCCGCCTGAAGGAGCAACACTCGAAGGATGATCCACTCCGGTCGAGGCAGCAGCTCCAGTTTTTGTACCGGGGAGAGGTAAGGGCAAGACGGGCCTTGGCCCTCTCCCCTCTCTGACGACGACGCCTTCATCCAATGATCCTTCGGTGGATGCTTCGGAATAAGATCCTGCTGAAGACGATCAACGGGCCATATCCTGGCTCCCGCTACTGGCTCCGTTTCTAGAGCAGCGAACACGACTTTGAGCCCTTTTGGAGCCCTTGGCAGATAAGTGCCAAGAGGTCGGGAGCTCCGAGCTGGTCTCTGTCTTAAGCGAGGCCAGCGGACTGGAGCTCGACTTGGCCCTCGAAAGGGCTACCCTTCAGGTATGCAACATATAGCATGTATACTTAGTTAATAAAAATAGTATTGTACTCACTTTGTTTCTTTGTAGCAATTTGTCCTTGCTAGAGCGGCAACGACTTCCAATGATCTTAAAACCAATTGACTTTGCAACTAGAGGAGGAGCTCCTCGAAGAGTGGAGGGCTAAGGCCATTGCGGAGGAGGCACTCTGGGCCGAACAACAGACCTGCGCTACACTCAAATCTTCTATAGAAGAAATTCAAGCTGAGCGCGTGGTGCTAAGGGCCGAGGTTGAGAGGCTTCGGTGAGCAGAGTCAGACTCCAGCGCACAGCTTGTAGAGCTTCAAAATTCAGTCAAACAAGCACTAGGCTCAGAAGAACTCTTTGATATCAAGGATAGCTGAGGTCTCCGCTTTTGCTTCTGAGTTGACGGATGCCGAGGCGAAGCACATCGTGATTGCTGATCAAACTATGCATACCCTCCGGGGCGTCCTGGAATATTTTGGCACGATGTGCCCCTCGTTTTCATCTGCAGCAAGCGAGCCTCTCGACCAGAACCTGAAGATGATCCAAGCGGCAACGAAGATGATGAAGGTCTCCGGGACTCGCTATGGAGAGATCTCCGGGCATGTAGCCGGGATCGGAGTCCTTCGACACCTTGAAGCTATTAGGATCTCTGTTTCTCCAGTGAGGGGTTCGAAGCCAGTAGTCTTCACCGATGAGGACTTGCTACGACCTTCTTTGGATCTGGCTTCTTCCTGGGAAGCCTTTCGGGTGACCTGGAAAACTGATCATGAAGTTGCGGCCAAGGCTTCGATCAACGAAGCCCATCGGCAAAAGCAAGCTCAGATGAAGCCTCTGTCTCTGACTCACCAGCTCCGGCAACCGACCCACAGGTCTAGCTCGTAGGGCGCTTAACATGTACAAGAAGTCTTGTAATGCCCTTTTACCTTAATGAATGAAATGTTTATAAATGAGAAGTCTTTGCTTGGATGTTTATTTTTAGGTTTTATTATATACTTCGAAGCCTGACCTCGATGTATTGGAGCTTAACAAAGGGCTTTGCCAATAGTGGGCTATCCTCGAAAGCTTAAGGCCTTACCGACGTTCACATTTTTTTGTTCCTCGAGGGGAGCAAGGGGAAATAGCACCTGACCTTCGTAGCAAAGTCCTAGCTTTTATTAAAGAAGAGGATAAGGAAGTAGCATCTTCATCCTCAGATTATGTAGATTGGTCTAACTCGGAGTACAAAGTCAAAGACCCAATGGAGGCTAGCTCTGAAAAACTTCTATCCTGGGCTGAACTTCAAGAAGAGCAGAAAAAGCTACGAGCTTTGAAGAAGAAAGGCACTCGTACTAAGACGAAAGTTTTGAGAACTCCAGGCTCTAAAGACCGAAGTGGTCCTAGGGGTAGCTCTAGAGGTCGGAGGGGTCTCCGCTTCTATTTAGGCTTAGACCAGAATTTTTCATGATGTAATGTAATATGATTACCCTATTAATATAATATGTTTTAGAAGCATTACTTGACTGTTCCTTACTCCCCTGCCCCTCCTTGTGGGTGGGGGACCATACGCAATACGATACGGTCTGTTGGACACAATGATTGATATGACAACTTGATGCTTCGAATAATACTTGGTAATCATAATCTACTCTTTCGTAGAGTTCTTCAAACTGTACGTTCGTATTGTGATTTTTTATAAATTTCGGAAGTAAGTTTATACTTGTAAGCTCTGATAATAGTCGCTTAGGACTTTACGAAGTGTTTCATTTGGACGGGGCCTTGAAACCTTATTGCTTGGTCGCCTATGACTCTTTTACATATGCTTCGAACCCAAAGGCCAGAAATCTGTTCTTTTAAAGTCTTTAGACTGTTCTACGGATCCTAACAAGCCGGAGCCTAGAATCCGTAGGCTTTGGCCACCTTTGGCTCTTTTACAGATGCTTCGAACCCGGAGGCCGGAAATCTGTTCTTTTAAAGTCCTTAGACTCTTCTATAGATCCTAACAAGCCGAAGCTTGGAATCCGTAGGCTTTGGCCACCTTCGGATCTTTTACAGATGCTTCGAACCGGGAGGCCGAAAATATGTTCTTTTAAAGTCCTTAGACTCTTCTACGGATCCTAACAAGCCGGATCTTGGAATCCATAGGCTTTGGCCTCCTTCGGCTCTTTTACAGATGCTTCGAACCGGGAGGCCGGAAATCTGTTCTTTTAAAGTCCTTAGACTCTTCTACGGATCCTAACAAGCTGGAGCCTAGAATCCGTAGGCTTTGGCCACCTTCGGCTCTTTTACAGATGCTTCGAACCCGGAGGCCGGAAATCTGTTCTTTTAAAGTCCTTAGACTCTTCTACGGATCCTAACAAGCCGAAGCCTAGAATCAGTAGGCTTTGGCCACCTTCAGCTCTTTTACGGAATCCTTGAACTGATGGTTCAAAGGTCATTCGCTAGGTTCCGATGAAAGATGCTTACCTCAGCAAGCATCTTCGTTCCCCTAATGCGTCCACCAGGGGTAAGGAATATTTGAAGAGTAAGCATAATTCGAACCTCTATCTTTATTTAACTTAGAAAGGTACTTTATAATTGATTACAAGGAGCCCCTAAGCGTAATAACGTTTAAGGTGCTCCGCATGCCATGCATGCTTCAACTCTTCCCCTTCTAAATTAGATAATTTAAACAATCCGGGCGCCGTGAGCGTAGGATAATATATGGTCCTTCCCATTTGTTTCCTAGCTTCTCCGGAGCGATTACACTTCGCAGCACCAAATGACCTGGTCTAAGCTCATTCACTTTTATCTTCGGGTCATACCAAGTCTTCGTTTGGTCTTCGTACTTTGTCAGACTAGCGATAGCTCGAAGCCTTGTTTCTTCTAACAAGTCCAGCGAAGTGTTCCTTTCATTATCATTCCTAGGCTCCGTTACGCGAAGGGATCCACCTTTAAGCTCCATAGGAGTCATGGCCTCATCTCCGAATAACAGCCTAAATGGGGTGAAGCCCGTGGACCTAGCTTGAGTGGTCTGAATAGACCATAGAATCTTAGGAAGCTCTTCGGTCCATAGTCCCTTAGCCAACCCAACAATCCTTCAATTCAAACTAGAGAGAATATTTCCATTTGCCCGCTCGACGGCGCCATTGGATTGGGGGTGGTGAACAACTGTGAAGCATAACTTGATGCCCAGGCCTTCGCAAAACTCTTTAAAGGGCTCGACTTCAAATTGAGTGCCATTATCAAGAGTTAACTCCCTAGGCACTCTGAACCTACAAATGATATTTTTCCAAAAGAATTTTTGTACATTTTTTGAAGTGATAGCAGTTAGGGGTTCTGCTTCGACCCATTTAGAAAAATATTCGATTGCTACCACCGCAAACTTCAAGGCCTTTTGCCATTGGAAAAGGGCCAATGAGATCTATTCCACATCGCGCCATTGGCCATACGGGAGCAATAACTTGAAGAGGTGTCGGTGGACAATGGCTCCGCCTACCCATCCACTAGCACCCTTGGCAGGTTCCAACCAATTCTTCTACATCTCTTACAATTGTTGGCCAATAAATCCCCTAGCAAAGTGTCTTTCCCGCTAGAGCACAAGGGGCTAGATAGTTGCCGCACAGGCCTTCGTGAATCTCCCATAATATATCTTGGCCTTTGGGTTGTGAGATGCACCGGAGTTGGGGAGAACAAACTCCGGCTTTATATAGTATTCCGTTGAAAAGCTCATAATTTCGAGCCCTTGCTTGGAGCCTTCGGAAATCTTGACCTTCTAACGAAGCCACACTGTTTTGCAAAATATCCAAAATTGGAGTCCGCCAATCAGCGACTAGAATGCAAAGGACCTATGCGGAGGGTAGTTGATGCACCGTAGGCATAATAAGTTCTTCATAAAAAGCGCCCTCTAGGACGTCCAAAGCTCCGGCTGCAGCCTTCGCTAGAATATCTACAAGTTGATTATCCGCTCGAGGGATGCTTCGAATAGAAATTCCTTCAAACAATGCTTCGGTCTTGCAGATTTCTTCTAAACACTTTGCAAGATGTGGATTCCTGGCTTGGAAACTCTTGTCAACATGCCCTACGACGACTTGGGAATCTGTTTTTATTATAATTCTTGTTGCTCCAAGTGCTCTTGCCTTTCAGAGGCCTAGTAGGATCCCTTCATATTCTGCAATATTGTTAGTGGTCTTAAAGTTGAGCCTTCTAGAATATATGGCCTTCTTCCCTGATGGTGATATTATTACAGCACCAGCTCCGCCACCAGATGCCTAATAGGCTCTGTCAGAAAATATTGTCCATAGACCTTCGGAGGTTTCTTCCGGATCCCAAACTGCGGATGGAGTCCACTCGGCCACAAAGTCAGCTATGACTTAGCACTTGATAGTAGTTCTTGCCATGAAGGAAATACCGAAGGGGGCTAGTGTTGGGGGAATAGGTTTTCTCTTAAACAGGGGCCAAATGACGTCAGCCTCCAAAGGTCTTGAGCCTAGAGACTGTCCCCACTGAAGCTTGAAGTCGAAGCACCACCTCTCCTAACGAAGTTATTTCCATGCAGCAGCCAGTTTTAGCCTTCGGGCCCCCTTCGGAGTTCTTCGGAGTCGAGTCTCTGGGCCCCCTCCAGTTCAGAGCCAAACCTCCGGGACCCCTCCGGTTCCTTTCGGAGCCCTCCTTTGAGAGCCAGTTCAGAGCCCACTACGGAGTGCTCTTCGGAGTCCATTTCAAAGTGTCCTTCGGGGCTCACTTCGGAGTGCCCCTCGGAGCCTTCGCAGCTATCTCCGCCTAAAGAGCTCCGGCCACTACTTCGAACCAGAAGAAATATCTCAACTCCGCTGTAGTGTGAAACCATACCGGGGTCCCCCTGCCCCTAGTATGTCGTTTAGCTGCCCAGAAGTGATGTTTATCTTCTATGTTTGTAAAGGTGTAAAACTACATGTACAGTAGCCTAGTATTTTTCCCTTTTTGCCCCTATAAGGTCTGAGGCCTGTAGAGGGCATTTAGTTCTTTTCCTTTGGCATGCGTGCCTATAAAAGTAGGGCCATGCCCTTATAATAGCCAGGCTCCATAGAGCCAAAACTATGCCAAATCCACTGTAGACTGGACGCAGGTCTATTATCCTTCGAGGAGGCCTGAATCAGTATAAATCCTATCCCCCTCTGTGAGAACCCTTTGAGGTTCACTCTATACACCATATACACACAAAAACATGTTGTAGCTAACGCAATTGCTACAATAGTTGGCGCCGTCCATGGGTAACTTAGTACTAAAAGTTAAGTTCTCTACGCTGCCTGTGTCTTGAAGTGCGCTTGAGGGGGGAGCTTCAGAGTCCTTTAGCTCCGCGCACCCTTCGGCAACGGGCTTCGAGTGCAGCTCGAAGGTCTTTCTCGCCTTCCACCATCCCTCGCGCCTCGGAGTGCCCCCTTAGGCAAGGGACTTCGGGTGCACGCCGAAGGCCTCTGAAGCCCTTGGGGCTACGAGGCAAGCTCTTCACTCTCGCTTCCCGAGGTATGTACACAGCTTGAAGCCCCACTTCGTTGTGCAAATTTGTAATTGTTTCAGTAAATCATCGAAGTCTTGCTTCGCCGTAAAATCAAAGCCTTGCTTCGCCTTTAAAGCAAAACTTTGCTCCACCTTGTTAAAAAATCGAAGCCTTGCTTCGCGTTTTAAAATCGAAGCCTTGCTTCACTTTATCAAAAACCGAAGTCTTGCTTCGCTGTAAAATTGAGGCCTCACTTCGTCTTATTCAAAACCGAAGCCTTGCTTTGCTTTAATTAAAAATCGAAGCCTCACTTTGCTTTTTAAAACTGAAGCTTTGTTGTGTCCTTATCAAGATCCGAAGTCAAGTCCTTGTTCTTTTAAGAATAGAGGTTACCACTTTGTATTGATGAGAACCAAAGCACTACTTCGATATATTTAAACCGGAGCACCCCTCCGAAGGCTACACAATGCCTCCAGGCCCGTAGTAGTGGGCTGTAGGACTCCCTCTAGCGATGGCTCGACGAGTCTTGGATTCCAGGCTCTGGCCTGATGCATCCCAGGGTCGTAGGTGGCCCAAAGTCGTAGGTGACTCAACCCATCGCAGGTTCGGTGAATCCACACCATCTATTCCTTCCATTCATTACAGGATCAAGCTCAAGAATCCTTGCTTCGCTATCTCAATACACACTGAGGCCTCGCTTCGCGTGACGTAATCTAATCTAAGATTTAAGCATACCGAAGTCATGCTTCGCCTAAAATCTAAGTGCGCTTCAGAGCCTTGCTCGCGCATATTATCCAAATCCAAGCATGCCAAAGCCATGCTGCGCTTAAATTGAGTAAGCTAAAGCCCCGCTTCTGATGCGTCATGGGGTCCCGATCTTCACGACGTAGGATTGATCTTCAGATAACTAGCTATAGAATAGCCGGATAACTTGCTGCAAGCAGCGATAACTAGTGCAACCTGGCAAATAAAACTCGAAGCCAACCACCGTCTTTAACCGGCAACCTGAATCGAGGATTCGCCCAACCACACTCTCAAAGAACCAACCAACACAGCCTACAAACAATCAAGGAGGACCTTGAAGGGAGTAGGAGCACCAATTGGGAGCGGATGAAGCCGCCGCTTCTGTAATCCCGCGAAGGAAATCACAAGAGCAAAGGAAGGTAGAGATCTCTCTCTGAATTTGTTAGCACGCAGCTGAACAAGGGGTTTTGTATTCAATCATCAAAGGTGCCGATTACAATGGTGCTAGGGGGTATTTATACAAGGAGTATACCTTGAAGATAGGTGTGAACATGAAACGAAAATACTAGGCGAACTATGTGAAAACGAATCAGCTTCTGGAGAGTTTCCGCGTGGCTGGTGGTCTTCTGAGCGGTCTTCGGTATTTCAGCAATAACTCCTCCTTCGAAGCTTCAATTCACGAACGGTTGGATCCCTTGGAAAGGTGACTTGATAAGGTTTCACACCATGTATAATATGCACCATGTAACTCGGTAGAATGATGCAGTTTTAATACGAGAACATTGACTTCATGCAGACTGTTGACCTTCGGACCAGCAAGCACTAAAACTGGTCGGACGCCTTCATGCAAACTTCAAATTGGTCGGGGTTAGATTCATTGGAAACTAGACTTCAAGAGTTTTCCAAAATGTGCTCATTTTCCTTCATAGCTTTTGTAAATCAAAAGTTATGATTATTTCTTTGAGATGATTCTGCAGGACTAGCTTGCTTCGAGCATGATTCTTCTATGTGTCCATTTCCTTGTGAGTTCTTGTCATCCTTCTTGGTAAACCTGAGCATTAGCAATGTACACGACTTAGGTAGTATATAACTCTCATTAATAGTAAAATGAATTTCACAAAGTAGCGCGTGCACCTCTTGTTGAAGCTTCTTAGCTCGACTGCGTGTAATTGGTCCATCAAAAACATGTATTGGAGTCGTTGTGGTCGAAGTGGTCGGTGTAGAGGTTGGAGTGGTCGGCGTGGTCATATCATCCTCCCCCTCTTGAAAAGGAGTCGTCCACGACTCTAAAATGTCTTCACTTGTGAATGCTGATAGGTCAGCAACATTGAAGGAGTTGCTTACGCCATAGCTTGGTGGAAGGTCATTCTTGTATGCATTATCGTTGATCTTGGCAAGAACACGAAATGGACCATCCCCTCGTGGCATCAGCTTGGACTTGCGCTTATCAGGAAAGCAATCTTTATGCAAGTGAATCCACACCAAATCGCCTGGTTCAAACGACACCTTCTTTCTATGCTTGTTCATACTTGCAGCCTTACGTGTCGCCTTTAGCTCGATTGCTTCTTTTGTTTTCTCATGTATCTTCTTGGAGGCTTCCATATTGGTTCTCTCCTGTAATGGCAAAGGCAACAAATCTATCGGAGCAATGGGTTTGAACCCATAAACAATTTCAAAAGGACACAAGTTAGTGGTAGAATGTACTGCCCTGTTATAAGCAAACTCCACATGAGGCAAGCAGTCCTCCCAATCTTTCAGACTCTTTTTCACCATGGTTCGCAACAACATTGATAGGGTTCGATTCACCACTTCAGTTTGTCCGTCGGTTTGAGGATGACAAGTGGTCGAGAATAGAAGCTTGGTCCCCAGCTTGGACCACAATGTTTTCCAGAAGTAGCTCACAAACTTGACATCACGATCAGATACAATGGTCTTAGGCACCCCATGCAACCTCACAATTTCCCTGAAAAATAAATTAGCAACATGTGAAGCATCGTCGCTCTTGTTACAAGGGATAAAATGAGCCATCTTTGAAAATCTATCAACCACAACAAAAATAGAATCTTTTCCTCTCTGAGTTCTAGGCAGTCCCAGAACAAAATCCATACTTATGTCTTCCCAAGGAATTTTAGGAGCAGGTAGAGGAGTGTATAAACCATGAGGGTTCAGTTTAGACTTAGCTTTGTGACAAGTGATGCAACGCTCCACGAACCGGATGACGTCTCTCCTCATCTTGGGCCAATAGAAGTGATCACCTAGCAGCTCATAGGTTTTCTTTTGTCCAAAATGACCTGTCAATCCTCCTCCATGGGACTCCTGCAATAAAAGCAATCTAACCAAAGAATTTGGAACACAAAGCTTGTTAGCCCTAAACAAAAATCCATCATGTATATGATACTTTTCCCAACCTTTTCCATCTTTACAATGAGTGTACGGTTCTGAAAATTCAGGGTCATCATTATACATGTCTTTCAAACTTTCAATACCTATAACCTTCACCTCAAGTTGGTTTAGCAACACGATTTTTCTAGACAAAGCATCAGCAACCACATTGTCCTTACCTTTCTTATACTTCACAATATATGGAAATGTCTCGATGAACTCAACCCATTTGGCATGGCGTCGGTTTAGTTTTGTTTGGCCTTTCAAATACTTTAAAGCTTCATGATCGGAATGGATAACAAACTCTTTTGGCCATAAATAATGCTGCCATGTTTCAATTACACGCACCAAATCATACAATTCTTTATCATATACAGAATAATTCAATTGAGCACCTCCCAACTTTTCACTAAAATATGCTACAGGTTTGCCTTGCTGCATTAAAACCCCTCCTATGCCAATTCCACTGGCATCACATTTTACTTCAAAAGTTTTAGTGAAATCAGGAAGAACAAGCAATGGTGCTTCAGTTAAGCGTTTCTTTAATTCTTGAAAAGCATTTTCTTGTGAACTTCCCCATTTAAATTCAACACCTTTCTTTGTTAATTCATTTAAGGGAGTAGCAATGGTACTAAAATCTTTAACAAATCTCCTATAAAATCCAGCTAGACCATGAAAGCTTCTTATTTGACTTACATTTGTTGGAGTTGGCCAATCCTTGATGGCTTTCACCTTGGTTTCATCCACTTCAATTCCTTTTCCTGAAACAACAAAGCCAAGGAACACAACATGGTCTGTGCAAAAACTGCACTTCTCAAGGTTAGCAAATAATTTCTCCTTTCGGAGCTCATCTAGGACTTGTCGAATATGATTCATGTGCGTTTCAAAAGACTTGTTGTAAATTAAGATATCATCAAAATAAACAACCACAAATTTTCCAATGAAGGCTCTCAAAACATGGTTCATCAATCTCATAAAAGTACTTGGAGCATTAGTCAAACCAAAAGGCATAACTAGCCATTCGTACAGCCCAAATTTTGTTTTAAAAGCAGTTTTCCATTCATCTCCAGCTTTCATTCTTATTTGATGGTACCCACTTTTCAAATCAATTTTAGTGAATATTATGGAACCACTTAATTCATCAAGCATGTCTTCTAATCGAGGAATAGGATGGCGATAGCGAATAGTGATGTTATTTATGGCTCTACAATCAACGCACATCCTCCAAGAACCATCTTTTTTTGGTACTAAAATAACAGGAACAACACAAGAACTTAAGCTTTCACGAAAATAACCTTTATCGAGAAGTTCTTGAACTTGCCTTTGTATCTCCTTTGTTTCTTCAGGATTGGTGCGGTATGGTGGTCGATTTGGAAGAGCAGCCCCCGGAATAAGATCGATCTGATGTTCAATCCCACGTACAGGAGGTAATCCATTCGGGGTTTCCTTTGGAAAAACGTCCTCATATTCCTGCAAAAGATGAGACACCATACTAGGAAAAGAGGTGTTACCGTTAGGTGACACTAAAATGTCTTTGCACACAAGTACAAAGAGTACTTTATATGGGTTGTTCCTTACTTCTCTCATCTCAGAGTTTGTGGCTAACATGACTAAATTTTTTTCTTCTTCTTTCTTTTGATCTCTCAATTTTTTTCTTATATTGGGCTAGTGGCTCTCACTCTCTGATTTGTGGAAGGCACTCGAATTCTTTTTCTCTTCCTTTCCGTTCTCATCTCTCATACTAGAGCTCTTTTGCAAATGCTCAGCAAGAATTTGCTGTGGTGTCATAGGTTTGAGTACAAACTTCCTCCCCTTTAAATCTAGAGTGTACTGATTTGTTCTCCCGCAATGCTGAGTATATCGATCATATTGCCATGGCCTCCCGAGTAGTATGTGACATACGGACATGGGTACCACATCACATTCTACTGTGTCAACATATTCACCAATCTTGAAGGGAACTTTTACTTTGTATCCAATCTTGATGTTACCGGAATCATTCAGCCATTGGACATGATATGGATGAGGATGTCGCAGAAGTTTCAGATCAAGCTTGTCAACCATCTCACGACTAGCAAGATTATGGCAGCTTCCTCCATCAATGATCATCTTCGCTACCTTATCTTGCACTTTGGCTCTTGTTTGAAATAAATTATGCCGCTGGCCGTTCTCAGCTTCCTTCATCTGAACACTCAATATTGGTGCCACCACAAGAGCAGCACCTTGCTCAAAATCACAGCCGGTATGTTCCTCTTCTTCATGGGCTTCTTCTTCTATATCTTTCTTTTCACTGGCTGATTCGTACTCTCCATTATCAGTTACAATGATCACTCTATTATTTGGACACTCTCTAGCAACATGTCCACGACCTCCACACTTGAAACACTGAATCCCACTGCTCTTGGATGTAGAACCCACTGAAGTGGAGGTGGAAGCTGCTGGTTTGGAACTCGTGCTCGGGGCAGCAGAGTTCTTCCCACTAAAATTACTTTGAGCATTAGAACGTGAGCCTCCAAATGAACCTTTCGCAGCTGACGGTGCAGCAGTAAACTTGGAATTTAACTTGCTTCCTCCTGACATAGTCCTTGTACCAAAAGGCAAAGACTTAATGCTCTTGGTATCTTGCTGCAGTTGGCGTTCAGCTTTGGTGGCTTGATGTACCAAATCAATAAGACGACGGTACGACTGAAACTCAACAATGCGTTGAATATTTCGATGCAACCCAGCCATGAATCGTGCCATAGTTTGTTCTTCATCTTCATATACGTTGGCTCTAATCATAGCCTTCTCCATCGCTTTATAATACTCTTCAACAGAATAATTTCCTTGTTTCAAATTCTGTAGTTTATCAAAAAGATCACGCCGATAATGCTTCGGCACGAAACGTCTTCTCATTTCACGTTTCATCTCTGCCCATGTGGCAATAGGATGTTCTCCATCTTCTTCACGATCTTGGAGAAGTTGCTCCCACCAAATCAGAGCATATCCTTCAAACTCTAGAGATGCCATAGCCAACTTCTTCTCTTCTGTATAATTATGCAAGCGAAAGATCTTGTCGACCTTCAACTCCCAAGTGAAATAAGCTTCAGGATCAGATCCTCCATCAAATTTTGGCATGGTAAATTTCAGTTTACCAAGCCTCTCTTCATGATTGCCTCCTCTACGATGTTGGCGATCATGATGGGAATGATTATCATCATTTTCAGATTCGGATTCTTCAGTGTCTTGATTTCTTCGATTCCAGCCCCTCCCTCTTCCATGTGCAGCACTTCGGTTCCTCCGTCCTCTTCTTCCTCCTCTTCCATCACTATCATCACCTTCTTCACCATGGGTGCTTGCTCCATCATTAGGTAGACGACGTCCCCTAATTTCATTTAGTATGGTTTGAAAATCTTGGGCCAACCGATCTTGTCTCTCTTCTAGACTTTGCTGGAATTCATTAAATTGTGCCATGGTGACACAATCATTGATCTCAACGCCGTCACCCATCTTTCTGTAAAATTAGTGACAACAAAGGAACAAGAGTATATGTGGAATAAAAATATATGTGGGGTCTCTCAATCTCACTTCTCTTACCAACCGAGGCTCAGTGAAGTTCCTGCGGGTTACAGAGAAACAAAATGTGTGGTGGTACCGAGAGCGATGGTTAAGCGAATACAAGACCAGAGAGTACCGATTACGATGGCTTTTATGTGGAGCTTGGTGGGGATTATAAACAAGGAATGCAATCTGAATTCTAGTTGTTGTAAAGTTAAGTAACAATCCAAACTAGAGGTTCCCTGCTTAGTGCTGATCTCAAAATGCTAAAGATGTAAATGGATCACACACACGTGTAAAGAAAATCTCATATTGATGCAAACAAGGAGTATGATTGGGATGCAAGTGTTGCAATCAAACCCAACCAAAATTTTGTACCAACAAAAGATAGCAATCTGGTTGCACAACTTGAAACACAAACTTTCAGCAACTGTGCTCTCAAACGAACTGATATTTAAACTTTTCTTTCACAATTTTTTTTAAATTTCCTTTTTTTTGAACTTTTCTTTCTTTTAACCTTTTTTTATAGAACTGAACACAATGACCAGATATATAAGAGGCTCAAAGGACACGCGACGGAAAATGATCAGCAACTAAAACAAAGACTCTAATGGACTGAAAATTAACTGAACTCACTAAAATAACAGATTGAAACGAAGGGCTAAACAATATATATGTATATTTTTTTGGCTTTTGGTGGATAGGACAAAACAAAATATATGTAGCTAAGGGTAAAGAATCCTACTGTGGAAACCGATCAGCTCTGATACCAGATGATGCGTCACGGGGTCCCGATCTTCACGACGTAGGATTGATCTTCAGATAACTAGCTATAGAATAGCCGGATAACTTGCTGCAAGCAGCGATAACTAGTGCAACCTGGCAAATAAAACTCGAAGCCAACCACCGTCTTTAACCGGCAACCTGAATCGAGGATTCGCCCAACCACACTCTCAAAGAACCAACCAACACAGCCTACAAACAATCAAGGAGAACCTTGAAGGGAGTAGGAGCACCAATTGGGAGCGGATGAAGCCGCCGCTTCTGTAATCCCGCGAAGGAAATCACAAGAGCAAAGGAAGGTAGAGATCTCTCTCTGAATTTGTTAGCACGCAGCTGAACAAGGGGTTTTGTATTCAATCATCAAAGGTGCCGATTACAATGGTGCTAGGGGGGTATTTATACAAGGAGTAGACCTTGAAGATAGGTGTGAACACGAAACGAAAATACTAGGCGAACTATGTGAAAACGAATCAGCTTCTGGAGAGTTTCCGCGTGGCTGTTGGTCTTCTGAGCGGTCTTCGGTATTTCAGCAATAACTCCTCCTTCGAAGCTTCAATTCACGAACGGTTGGATCCCTTGGAAAGGTGACTTGATAAGGTTTCACACCATGTATAATATGCACCATGTAACTCGGTAGAATGATGCAGTTTTAATACGAGAACATTGACTTCATGCAGACTGTTGACCTTCGGACCAGCAAGCACTAAAACTGGTCGGACGCCTTCATGCAAACTTCAAATTGGTCGGGGTTAGATTCATTGGAAACTAGACTTCAAGAGTTTTCCAAAATGTGCTCATTTTCCTTCATAGCTTTTTTAAATCAAAAGTTATGATTATTTCTTTGAGACGATTCTGTAGGACTAGCTTGGTTCGAGCATGATTCTTCTATGTGTCCATTTCCTTGTGAGTTCTTGTCATCCTTCTTGGTAAACCTGAGCATTAGCAATGTACACGACTTAGGTAGTATATAACTCTCATTAATAGTAAAATGAATTTCACAAAGTAGCGCATGCACCTCTTGTTGAAGCTTCTTAGCTCGACTGCGTGTAATTGGTCCATCAAAAACATGTATTGGAGTCGCTGTGGTCGAAGTGGTCGGTGTAGAGGTTGGAGTGGTCGGCGTGGTCATATAAGCTTCGCTCCAAATTAATACGTTCGAAGCCCAAATGAGGCCTTCGGTTGACGCGACATAAGCATCCGAAACCGCCAAAGGATCACCCCTTCGCATTCTTAAATTGCTCGCACCAGCAGCGACTAAGTCCCTAACCACCACGTGCAAGGGGTGACTGAGTTATGTATGTGAAGTGTGCGAATGTAATGCGCAGTACGAGCGTGACAAGCTAAATGTTCGAAACAATCAACTCGTGCGAAGCATGTAGACGAAGTATGCAGATATAATAAATCTCATTCATTGAATGATAATAACGAAGTATGTTACAAATACACTTCAAAAACAAAATTACGAGTAGTCTGTATGTAAGACTAAGAAAAAGCGAGCTCGAGGCCCCGACATGTTTCAGCCTCGCTTGCTCTTCTTCCGGGCAGGGCCCCCTCGGTTGGACGAAGCCCCGTCGGAGCCTGATCTCCCACGGCCGGACCATCCACACTCCGAAGTCCATAGACATTGCCTTTCGCTTTGTAGGTTTGTCCAAGTCTAGGATGCAGGTGGTGCCGCATCGAAGGTAGAAAAGTCTAGGGCTTTGTCGCTTTGTAAGGCCGTACCCGAAGGCTGCGTCCCCTCACCGCTTAAGCCTACCTCGAAACAGCTTAAGTCGGGCGAGGATGAAGAGCTCCGAAGAGGCTCTATCTTCACGGCAGCAAGTAGCTCCTGGGCTACTTCAGGAATGTCTTCGCCCTTGGGACCCCTCGAAAGCATGAACCGAGGGGGGCCTTCAGACCTAGCTACTTCGAGCACCACCCAAAGCTGGTGAAGCTCTTCAGAGTCCTCAAGTACTTCGAACTCAACATCCGAAGGCTGAGCCTGGGCAGGTATAAAGTACCCCTGCATTTCTATTAATAAACTGATAAATTGTTTACAAGCCTACAACTACAAGTTACAAAGAGCCTAAGGAGGTCTACACCTTCGGAGGCAGAGGCTTTGACGTCGAAGGCTAAGCTGGCGAGGCTTGTGCCCTGGATCGGCGAAGGTGGGAGAGTTGTTGGAGGTCGAGGACTACTTCGCAACCTTGGGCCTTCCAAGGTTCTTGAAGCCAGCGCCATGCTCTGCGGACGCCCGGGGGTGCCAAAACCAAGTGCTGGCCTCCAAAGGGCACCGGCATCATAGAGGTTGCCGCCTCGAGGTGCTTGCACCCTGCGTCGTGGAGCATTTGCAGCACTCCCTGGCTAGCCACTCGCCCTACCATCAGCATGAAGCCCTTCATCGACATCTCCACCATCGCAGCAGTCGTCTATAGGAACGCGAGGTGGTCCCCAATTGGATCCTAAGGGTTGAAGTCTGGGGCCTGGCACTCGGTCCACAACTGCTCAAGGACTGTGGTCAAGTTTGAGTTGGCCTCGTCGACCCCTTGGACCACGAAGCTTTCTAGGCAGTGTCTGGTTGTGTGAAGATAAGAGCACTTCGCCGCCAGCTTCGCCCTGGTCTCCTCCAAAGCCTAAAGTTCCTCTTGAAGTTTTTCTGTCTCCAAGGCCAAGGCTTCCCTCGCCTTGACTGCCTCGGACCTCACCGCCTCTGCCGCTGCTTTAGCCTGCCTTCGCCTTTTGGCCTCCTCCGAAGCCTGGCACCGAAGGGCGTCCCTCTCCTTCGCCAAGAGGGTCATCCTATGGTCCGCGGAGGCTGTTGCTGCAGCATTCATTGCGAAGGCCAGAAAAGATTCAAGAAAATCCTAAGTGTTGAGTAAAAAAGCAAGTGTGACTCGAAGACCGTGTGGAACTTCGCTCACCTGGACGATGGCTTCGTAGGCATTTGTGAAGAGGTCCAAGGGGCTTGAGCGGTTGAGTTGTGCCACCAAGCCCCCTTGCCCCGCAGCAACGCAGCTCTCCGGGAATGCGTGGATGGCTGCCTCCGTTACGGGTCCCCTAGGTTGTAGAGGCCAGACCATCTCCATCACGGGCTCCTCCAGCGCAGGTCCAGCAGAGCCGGGCTTCGGTCCACTACGTTGACAAAGTCTTCGGCCTGCTCTTGAAGGACACCTTCGTCGCAGTTGTCCTCCTCGTCCTCTTCGGATGAAGTGCTCTCGGACTCCGAGCTGCTGCTTCTGCCACTGCTGTCGGAGGTCCCCGTGGGCCTTGGCACGACAGGCCTCGCGCCGCCATCGACATCTGCAGAAAAGTACAAGTCAATATACATGAACGTAAAGAGAAGGGTGATCTAGTGTTTACCTTCGTCTGAGGAAATGTCCTCAAAGGAAGCAGGAGCGATGTGTGCTCCCCAATCCCATCGCTGCGCGGGCTGAGCCTCAACCCCCGTGCTCGAAGGAGTCACCGTTGCAGCCTCCGCCGCTGCCACTTCGGTCGCCATCGCAGTCTCTGACGCCACCATTTCGTTCATCGCCACCGGAGCGTCTGCTGGCTCCACCTCAACACCAAGGTTCACGGCCGCTTGCTCTGCCGCAGCAGGGGCTTCATCCGTTGGGGGCTTCGAGCGAACCCTCGAGACTTCGGGTTCCTCATCGTCCACCCTTTTCCTCTTGGAGCCACTCGCCGAGGGTGTTGAGCTGGCAAAGTCTGGAAGCGCTTGGACCCCCTCGACGCAAAGCCAGGTCCACACTTGGTTCCAGCACTCCCAAGACCCCACCAGTGTGAGCCTTCGAGCTTGCTCCTCAGGTGTTGGAGCCCTAACAACACGCTCCACAGCTATGATTGCCTCCTCTAGAGGCCGTATGTTGCGAGCAGCTTCATCAAAATTTCAAGTCAGCACAAGTTGATTTTGTGAAGTATAAGGATAAAACTCCACCGACACCTTGCTCGGTCCCACCGAGCCCGAAGGTTGGAAGAGGTCCTCCGGCCAAGAGAGCGTGAGGGGCTGAGCCGAAGGGTGATGAACTCTTCCACTAAGTCCCTCATGCTCATTCTCGAAGCCACCCTCCGCAGAAGCAATATCCTCGACCGAAGGGAATTGGGGCTCATCTTCACCACGCCTTCATGTCGGTAGGAGATGACTGCATTGGTACTCCGAAGGGGGGAGTCTGTGCCCACCGAATCATAGAACCACTCCTGGTCCCACTTCGAGTACCGCTTGTTATTCACTGCCCTCGCTGGGAATTCATCTTGAAACTCCTTCCAGAGCTGGAAGTTGGCGCTCCCAAAGGCCAAAGCCCTCTCCACACGGTCTACCCCCTCCCTCTGCTTCAGCTGGTAGTTCGCATCGTGGAGGGCGACGAAGACATCCGCGCACCCCTCGCAGCCTTCGGCCCTCATGGCCCACTCGAAGATAACTAGCCTCGCCACGGCGTTTGGGGACAGATGAGGAAGCTCAAAGTTATATGCCTTCAGCACTTCGCTTAGCATATCCACTGTGGGTAGCCCGAGGCCGACCTCGAAGAATGCTTCAAAAAGAACGACCTCGTCTGCCCGAGGCCTCCGGATGGTCTCTGACTCCTCAGGCACCTAGAGCTAGATCTCCTCAGAAATCCTCCCCTCGTAGACTTTGCGGACCGACTCCTCCATTGAAGCCGAAGCCCTTATTTCCAACGTCTACTCGATCTTGTCCGACGGCAACCGAAGGTCCCTCAGCCCCAAGTGCCTTACTATAGGCTTCACCGCCGCCGCTTGGGCCTGGACGGAGCTCGAACTCGCGCTGAGGGCCAAAGCCTTCTTCGTCATAGCCTTCTTCGGCATCTTGCAAGGCGTCGTCGCGAAGGGTGCTGAGAAGCTGTGAAGCTGAGAAACCGGCTACGCGTGAAGCTGAAGGTGGAGAAAGAGAGTGAAGGATGCAAGGGATTGAAGTAGGAAGCAAGTGAGAGCGTGGTGGAGTCATGGTACGGTAAACCCCCTTTTATAGGCGGTAAAAATGTCCACGGTTCCCGCACCGAAGCCTTTTTTCACCAGCCACCCCAGCCTCCGCAGTCTATGACAGGTGGGCCCGAGATGAAGTTGAAGAGAACCATCGCGCCCCTCCGTGCTGCAATGGTCAGTTTTCTGACCATTGCGGAGATGTTCGAGCTCCCCAAGGCTGTGCCATCACCTGGTCAAGCATTTATTGCCTGCGCAGTCCAAAGCCGGCCTTCGCCTAAGTTCCAAAGGCATGCCTTCTCCGAAGCCTCATTTACTTCAAGTCATTTGTCCTGAAGCGTACGCACCCCTTCGCTCCGAAGGGCTACGTGCGAGGGGCTACTGCTAGGGGAATAGGTTTTCCCTTAAATAGGGGCCAAAAGACGACAGCCTCCGAAGGTCTTGAGCCCGGAGACTGTCCCCACCGAAGCTTGAAGTCGAAGCACCACCTCTCCTGACGAAGTTATTTCCAAGCAGCAGCCAGTTTTAGCCTTCAGGCCCCATTCGGAGTTCTCCAGAGTCGAGTCTCCAGGCCCCCTCCGGTCCCTTTCTGAGCCAAACCTCCGGGACACCTCTGGCTCCTTTCGCCGTAGCCCTCCTTCGAGAGCCAGTTCAGAGCCCATTTCGGAGTGCTCTTCGGAGTCCATTTTATAGTGTCCTTCAGAGCTCACTTTGGAGTGCCCCTCGGAGCCTTCGCAACTTTCTCCGCCCAAAGAGCTCCGGCCACTACTTTGAACCAGAAGAAATATCTCAACTCCGCTATAGTGTGAAACCATACCGGAGTCCCCCCGCCCATGGTATGTTGTTTAGCTGCCCAGAAGTGACGTTTATCTGCCATGTCTGTAAAGCTATAAATCTGCATGTACAATAGCCTAGTCTTTTTCCCTTTTTGCCCCTATAAGGTCTGAGGCCTGTAGAGGGCATTTAGGTCTTTTCCTTTGGCCTGCGCGCCTATAAAAGCAGGGCCATTCCCTTGTAATAGCTAGGCTCCATAGAGGCAAAACTATGCCAAATCCACTATAGACTGGACCGTAGGGATATTATCCCTTAGGGGCGGCCTGAACCAGTATAAATCCTATCTCCCTCTATGAGAACCCTTCGAGGTTCACTCTATACACCATATACACACAAAAACATGTTGTAGCTAACACAATTGCTAGCACAGCTAGCTCTATAGCCCATTTTCCAATCCTACCCGTGGAGTCTTTGCTCCGAAGCATATCACAAAGGGGATACGAGGTAGGGACAATCAGATTATGTGCTAACAAGTAATGCCTTTGCTTTCGTGAGGCCATTAACAAAGCATAAACAAATTTTTCGAGCTCGGAGTATCTTGTCTTTGCTCCGGACAAAACTTTTGAGATGAAGTATACTGTATTCTGCACTAGTTTTTCTTTAAGCTCTATTTCCCTGACCAGCACTGCACTTACTGTGGAGCCCATTGCTGCAAGATAAAGAAGGAGACTTTCTTCTGGGAGGGGCATAGTAAGTGTTGATAGATTTCCGAGATAATCTTTAATATCATCGAAACTTTTCTGGCACTTCGGCGTCCATTTGAAACTCTCAGACCCTTTTAGGGCTTTAAATATTGGGAGGCTTCGCTCTGCTGTTCTGGCTAGGAATCTACTCAGGGTTGCGAGTCGTCCTGTTAGCTTCTGGACTTGCTTCAGATTTTCTGGTGGAGCCATTCTTTGTAGTGCACTTATCTGCGTCGGGCTAGCTTTGATTCCTCTACTCGAAACTAAGTACCCTAGCAATTTTCCTGCTCGCGCCCCGAATATACATTTTTCAGGGTTGAGGAGAACTCCACATGCTCGGAGGCTCTCAAAAGTTTCTGCTAGGTCTAGACTATGTTGGTGCTTTACAGCACTCTTTATTACAATGTCATCGATATAGGCTTCGACATTTCAGCCTATCTGGTGACCTAGAGCCTTAGTAATAAGACGTGAAAAAGTAGCCCCGGCATTCCGCAATCCAAAAGGCATTCAAACATAACAAAATACTCCGGGAGGAGTTATGAAACTCGTCTTGGCTTCGTCTTCGCGCTTTAGCCAAACTTAATGATAACTAGAGTATGCGTCCAGGAAGCTTAGAAGTTTAGAGCCAACCGTAGAATCCACAAGTTGATCGATACGGGGCATAGGGTAGGGGTCACACGGGCATGCTTTATTTTGTGACGTGAAATCGATGCACATGCGCCACTTGTCGGAGCCCTTTTTCTTGACAAAAACGGGGTTAGTCAACCACTCCGTGTGGGCTATCTCCCTAATGATTCCAACCCTCAGCAATTTCTCCACCTCTGCCTTGGTGAGGTCTGCCCTTTCAGCTGACAACTTATGGAGCTTATGGCGAATTGGTCGAGCCTTCGGATTGACAAGTAAACTATGCTCGATGACGCTCCGGTCAACTCCGGGGATATCTTCTGCGCGATCGGAATGGCAACTAGAGGGGGGTGAATAGGCGCCTCAACAATTTCTTTCGAATGTGATGGCCTAATCAAATCACCCAACGCACCTCTAAACACTCAGTTTCAAGATTTAATCCAATCAATACAAATTTGAGCTCCACTAGATTGAAAACCACAATTCAGCGAAGTTTGAGTATTGTTTGATCGACAAAAGTCAAAACACTCACACAAGAGTTCAAGTCAACATTTGATATAGATAATCAGCTTGTTTCAATTTTACTTCTGATGACATCTCAACACATCTGAACCAACCAGGACATTAACTAGTGAAAGTTGATAACAATTTGAAACAGAATTCTGGTTTTAAAAAACAAGTTTTAGACTTCAATTTCATATGAGACTTAATTTCAGCACAATAATCTTCAAACAGTTTCAGATTAGTTTAGATTTCAGTTAATACAGAAACTGATATAACAAGCTGAGAATATTCAACATAGGATATCTGCATTTGAACCAATATGAATCATCATTGAAAACTGCATTCAAATCTTGATCACAGAATTGAATTTTGAATGAATTTCAATCTTAATCAGTGCATTCAAAATAGATACAATAGAGCAGAATTATATCTGATTCTTTTTTAGAGAACCTGTGAGAGCAAGATTAAGGAAGGAATCACTAAAGACACGATTCAATTCCAGTTACACAAGCTTTAGCAACAAAAATAGTCAAAACTAAACTATGTGCCAAACACTTCTAGCATTCACTGCATTTCAGAACAAAACCTACTAAATTTTCATGAGAACAAAGATCAGTAGATAAGATTGAGTTCAGATGAAGAATCTGATATGATGCAATAGACCCATTCTCTAAAAACAAACACCAGAGAGACTCTATTAAACTGTCAGATTACCAGTTAAATCAAAATGACACTAAGAAAGCTTTTATCAATGATTTCAAAACATTTCAGATCTGAAAACAGAATTCCAGGTTCCCTTCACCAGTGTTTAATTTCAAAACAGGGCTATAACTCTGGTTTAGAACTGAATTTTAGAACAGATGTATTTAACAGACTTCATCAAACAATAGTACATGCATTGAAAATACATCACCTAATTCAGAACACAAGAGAAAATACTGTTCAACATATTTGACTTGATACTTTTGAAGTTCTAAAGATCAATCAAGAATTTCAGCACAGAGATAAGACTTGTGGATTTTCAAACTTCAAAACAGTCTCAAATATCACATATAACCTGACTGAATTTGAATCAAACACCAAAACTTAGTGAGTAAAGATCTTGACACAAACTTGACAACAAGTCTTTTAAAAACAGTTAACAAGCTGATCTCAGGAGATAAGCATTCGTCCTTTAGAAATCCTGATGAATTAACTCAGAGATGATACACAAGATCACCAAACCAAATCTATTAAGATTAGGAACCAAAAGCTTCAGCAGAAACCTAAAAGGAGATGACAAGAGAAAAACTAAAGCCAACAAGAGACACTAGCAGATAACTGATTCAATTCATCAACATATCAAACATATTTGCTCAGATCTAATCCATACAGAAACAACCAATCACATATATGTAACGGAACTGCACAACAAAAATCTTGGTGAACTTGGATTTCATAAATTCAGTGCCTAAATCATGAAAGTCATATGGAAACTAAACTGATTTAAGGATCAAAACATATTGAGCATATGTGATCAACATATCCAAAGGTAATCTCACAAGGAAACACTTCAGAACATCAGAAATTTCTAGAGAATTCGATGGAGAACTCACTTAATCAGACGCTTGAAAACATATGTTGCTGGATGGTGAATAGCGCTGCCAAAAATGATCACCGATTGTTGTTCATCGGCAAGAACACATAGCTGGGAGGATTTTTCTGGTTTTTGATAGAAAAAGCTAAGCAAAAATGATTCTCCGACGTTGTTTCGATCGGCTGAGAACTCAGGGCATAATATCCTACCTGCCCAAGTTCTAGAAGCCCCCTATTTACACTTTGCCCCTTAGTAGTTTCACAAATCACAATTGTGAAAATACCCTATTAGACCCTAAAAGAAAAATTACCAGAGGACTCTTCTTTTAAATATATTTTCAGAGTGAACCCACTCAAAAAATATACCAAAAGGATACACTATGAAACTAAAAAATTAAACTAATAAATGACACAAATTTATTGAATTAATAAAAACATTTAAAGTTTTGACGATTTTCAGCAAAAACCGACAAAGCCTCTCCTGATCGTCGACGTCCGTCGTCAGTTTGCGAACCCGACCAGCAGCAAGTCTCTCCCGCTTTCGATCACTCGAGCCGCCTTGTCACTTGAACTGGCTTCCCTTTCGCTTACTCGATCGATGCTTCGTCTTGATTATTCTTAACCTCAATGTCCTATTCGATATCCATGCGTACATCAGAGTACACTCTCGACTTCAGCTGACACCCTCGACCATCTGGCATTAGACTCCCCGTCTAACCCTGATCCCGTGCCATCGACAGTTGACGAGTAACTCAAGCCTGCACACATGAGACAACCCATAACTTCATCCTATCAATCACTCATCATTACCTTGAACACTAGTGATAGACCTCAATATGTTCCTCAATCTCCCCCTTGATGAGTGCATTGACAACACAAGATCAAAAAAGATTAAAGCAAAGGTTCAGCACACAAGTGACCATGAAAGCTCTAAAGAGAGCAAAGTGAGAAAACATGTCACTTGACAAATTATAAAGCAAAACTATCTCCAAAGCTCAAAAGATCACAAACTCCAAAAAGCTCAAAGCTCAAGTACTCTCCCCCTTTGGAAATACAGACATCAAGATAGCCCCATGAGTCGAGAGAGTAAAGTGAACATGCAATGCTTCTAGAATATGATTAAGTCCAATTACAGTACAAGTACTTCTTGTGCCGCACAACCTATCCTGACTAAACTACATGGCAAGCTTTGAATAAACACAATCTAAATATCCATATGAGCAAGCAGTTTGAAGTTTAAGCAAATAAAAGCAACACTACCTAGACTAGTGTACTAGACATTGCAAGGTAAGAGATACAAAAGCTAGTCACAAACAAACTCGAAAAGCACATCCCACTACAAGGAGCTGCAACTGTTGGGGGAAAATATCTCATCTTCGGGGTTATTGCCAAAGCAGCATGAAGACAGTCAACCAGTTCGAAGATTGTCCGAAGACCATCTTCGAAGATGCCCAGAACCTTGTTCGAAGCCCGAAGACAGGCACTGGTTCGAAGTATGTCTTCGAACCAAAGCCCTTCAGGATCTTTTCTGCCAGCTAAGATGGAAGACTTATCTTCTATCCTATTAGATTAGTCTTTTACCATTTTAGCCCTATTAAGGAAACCGAATAGTTTCCTTAATGTTGGTTGTAATAGAGGGGTAAATAGGTCTTTTCCTTAATGTTTAGGCCTATAAATACCCCCCATTTCACCCTGTAATAGGGACCGAATACAAGTGATTCAATACACACTTTCGAACTATTCTAAGCTATTATCCTTTCGGAGGCTTAGAACAGTTTGCTTCACAAACACTTCGTTTGTTAGTTTCTTTTCTACAGAAACCTGTTAGCGTAATCTTTTACGCCAACAGTTGGCGCCGTCCGTGGGGAACCTAGTTCAAAAAACTTCGTTCTCTACCAACTTCTAACATCATGCCTCCTAAGCGGAGCGCACCTCGCAATCCCACTCGGAGGTCCTCTCGGATCTCCGGAGAGATACCCTTCGACACAGTCGAAGTCGGAGGGTCTTCGACTATCCCTCCACCTCAAACTCCGCAAGGGGCTTCTATCCCTCGAGGATACGAAACCTCTCCGCCAACCCCTTCCATACTCCGACCGTCCGGAGCCACTCCGCCACCCTCCATTCCGATTCGAACTGATCATACCAGTTCTCAAGACCCGGAAGGTCCTTCCGGAGGAGATGAAGATAGCCTTGGAGACATGGCCACTCAAATGGCCAACCTTCAAGCTGAGGTAGCGAGGTGGCGACAAGAGGCTGCGAACAGGCTTCGCTCTCAAGCCACCCCAGCTATCCCCGAAGTGCCCGAAGACGACGATCTTGGTTATCCCGAAGCCCCGAAGAACGCCTCTTACGACAATGAATCTCCGTTGCATCCTGAGCTGTAGAAGGTTCACTTCGATCCAAAGTTCAAAACCTCGAAGCTTTGCAAGTATGCCGGAGACGAAGATCCCAGTGAGTTTGCACGTTCTTATGCCCTAGCGATTGAGGCTAGCGGCAGAGACAGAGAGACTATGGCGAAGTGCTTCCCGTTAGCTCTTCAAGGAGTGGCGTTGAGATGGTTCTGGTCTTTAAAGCCAGGATCAATCAATTCGTGGTCACAGTTGAAGAGGAAGTTTATAAGTAATTTTCAGGGCACCTTCGTGCCCCCCATGTCGACAGGAAGCCTTTTCCAAGTGAAACAGCTCCCCGGAGAAACATTGAGGCAGTACTTCAAGCGCTTCGCTCACACGAAGTCGCAAATTCGGGGGCTGTCCACATCCTCAGTGGTTGATGCGGCTCGGGAAGGCGTCAGTCATAAAGGCCTTCTGGATAAACTGCATCGGAAGAGCATCACCACAGTATCACAGCTGATGTCATACTTCGAGGAGTATGCGAGGTCAGAAGAGGGCTGGCTTCGGAGGGCTGCTGCTGCTTCAACGGTATTGCAAGAAGTTAAAACAGAGGTGAAGACTTCGGCACAGCCGCAAGAACCGGTCTTCGAAGCGCAGCATGATCGAAGAAGAGGGCAAAAGCACCCTCGCTCTGAAGTCTTAAACATTGCACCCCCACAGAAGTTTGCACCAAGAGCTCCACAGTCTGCGGGGAACAAGTCCAGCGGCTGGAGGCCGCCAGGGAAAACGGCTGGCAAGGGCCAGACCCTTTTTTGCTGTATTCATGGAGAGAATCGAAGCCATGCAACTGACACATGCAAGGCTATCCTTACCCTAAGGGGAGAATACTTGGAAAGAACTTCGGGTCGAGGTAGTACCGACCGAAGTCCAGCAGCAGCACGCCCAGACCCGGTCCAGGCTGTGGCGCGGATAGAAAATTTTGATGCTGCAAGGCACCCTCCGGTGGCCAATGTTATGCCACCTCCGAAGCAAGAGGAAGGGCAAGATAGAGGAAAGAGAGTAGTTCTCCCTATCTCCGGAGGAGGTACCCTCGGAAGCATGTCCAAGAGACAGCGAAGAGAGTACGTTCGGGAAGTAGGCCATATTGGGACTTCGTCATCTGCAGCTGCAATGCCGGAGTGGTCTCATGTTCCAATATCTTTCTCTGCGGAGGATGCAGCTGGTATTAAGTTCCCGCATGCAGATCCATTGGTTATTACTGCTGATATTGCAGGGACTGAAGTCCGAAGGGTGCTAATTGACGGAGGTAGCTCGGCAGATATCATCTTTGTACAAGCCTTCGATCAGTTATGCATTTCCCGGAAGCATCTCCTCCCAGCGGCTCGTCCTCTGCAAGGCTTCGTAGGACCTCCGCTTGATGCACTTGGCCAGATAGGCCTGGAAGTAACCTTCGGAGAAGGTTTACTAGCCCGAACTGAAGAAGTTATCTTTGATGTGGTAGATGCCCCGTATGCTTATAATGTCATCTTCGGACGAGGCATGTTGAATCAGTTCGGAGCTGTGGCGCATCACAACTACTTGTGCATGAAGATGCCCACACAAGCAGGAGTCCTGACAATCTTCGGAGATCAAGCCATGGCTCAGAGGGCAGAATATGGTCACGGTCCTCCTCTTGATCCGAGGCAAGTAAATAGTGTCCAAGATAATGAAGAAATTTTTTCAGCCTCCTCCGAAGCTTCGAAGAAGTCATTTCCGAGACCAAGTCCTGAAGGAGAGATTGCAACGAAGGTCATTGTCAAAGATGGTAAAGAATACACTTTTCAATTTGGTAAAGATTTACCTCCTGAAGTTGCAACTTCCTTGGAAAAGGTCGTAGAAGAAAATTTGGATGTCTTCGCTTGGTCTGACGAAGATATCACCGGAGTCGATCGGGATATTATTGAGCACAGTTTGCTTGTAAACCCGAAGGCCCGGCCTGTTCGACAAGGACTCCGAAAGATGTCCGCAGAGAGAGCTGCTCTAGCTAAGGACGAAGTTGAAAAACTGTTGAAGGCTGGGATTATCAGAGAAGTGGCTCACACAGAATGGTTAGCCAACCAAGTCTTCGTCAGGAAGAAGTCTTCCGGGAAGTGGCGCATGTGCATTGATTTCACATCTTTGAATAAAGCGTGCCCACGTGACCCCTACCCCATGCCCCGAATTGATCAACTAGTTGACTCCACTGCAGGTTCAGAGTTACTAAGCTTCCTTGACGAGTATTCTGGTTATCATCAAATATGGTTGAAGCGCGAAGATGAAATCAAGACGAGCTTTGTAACTCCTTCGGGAGTCTTCTGCTATGTAAGAATGCCCTTCGGCCTAAGAAATGCCGGGGCTACTTTTTCAAGATTAGTTGCTAAGGCTCTAGGTCATCAACTAGGCCGCAATGTAGAGGCCTATATGGATGATATTGTAATAAAGAGTGCTTTAAAGCACCAACATAGCCTAGACTTAGCAGAAACATTCAATAGCCTTCAGGCATGTGGGATCCGTCTTAACCCCGAAAAATGTATATTCGGAGCTAAGGCTGGAAAGTTGTTAGGGTACTTAGTTTCAAGCAGGGGAATTGAAGCTAGCCCTACTCAAATAACTGCGCTGCAGAAGATGGCTCCTCCGGAGAATTTAAAGCAAGTGCAAAAGCTGACTGGACGTCTAGCCGCACTTAGCAGGTTTTTATCAAGGTCTGCGGAGAGGAGCTTGCCAATATTTAAAGCTTTGAAAGGGTCCGAAGATTTTGCATGGACACCGGAGTGTCAGAAAAGCTTCGAAGATATTAAAGATTATCTCAGCAATCTTGCTACACTCACGGTGCCTATTGCGGACGAAACCCTACTCCTGTATCTTGCAGCTACAGGTTCAGCTGTCAGCGCAGTCCTTGTCAGAGAAGCGGATATCAATGGGAAGTTGGTCCAAAATCCTGTCTATTTTGTATCCGAAGCATTGTCAGGAGCGAAGACAAGATACTCCGAACTTGAGAAGTTCGTTTATGCTCTGATAATGGCTTCGAGGAAGCTAAGACATTATTTTTTGGCTCATAATGTAATTGTACCAACTTCGTATCCTTTAGGAGATATGCTCCGAAGCAAAGATTCCACTGGAAGGATTGGAAAGTGGGCAGTAGAGCTAGCACCCTTCGGCATATCTTTCCTGGCAAGGACAGCTATCAAATCCCAAGTCCTAGCAGACTTCGTAGCAGAGTGGACTCCACCTGCGAAGTTGACTCCAGAGAAATCAGATGACGGAGTTTGGATTATTTACTCCGATGGAGCTTTCCAAGCATCCGGAGCAGGCATTGGGGCAGTATTGATTTCACCGTCAGGGCAAAGAGCAATGTACTCCGCAAGACTCAACTTTAAGTCTACCAATAATATAGCGGAGTACGAAGGGATTTTATTGGGACTCCGGAAAGCACGTGCTCTAGGGGCTACAAGGATAATTATAAAAACAGATTCTCAGATAGTAGCAGGGCACGTAGACAAAAGTTTTCAAGTCCGACATCCACAACTTGCAAAGTACTTAGAAGAAATCCGCAAGATCGAAGCACACTTCAACGGTATTTCCATTCGGAGTATACCAAGAGCTGAAAATGTGCAAGCGGACATTTTAGCGAAGGCTGCAGCCGGAGCTGTGGATGTGCCTGACGAAGCTTTCTATGAGGAGCTCAATGTACCTTCGGTGCCACAAATTGCCTCTGCGGAGATTCTTTGCATTCCTAGTGCAGATTGGAAAGATTCGATCATAGAACTCCTGCAAGGAGGAACAAATTTGCCCGAAGAGCCCCAATTGTCAAGATTAAAGCTCAGAGCAAGAAACTATCAGTTAATCAACGGTATATTATACAAGGCCGGAGTATGTTCCCCTCTACTCTGATGTATATCTCAAGCCGAAGGCCAAGAAATTCTTCGAGAAATTCACGAAGGCCTTTGTGGAAGCCATTTAGACCCTAGAGCTCTGGCACGAAAAATACTTCGCCAGGGGCTTTATTGGCCCACAATAACAGCTGATGCGGAGATCTTGGTCCGCACTTGTCAAGGATGTCAGTGGATGGGTCGACGGAGTCATCGCCCATCAACAGCTCTTCAAGTCATTGCTCCGGTATGGCCTATGGCTAGATGGGGTATGGATCTAATTGGTCCCTTTCCGTTAGCAAAGGGAAATCTGAAGTTCGCAGTGGTAGCCATTGAATATTTTTCTAAGTGGGTAGAAGCAGAGCCCTTAACAGCTATCACTTCAAACAATGTACAGAAATTCTTCTGGAAGAACATTATTTGCCGGTTCGGAGTGCCTAGATATCTCACAGTTGATAATGGAACACAGTTCGACGCAGAACCCTTCAGGAAGTTTTGCGAAGACCTAGGCATTCAACTATGTTTTGCTGCAGTGAGACATCCTCAGTCGAATGGAGCTATAGAGCGAGCCAATGGAAATATTTTATCAGGGCTAAATCGAAGAATAGTAGGATTATCAAAGGGACTGTGGACCGAAGAGCTTCTGAAGATTCTGTGGTCCATTCGGACTACGCAAACAAGGTCCACAGGTTTTACTCCATTCAGACTGCTATTCGGAGATGAAGCTATGACTCAAACGGAGCTCAAAGGGGGATCATTTCGCAGCACCGAACCAGACATCGAAGAAGAGAGACAAGCTTCGTTAGATTTGTCAGAAGAAACAAGACTTCAAGCTGTAGCTAATTTATCAAAGTATCACCAGCAGACGAAGACTTGGTATGACCCGAAGGTTAAGCTCAGCGAGTTAAGGCCGGGTCATCTTGTTCTACGAAGCATTATAGCACCAGGGAAGTTAGGCAATAAATGGGAAGGTCCATATCTAATTGTCCGCTCAGGGCGCCCTGGTTCATTCAAATTAGCTAATTTAGAAGGTGAAGAGTTAGCACATACTTGGCATGCGGAGCACCTAAAGCGATACTTCGCATAAGGGCTCCTTGTAATTCGCTTGTAATCACCTCTAAATTAATGAAGCATACACCCTGATAGTTGCCTTCCCTTTGTAGACTCCCAGCTTCCCGAGCGGACGCGCTGGAACCGTGGGGTCGACCGAGAGGGAAGTGTCATTAAGCTGGGCTGTATTTCCGGACTTCGTACCCATAAAGTCGAAGCCTCCGGTGTGGTGGCTGAAATCCATCCGGAGCCCAAGTTTCCGCTTGTAGGCATCCGTAAAAGAGCCAATACCACATTCTACGGAGTCCAAGCCATTGGCTGGTAGACTTCCGTAAAAAGAGCCGAAGGTGGCCAAAATCTGCGGAGTCCAAGCTGCAGCTTGCAGACATCCGTAAAAAGAGCCGAAGGTGGCCAAATTCTGCGAAGTCCAAGCCATTGGCTGGTAGACTTCTGCAAAAAGAGCCGAAGGTGGCCAAATTCTGCGAAGTCCAAGCCATTTGGCTGGTAGACTTCTGCAAAAATAGCCGAAGGTGGCTACAATTATACGGAGTCCAAGCCATTGGCTGGTAGACATCCGTAAAAAGAGCCGAAGGTGGCCAAATTCTGCGAAGTCCAAGCCATTGGCTGGTAGACTTCTGCAAAAATAGCCGAAGGTGGCTAAAACAAAAAAGCATTTGAGCCATGAGCTTCGAATGTCTGTTAACATAGTCCAAAGTGACAAATTCTTTAAGACACTAAAGTGTCCTGGAAGTTATCTCAATTGATTTCTTTCGTAAAACAAAGGTATCAAGTTACCATTCTTTTGACTACAAAAGTCGAAGACATTTCATAAGATTTCAAAAAGATCTTTAAATGACAGAGGGGCTCCGAACCCCCAAAAAATCGTACTCCGAAGTTTTTCTTTGCGCATAACCATCTTTGAATACATTTCGAAGTTGCTTATACCCAAAGAGGGGCTAGTAAATATGGAGACAATTTTAAATCGGCATTCATTATTGAAATAAATGTATTTACAGATTACATTATGAAAAATTGGTATCTATACCAAGAAGGAATCGGAGACCTCTTCGGTCCCGAGAGCTAGGGGTGGAACGACTAGTTCCAACATCGGAAGTTCTAAGAACTTTACGTTTAACTCTCTTCCTTCCCTTCGAAGCTCTAAAATCCTTCTGCTCTTGTTGAAGCTCGGCCCAAGTTCGAAGCCGCTCGGGGCTTCTTTCCTAGCTTCTAAGATCTTCAGATATTTTATTTTGGGCTTCACCTTCGTCTTCGGACCAATTAGTGTCTTCAGAAGACGAGGTGTTTGCGTCAATCTCTTTATCTTCCTCTTTAATATAAGACAATACGTCTTTGATTACTTCGGGCGCAATAACGCCGGAGTCATCTCGAGGAATAAGAAATCGAGGACGCTTATAACTCTTTAGAAGTTCGAAGGTGTTCCACAATGAGCGAAGTTCGCTGTTAAGCTCTAACACTTCGATATCTTCCATAAGAGGCAAAGCCTAAAAATATGATAAACAAGACTTTCATTGATAAATGTTTACAAGCATAAAGCTTTACATGATTAGAAATCCTAAAATATTCCTAAACCTGCGGGTTCGAAGGAGGTTGACTGCTCGAAGCTTGGCTCCGAACTTGCTTCTGGCGTTGGCCTTCATCAATCCAAGCCTTGATCGCAGATCGACCTTCGGCTCTCCATGAAGTTTGAAAGGCTCGCCAGGCGGCAGCCACGCCTTCGGAAGGAGTCAAAAGTCTTGCGTCGTCGAAGATGATGGAGCCCTCTGCGCTCGGAGTAATTACTCGGCCCAAATCCTCATAGTAACGAAGTAATCCAAGGGCAGACACTTGTCCGGAGAGTTCTCCATAACGCATGCCTGCCATCTTCATTTGCTTCGCTGCTCCTTGGATCCTCTTTAACCGGCGCAGCAGAGTCACATTGTCATCCGAAGGTAGTGATCCAGTAGTACCGAAGTACTCCAGGACACCTAACATCTGCTCGATGACCTCCGAAGCCACCTTCTCAGACTTAAGCCTTTCCTCAATAAGCACATCCTTAGCCGAAGTCGTTTCTGCCAAAATTCCGGAGATTCTAGCATTCTCCGTAGTCAAAGCATTCTTTTGAGTCCGGAGTTGGCCAGCCTCTTCTTGTAGTCTTACAAGTTCGGACCCCTTAGCAGCATCCTCCGTCCGCAGTCTTTCAACTTCTGCTCGAAGCACAATTCTTTCTGCTTCAAGCTCTTTCTTCGCAGCCTCCAAGCTTTGCCTAGCCCTTCGCTCTGTTAGTATTACATTATCCATCTGAGCTACTCGACCTTCGGAGAAGTCAAAATTTCTTTGAAGAGCTTCGTTCTCTTCCCGAAGTTGAGCAATTTCATTTTCGCTCGATAAAGCCGCAGCGCGGGCTAAGACTGCTTGCTAAGAAAAAAGAAAAACTGAAATAAGAAATTATTCATATATAATTTGTTATTTGGTTCGAAGATGCTTATACCTGATAAGCTGCTCTTTCTACAGCAAGGTTAAGCTCCGAGCCCTTCGCTCTGCTTAAAAGGGCTACCAGTTCTGTTTCCCCGACTTTGCGACTGGCTTGACCCAAAGGTTTAACCAAAGTCCCAAGTCCGGTTTTCTCCTCCAAAAAGGAGTTATGAGA